>LPNX010859349.1:386115-437994 GCA_001517045.1 Pseudotsuga menziesii | reverse complement strand
TCGTGAGGTTGAATGCATGAAACAGGAAATGGAGGAGCTACTGTACAGATATGGTGTTGATGTTGTATTCAATGGCCATGTGAGTAACTAACTAAAGAAATATCCAATATATATGGTTAATGGTGTTTCATGATTTTGACCTTATTTCTTCTGCTTTGATTAGGTCTGTAGCAGAACTACATGAAACAATATCTAGGGGGTGTATAAGTAATTGTGGTAAGAGGAAGAATGACAAATAATCTGGGTTATGCCTGTTGCTTGCAGGTTCATGCATATGAGAGATCGAACCGAGTCTTTAACTACACATTGGATCCATGTGCTCCTGTTTACATTACAGTGGGAGATGGTGGTAACAGAGAAAAGATGGCAATACCTCATGATGATGATTCTGGTAACTACCCTGATCCGGCTTCCACACCAGATAGCTATATGGGTGGGTTTTGTGCCTACAATTTTACGTCTGGTCCAGCAGCTGGAAAGTTTTGTTGGGACAGGCAGCCTGAATTTAGTGCATATAGAGAGAGCAGCTTTGGTCATGGAATTTTTGAGGTAAGCCATTATTATTATCAAGAACTATTCACTGAATCTTAACTATCCTCAATATTGATAGGGAAAGTTTGGTTACTGAATTGGGTTCAAATGGTAGATTACAATGTGTATTTAAAAGATAGGCCTTATTCGATTGGTTCATACATTAATATTTTTTATAAAACTATTTTAAAATTGAACGATGGCACCTTGATGATATCCAGGTGAAGAATGAAACATATGATCTATGGACTTGGCATCGAAATCATGATACTTACAACAGTAAAGGGGATGAGATCTATATTGTGAGGCAGCCAGGAGTTTGCCCAAATCAGCCAAAGTTCATTCAAACATCTGAGAGTCCAAAAATTCAAAAGTTGTGAACTAGTAACCGCATTCATCCAGGAAAATTAAAACCCTGAATGGAGTACTTTCAGGTCAAGGGAAAGAAGCACCGGTTTTGGCTTCCCGTTAATTCCCATTTGAGGAATTGAGTTTGCCACTGAGGACATGTATAGTGCATAGTATTATGTATTTTAGAAAATATGCTCCTTGGTCATTGCTTGAAAATTTTCACAAGGCACATTGCCATTAATACATTAATATGCATCAGTTTTGCTCTTTATATTAAAATCCGATGGCATTTCAATCCCAGGTACTCTGGCCGTTGTGGATGTACCAAGGCATGGTAATGCATAATCATGGAATTGTGTTTAAGCCTCTGGTGCAAAAGATAATATTCTTAAGCCAGTGTAAGAATGTGAGAAAAAAATCACCAAATTCATCCTCTAAAGGAGGTATAAAATAATGATTAAATCAAATGTTCTGGTTAAGAACTCCACTGGAATGAATATGCAGCTTCATTTTGCAATCTCACCTTTATCCCCTATCTTGGATTCCCAAGATTTGTTTCCAGGGGTACATGGGAAGATAAATAAATATTAAATCAAAATTTATTGTTGTCAACTCACCTAGTCTGCCCGTCGCAGGTATAGCATCCCCGTCGCTATTCCTGGGGTTTGCATTTTTTTATTTTTTTTAACTTATACAAAGCATGGATACAGTGACGGCCAGGCGTGGATACAGAGACGGCAAGGCGTGGATAGAGCGACGGCCAGGCGTGGATATAGCAACGTCTTATTCCTGGTTTTGCATTTAAAAAAAAAACTTATACAGAGCGTGGATACAGCAACGGCCAGGCGTGGATACAGAGACAGCCAAGCATGGATATAGCGACCGCTTAGACATCTAACGAAATATAGAACATTGTCACTCTTGCAATGCAAATTAGGGGTCGTCTCTATTGCGACAGAATTGTTTCCACGAAAAAGAAACATTTAGACGTGGCAATATCCACGCTTTTCCGTGGATATTGCCACGTTTTGCCGCGGCAAAATTGATCACTTGTACTAGTGAGGGAAACCTATTATTGGCTTTTGCCTATGCGGATTCCAGAATTTTCATTTTTCATCAATAAAACTTTCTTGCTGACTTCTAGTTTTCGTTGCGAAGAATGTGGAAATCAGAACTTACATGTTCGCAATTAACTTTCCGTGCTTTTGCACTTCCAATTTCCACCATGTGGAATGCGGAATTCGGAGAAGTTTTTGTCCCATTTTTTATATTTCTCTCATTTTTTCAACTTCTGGTTTCCGCACTATGGAATGCAGAAATAAGATATTTGATGTTTTTCTTCACAAATTTATTTTCTTTCACTTTCCGGTTTCCGTAGTATAGAATGTGGAATGCAGATTTTGGATACTTTTTTAGTTCAAATATAATAAAATTTGTCCATGGTAATTTGACGAATTTAAATTTTCAACAATATAAAACTTGAAATGTAAGGACCTGCATTGGGGAGTTCATTGAAATTTGCATTTAAGAAAATTTGGTGGATTTAAATCTTCAACAATATAAAACTTTTGAAATTTACAATTATGTAATTTTTATATTATTCAATTTTTTGAATAATATTTTTTTTTTAAAGAAAATGAAGTTTATTCAACTAAAAAAAGATGTTGAATAAGTCTATAAAATAAATTATAAAATAGTAATAAGAAAGTATAATAAGAAGTCTTTATGTAAGTAGAGCTTGGGTAGTGCTTCCGCCTTCCGCATTTCGCTTTCCATAGTGCAGAATGCAGGAATCCATTTTTTTCACCTCATTGAGGAAATATATTCCCGGCTTCCGCCTTCTTCCTTCCTCCTATGTGGATTCCCAAATTTTCATTTCTCTCTTGATGACATCCACTTTTCATTGTGTGGAATGTAGAAATCAAAAGTTACATGTTCGTAATTAACTTTCTATGCTTTCCGACTTCCGCTTTCCACTATGCAGAATGCGGAAGACAAAAAATTCTTTGTCACTTTTTTTTATTTTTCTCATTTTTTCGACTTCCAGTTTTCGCACTGCGGGATGCGAAAATCAGAGATTTTGATGTTTTTCTCTGCAAATTTGTTTTCTTCCACTTTCTGAAGTATGAAATGTGGAATGAAGAACTTTGATACGTTTTTAGTTTAAATAAATTTCTTTCCAACTTTCGCTTTCCGTTGTGCAAAATGCAGAAGCCGGAGACGCCAAGATAAAATATAACATATAAAATATAACATATTAAAAAATAAAAATGAACTTAAAACATCACATGGGTTGATTTTTTTTTTAAATATGCATTTTATTTAGGTCACATAAATATGTTACATTGCGGAATGCAGAACTTCAATACGTTTTTATTTCAAATATAAGAAACTTTGTCCACAGTAATTTGACGAATTTATATTTTCAACAATATAAAACTTTTCAAATTTATAATTAGGAAAATTTGGCAAATTTAAATCTTTAACAATATAAAACTTTTGAAATTTACAATTATGTAATTTTTATTTATTCAATCTTTTTGCATAATAATTTTTCTTTTTAATGAAAACAAAGTTGACTCAACTAACAAAACAAGTTAAATGAGTCTTTAAAATAAATTAGAAAAACTAGAGTAAGAAAGTATAATAAGAATTCTTTATGTAAGTAGAGCTTGGGTAGTGCTTCCGCCTTCAGCAATCCTCTTTTCGCAGTGCGGAATGCGGGAATCCATTTTTTCCAACTCATCGGGGAAATCTATTCCCAATTTCCACCTTTCGCCTATGCGGATTCCAAAATTTTCATTTCTTTCTTGCCAACTTTCACTTTCCGCTGTGCAAACTGCGGAAATCGAAAGTTACATGTTAATAATTAACTTTCTAAGCTTTTCGACTTTTTCTTTCCGCCATGTGTAATGTGGAAGCCCGACAAGTTTTTGTCGCTTTTTTTATTTTTCTAATTTTTCGACTTCTGGTTTCCACACTGCAGAATGTGGAAATCAGAACCTTTATGTTTTTCTTCATTTTTTTTTTTCCTCTTTCCAAAGTACGGAATGTGGAATGTGGAACACTGATACGTTTTTAGTTTAAATAAATTTCTTTCCAACTTCCTCTTTCCATTGTGGGGAATACGAACTCCGAAAATGCCAAATCCAAACTTTCCCAAACTTTCTATTTCCAAAGTTTCAGTTGCGTTCTTCCATCTCATATTTTGGATTTCTTTCCATTTTTTGACTTTAACCCA
This sequence comes from Pseudotsuga menziesii, assembly GCA_001517045.1. Classification (NCBI taxonomy): domain Eukaryota; kingdom Viridiplantae; phylum Streptophyta; class Pinopsida; order Pinales; family Pinaceae; genus Pseudotsuga; species Pseudotsuga menziesii. Next base: position 433,871 of record LPNX010859349.1, on the reverse strand, counting down.
AGAAAACACAGAGAAAATAGTTTAAAACCTTGGCCCAGAAGTCCTGCGCTATTTCTTCAACTATTTTATGATGTATAAAATATCTTATGTAAGCTGGAGAAAACATATGGTGTGGTTCTATGTTTGTCACAGTCCACATTTAATATTTATAATAGATAATGAATAACCATAATCAGACTCATGGCATATGTTCATCTGGTGAATTTTTTATATATATTCATTTTAGTTATGTCACATGAATATGTTACATTGCAATTGTTTTTTGTTCATGCCCTGTTTCATTCCAGAGGAAAAAACAACCATCACGTTATGAAGACTATGCCAACTGATGATTCTATTTCACTTTTGCTACATGGTTCTGTCAAGATTTGCTCGTTGGTACAAATCTCCTCATTAAACCAAGTGAAATCACTCAACTCATCATCTATTCGATTCCAAATTTCTATCTTAGATGACCTTCACAAGCATGAGCTATTGCTTCCAATTCTATATAGTAGTCTTGTAGAAAATGCACAACTAAAAGAAGGAACTATAATCAAATTTACCCAATGTACATGCAACATTGTACATAATGTAACGTACGGTTAATTTCCTCATTATTTTTTTCCCACTTAATCAATTTCACACTATTCATGCATCCAATGTTTTTCTCTCCCATTGAACTCTAACATACTTATTCTCACAAGACTATCACATCGCTTGCACTCGAAGTTGTCACAATGGATGCAACAATTATTGGAGATCATGCGCCTTACCACTTACCCATATCTTCTCCCTTGAAGAGTAGTTCCTCTTTTGTAGTGAACCCTAGATCAATAGATGAAACCCCTGCCTTTCATGCATCGACTATCCCATGCACATCACTCTCTTCTAGAAACATTTGGAACATTCAAGGTCGAGTTATTTCCAAGACAAACATACATGAATATGGAAACCAATGAGGGTGTGGAAAATTGTTTGGATTTGACATTGTTAATGCTTCACATGATGAAATATATATATCTATATTCAATGAACTGGCACTCTCTTTGTATGACCAAATACAAATAGGAATAGTGTACATATTATCAAATGGCATAGTGAAAGCATTCAATCCAATTTTCAACCATTTGAAAATCCAGAATGAGATTCTCCTAGGTTCCTCCTCAACCATCCAACCATGCTTATATGAATAGCCCTTAATACCTTTATATTGATTTAACTTTAAAACTATTCAGCAGATTCAAACTATACTTGTCAATTCCATGGTTCACCTTGTTCGACTTGTCATTTCAGTTTCACCTGCATCCATGATACGAAAACGGGATGCTGTTGAGACTATTAGGCACAACATTGGACTTTGTGACATGTCAGGCTATAGTATTGAAATAACACTTTGGGGAGAGTATTTCCAAATTGAAGGAGCTCAACTTGCCAACCTTTGTGGTTTACTTAATCCTCCACCTATAGAAATCAAAGGCGGTCGTGTTACATATTTTAATGGAAAAACTATTGGAACTATTTCCAACACTACTATTTTTACAAACCCAAATATTGAATAAACTCCAGTTCTCCTGAAATGGTTTCATGAAAATCGATTTCATTTAGAATCATCATCTTTGAGCTCAAAATTAAATGCCTCTCATTCTTCTCCTTGTAAAATCATTACCATCAATGAGCTACAAACTCTTCAACCATTTGGAAAACCTGTTTGGTGCTCTCTTGTAGAAACCATCACAAATGTTAACATGGATGAATTTCATTTCCTTGCATGCCCTCTTTTTATTGATGGTATACAATACATGAAAATATTTCCCACAAAGTCGGAGACATTTGGCAATGTGGTAAATGTGATGGGGAGTTTCTTGAATGTGACTACCGATACATAATAAAGGTTGACATGGAATATATCACTGGATACCTTCATGGTGTCATAGATTTTGATGATGACGCAAAACAACTCATGGGCATTTCTTCTCTCAACTGAAGCAACATCAATTGTTGAAATAATCCAGAGGATCTACAACAAACAATTACTTTTACTCTATCAGTTAAAACAGAGACCTTTCGAGAAATCACATGCCTAAAAGTTGTAATTATGATGGTTGAAAACACATAATCAACAATTTTAGATGTACATTTAAATATATAGGTCTTTTTGACCCGGTACTTAAGCATTCTTTATTGTCTATAATGGATGATTTCAATTCTCAATTTTAAGACCTTATTTCATAGTTCAACATAGCAGGGTATTTTTTTAACTCCCTTATAGCACTTCTATTTTGCAGTCTCATTCAACAGTACAAACTATCACTTAACATTTTTTACCTAAATTGTTGATGCAACCTATATGTTAATTTTTGAATACAATACTATTTTTCTATTGGGTTTATTTATAAAATAGACTACTTTGTTCTCTTGTTTCTTACCACAACTTTTCATTCTTCTGTACAGAACAATAATTACATTTAATGTTTCTTTTTTTCATATATCCCTTCTCACACTACACTTTGGTCTTCTATATTTCTGATTTCTTACAATTATCAAGCTAGGACTTGAAAAAAAATACTTACTCCATAAATATTATTTTAAGGTACATGCTTAGTTCCCAATATGCAATTAGTTAGCATTTTATTTATATCTTATGCTTTATATCCATATACTTTGCAGTTAATACATATAGAAAATGGGTCACTTCTAGAAATCAAAGCTTCTAAGTCTTTAACAAGTTTATGGTTTTCTTGTGCGTGTTATTCCGACTCATGAAAATGAACAAGACAATGCATGAAGAATAGCTGTATATGCAAAGAACGGAGATAAAAACAACAAGAAACAACGTCTTCTTTACAAAGCTGCTCGTCTACCTATGGATATGTCTTCTTCAATTTCTCTTTTCCAACCCTTTGACAAACCTTCAGTTTCATCCCCTATTCTAAATCCATTGAACACCCACCTCGATGATGCACATCAACTATTTTGTAAAAAAATTTGACCAACTGGCTTATATGCATGTTTTCTCAGTTTGCAAAGAATGTTACCTTGGTATTGTAACAAAAAAGTTCCATGGTGCATACACTTGTTCTCATTGTATTCTAGAACAAAGTGGCCATCTCTTTTCATTGGAAAACAATATGGACTCAGGAATCCAACACTTGTCCTTGCAATACTTACACAAGTTGAAGAAACGCTCATTAGTCATGCTAACCCAATATTACAAGACACACATGCTCATGGTGGTCAATATAAATATTCTGGCCATACTATCTACTCCGCCCAAGACATTTCCAATATTGCCACATATCTACCCCATTTAATATCATAACTTGACATCCTTTTTGTTCGCTAATGCAACTGTACAAACAATCCATATGAACTGTTTGTTAATCGAACACATGTTCTTGCTTCCCTTCAATACAAAATGAAAAACGACCCATACTACAAGGATGTACAAGTCAACCCAGTTGAATTAGCTTCTTTGCCTCTTATTTGAACATACATTTCACCTTTGATTCTGCATCTTAATAACAATGATACATTATCTCATCAACAATGCTTGTCCTGTACAGTTCAACCACCAAATTCATTTGAACCCTATAAAATTGAAATCCTCCACATTTACTTCAATACAAACTAATGCTAGAATTGAGGTTGAAGAAATTAGACAGTTGTTACAGATACCAAATATCCCACTACCACCTTCCATTAATTTCCCCCCTATAGGAATATCCCCTATCAATGCATACAACACAGAAGGACTTCTTTTCATGGATTTTCCAATCTTATCCCCACAGGTGTAGTAATGCTTAAAAAACCATTCATCCCTGAAGTTGATATGCACAATTATTCCCTTCACCTCACTCACTATCATGACAACAAATTTGGCCAACATCCTCGCTTCCGGTACTACATATAAAATATAATTATGCGTCATCGGAGTAATGCTACTGGCTTTGTTTTTGTAAAAATTAATCTCGAAGATACACTACCTCCCACAATACTTCAGCTTGTTAACCAATTGCAAGATATGCCTAATGACAAAATTGGTGACTGGGTCGCAAGGTTTGTGTCTTCATTATGTGGAACACACTCATATTGGAACAAAAGTAGAGCTGAACTCACAAATATGCTCAATCAACAAGGTACACCAACATTCTTCTTCACCCTTAGTGCAGCTATCAAAAAATGGCCATATTTGCATGCTCTAATTCCTGTTGAATGTCCTACCAGTTTAAATCAAGACTATCAATGGAATATTCGCAACATAATATCAAATCCACATATTACATCACAATACATGCACAATAGGTTCAAAACATTCCTTCAAGAGGTGCTTCAAAAAGGTTTTAATATAACAGATTCTTGGTGCAGGTATTCTACCATCTCTTGCTTCTTATTCTTCTCTTCGTGTTTCTCAATTTATACAATCCATTTATAATATATTTATTTTCCTCCCATGTAGGTATGAATGGTGGAATAGAGGATCCACACACATTCATGGTTTTATTTGGTTGGAAGATGCACCAAATATGGACACCTTAGAATGGGAAGATGTTCTTGTAGTTGAAGCTATAATTTTTTTTTTGACACATATGTTACAGCTTGGAATCCTTGTAATTCCCACTTGTCCACATGTAGGTTACACCATTCAACTACAAATGATCCACACAGTATTGCAGCACCATCCATATTTGCATCAAACTACTCAATTGACTATGAAGAACTTCTAAATTTTGTTGAAAGGCACACCCGATGTTCAAAATCAATTTGCCTTTGCAAAAAAGGAACATATTTCGAATGTCACTATAGTTTTCCATATGACCTACAAGCTACTTCTTCATTATTCATTCGTCCAAATGGACATAAAACCTACAATCCTGCAAGAAATGATTCCCTTCTAAATATTCACAACTATACCATGCTTTCAATATGGAGGGATAATGTTGATTTCCATCCTGTTCTTTCTAGACATGTTGTCCTCAAATACATTTCAAAGTATGCATCAAAACTAGAGCCAAAATCAGAAATCTACCATGCAATTATTTCTCTTCCTACACATGCAGCACCAAGTGACAACCCCATTCTTCAGCCAATCAAACAATTCCTTGCACAAATAGTTGCAGAACGAGACATTGATGCATAAGATAGATGTCACATGCTCCAAAAAATACCTCTCTTTCTTTGTAGCTGTCACTTCTTTTTGCTAAATGTGAGCTGAAGTGTCTTCTTTCGTGCTTTTAATGACACCAATAACACCCCTCCAACCACCCCCCCCCCCTTCACATTTACATACATGCAAAGACGCCTTTCTCTTGAACATCTAATCCTCCTTTAAGTTGCTCGTTCTTAGTATTTCTTGCCTAATAGGAAAAAAAATCGATGGAAACAAAACTTGCATCACAGGATTGTTAGAGTCTACCAACAATTCGCTTCCATTCCTCCCTTTGATTCTTCATCTTTTGAATTGTTTTGCTGGAGCGAGCTTCTTCTATACAAACCTTTTCATTCCATCCGTCAAGATATTGGAACATCAACTTTTGAAATTATTTCTCATTGGCGTCACATTAAAGGCATATATTTTTTGTGGCATGTTGAACGTGCACAAGAAGAACCCTCTACACCTCTATCCGATGATTCAAAACTTGATGCTATTACCTTTCCCTTGACCCATAGCATGGATTAATGGGAACTTCTCTCTCAAATGAAACCAAGAAACAACATCCAGATTGACGACCTTTAAATGCTTGGACAATGTGATTTTGAAAAAAATCACAACTGGACACATAACAATATAACTACCCATTTGCATGAGATATCAACATCATTCATTGACCTCGATTGCTTGTCCACCCAACTACATGAAGACACCCCATCGTTTTCAAATTCGACCGATTCCTTATCTCCCACACAATGCATAGTCTTTGATCTTGTCATTTTCCATTTTAGAAACACTACACCTGCTCAACCACTCAAAATGGTGATTCAAGGTATTGTAGGAACTGGGAAATCTTACCTCATATCTTTCTTGAAATATGCACTCCAAACTACATCTGAACAAACTGCCTCCCCACTTCTTCTCCTTACTCCAACTGGTGTTGCTGCTTTTAACATACATGCATCTACAATACATTCTTCTTTTGAATATCCATTGGTGAAATGCACCACCTTGAAGGCCAATCCATTTCAAAACTTCAAGAAGAACTATGCCATATTCGCTATATTCTCGTAGATGAAATGAGATTTATTGGCCCAAAAATGTTAACCCAAATTAATGCACGCTTACGCCAGGATTTCCCCTTGCATTGTACAATCCCATTTGATGGTTGTTCCATAATCCTTCTTGGTGTCTTCGAACAATTTACTTCTATAAAGGACATCACCATGTATGCAGGCTCATCCGTTGGAATTTCTCTTTAGCGTACATTTGATACTTTTATCATGCTCGAAACGATTCTCTGACAACAAGGAAATAACCATTCTCAAACATCCTTTTTCCAACTATTTCTAAACCTTCGAAATGAAACAACAACTGTTGAAGACTAGGCACTCCTAATTACAAGTGTTAGGATTATTAATCCTCCCTTGTCCAAATTTGGTCATATGTCTAAATCGGGAGTCATGTCTAAATCGGGAGTCCATCCAGTCTATTTATAGTCATTAGCACCATTGGTTAAACTTGACCTAATTGGGGCACATGTTTTAGTTACCAAAGTGTGGGGAACACTAATTGAGGCTCACTTCCACTTATTGCACTTGATTGCATAATTTTAGGAGTCTCCTAGATCAATCCCTACAATTTAGGAAGCAACTGGGAGTGCCGAAACCAACCAAGGTCAGTTCACTTCAGTTAATGACTAGTCAAGCCAAGTTAGGAGTCAGTTACATTCAGTTCTAGCCCTCTACATTAAGTTAAATAATTGTTTAATTAATTGCACACATGTGGGGTGCGTTTCTCACCTACCACAGTCAGTTAACCATTATTTAATACTAAATGTAACACTTGGTTGTGTTTTAGAACGCCGGTTATTATTTAGACAAGGACAGTTAACTACTGGGTCCTCCAATAGTTATTTAGACAATGTCCTGGTTACCTACAGTCAAGTAGAGTCATCAATTCGAACTTCCTCATGTGGATTCAAATTTCTTGTGGCTATTAAAGCCATTTTACATTATTGTAATTATTATCTGGATTACTTTTTTGATTAATGAAAGCATTCACAGCTGCAAGCCTTTTGCACTATTTCATTCTTCAATGGCTGAGTAAATTGTGAGATCTTCTTTGTGAGTTGTGTGTTTGTCTACAGTTCTATATGCTCAAATCTAACATGGTATCAAAGCCTTGACGGACAAGGCACTTCTCCTCCTCGGATCTCCTACTGGATCATTTTTTTGTTTTGCAGGTACAACTTTGAAATGAATTCATCAGTTCCTCTTCTCACCCGATCCTCAGACTATTTTGAATGGGAGGTGAAAATGATTATATGTATGAGAAGACAAAAACTCTTTTTAGTGTCTAATGGATTCGGTAGAAATTATTTTGAGAGTGAAAATGACTGGCTAAATGCAAAGGATGTAGCTTTTGAAATAATGGAAGTGGCTCTTTCTCCTAGCATGCGCTACCTCAGTAGATCTATTAAAGATCCACAGGAACTCTGGGAAAGATTGGACAGAACCTTTGGAAGCAGATGGAGCACATCCAGCACCATAAGCATCCTTGATCCAAAAATCTTGGCCTCCACTCTCTCTGATGAAGTTGTTCAAGATGAAGAAGAAGTAGAAGCTTCTGCACAGTCAATTCGAATTGAAGACAGTCTCCATGCAGTGACTCCTTCTCCTGATGCTTCGAAAGTTCATGAGATCTCTGATATCTCATATTCTCATATTGCTGAAACATAAGAAGACATTCGAATCTCTGATATTGAAGAAAAATTCTGTTGCACTTCCATGCAAACATTCACCGGTGATTTTCCTTTAAATTCTGTGCAAAATTTACCAGTGATTGCTTCCAAAAGTGAAGAGAAATTTGATTTTTTTTCCCTCTAATGTTGCTTCTGGTGTGCAAATATGTGATACCTTGGATATTTTGGAAGAAATATCAGATTACCAGAGTGATCCATTCGCTCCCCATTATCTAGTTTTTCCAGCAAATTCCTGCAGGAATGCATGCACCAAAATTCAGAATTTTGAAGCAGAAGAAAGCCGTGCATCGACCGTCACGGTTAACCATTTATTTGAATATGATATTAACCTTATTGGATATGATATGATCTTATTTAGATATGATCTGATATTGTTTGGTTTAATCTATCAAATTCATAATCTTTCAGTACTGCTTGTAGCTGTTCTCATCAATGGTGTGAAGAAACAAGTGCCGCAAGTCTCCTACAAAACTGTTGCTGGGAATTTGACTCCATTTCATAGTTTTGGATCTGTTCTGAACCTGTTTAGATCTGATTTACTTTCTGACCTGATATTATTCGGTTCATATTTTAAAATTCAAAAGCATTCAGTCATGCTTGTAGCTGCTCTCACCAATTCCGGTGTGAAAAATCAAGTACCGCACTTTCTCTTCAAAACTGCTGATGGGGATTTGGTGTTAGTTTCCTCATATGAGGTTGCTAATATTTTATTATGTGATTCATTATATATTTCAGAAGCTATATCAGACCATGGATCTCCAGCATTCGCTCTCAACAGTCCCAGTGCTTCTCTACCATTGATCACATGCTCATCTTCTCACAGAACTAGTAAAGAGGAAGATTTTCTGCATCCGCCTGGACACCTGTTCCTAACACTTGGGGCTGTTCTTACCACTCATGGTTTTCTGTTCATGGCTGGAACATATCAGTTTCTTGAGTGTTCTTCACGTTCTCTGAATTCTCAAGAACCTTTTCTCACTTTTCAGTTGACTTCAGTTGCTCTACATGGGTCCAGTCTTCATCCGGCAGCTGTCTATATTTCTGATTTAGTTGAGCATATCATTCTTCTTCCAAAGAGGAAGATTCCTCCAGTAATAATGATGGAGAGGTTTACATAGGCCCCAGGATACCTGTGCACAGAAGAACCAGATTGATCCTGATTCTACCTGCTTAATTAGAAGGGGGATTTTTTATCCCATGTGGTTTTTCCCCAAGCACCTTATTTTTGAGCAGTTACTTTATTTTACTTGATGTAATGGGTGACCTATGATCTTAGTTACCAGGGCCCATAGTTTGTCCAAGTTAGCATTCAGGGGGGGTGTTAGGAATATTAATCCTACCTTGTCCAAATTTGGTCATATGTCTAAATTGGGAGTCATGTCTAAATCGGGAGTCCATCCAGTCTATTTATAGTCATTAGCACCATTGGTTAAAGTTGACCTAATTGGGGCACATGTTTCAGTTACCAAAGTGTGGGGAACACTAATTGAGGCTCACTGCCACTTATTGCACTTGATTGCATAAGTTTAGGAGTCTCCTAGATCAATCCCTACAATTTAGGAAGCAACTGGGAGTCCCGAAACCAACCAAGGTCAGTTCACTTTAGTTAATGACTAGTCAAGCCAAGTTAGGAGTCAGTTACATTCAGTTCTAGCCCTCTACATTCAGTTAAATAATGGTTTAATTAATTGCACACATGTGGGGCGCATTTCTCACCTACCACAGTCAGTTAACCATTATTTAATACTAAATGTAACACTTGGTTGTGTTTTAGAACTCCGGTTATGATTTAGACAAGGATAGTTAACTATTGGGTCCTCCAATAGTGATTTAGACAATGTATCGGTTACCTACAGTCAAGTAGAGTCATCAATTCTAACTTCCTCATGTGGATTCGAATTGCTTGTGGCTATTAAAACCATTTTACATTATTGTAATTATTATCTGGATTACTTTTTTTATTAATGAAAGCATTCACAGCTGCAAGCCTTTTGCACTGTTTCATTCTTCAATGGATGAGTAAATTGTGAGATCTTCTTTGTGAGTTGTGTGTTTGTCTACAGATCTATATGCTCAAATCTAACAACAGGAACAACCTCATGCCTTTCACGTGTGGAAAACTGTTCATTTCAACAATCTATCCACTTGTATCCCACAAATAGCTCTGTTGCACTGCACAACAAACACATTCTGAAATAGATTAATATGTCAATTGCACATTGCTTTGTAGAACAAAGGAACAAACATGCCCACCAATCCATTGATGATGAACAGTTTCCATTAAATGTCCTTCTTGATTTTGGTGAACAAGTCATGTTAATTGCTAATTTATGCGTTCAAGCAAGACTTGTTAATGGCTCACTTGGAAAAGTAATTGAAATTTTCTACAACTCCAATGAACAATTTCCTACCTTACCATGATTTGTTGTTGTCGAATTCCTCCGTTACAAAGGACCCTTATGGGATGCTTCTAATCCAACTTATGTTCCACTATCTCCCATAACAAGAGGATCTTGTATAAAAATACCATTTTGTATGGCATGTGGTTTAATAATTCATAAAGCCCAAGGTATGACCCTACAAAATATAACAATAGATATTGGAAACATTGATAGACAAGGGCTTACATTCACTGCAATATCAAGAGTTGCATCTATTTCAGGCCTTTGAATTTCTCCACCTTTCTCTTTTTCCAGATACTTTGAATTCAAGACAATCCATATGTCCAACGTAGGAAACAAGAGGAAAGCTTACTTGCTTCAAATTCTTTAAAACCAAAATGTGGTTGAAGCTTCTAATTGTTTCTATATAGATGTATTGTTTTTCTTGGGCCAGTTGTTGATGTAAAAAATCTGCTTTTGTTTCAAGAAAGATCCAAGAAATTTTGAAATAATTGGGTTCTAGGCTAAACTGTCTCAAGAAACTGAGACAATGACTGTGAAAGTTTTTAGGTAGGACAGTTATGATATATAATTGATAACAAGGAAATAATTCCTCAACGTATAAAAAAATATAGATCAACTCTCATTTCCTTCAATGAACTTTAAATAAAGCTAAACAATAACAATTGTAATGCTTTATCTAAAGTATTATATGAATACAAAACTATCCTATGAAGTCATATTAATTGAAAAATTAGTATTAGGAATCAATAACCATTCATTAGTTGTAGTAAAAGAGTATGTAAATTAAATAAATACATTTTTCAATCTACATTTCATATGTCAAAATTGTAATGCAAAATCAGTACATAAATAAACACATTTAATACATCAACAACCTATGATCAATATACTACAAATATAGAAGAATAACTCAAAATTGATGAAACAAATTTAATAAATAACCATAGAACATAACATAAGTAATAGTGTTATTTTATTCAATTTCAAAACATTACAATGTTTCCAAAACTACAGAGCTTTCCTAATATGTCTTTCATTGTCCTTCTCCAATACTGGTCATTGCAAAGCCATTCTTTAAGGCTTTCATTGTCAAATTCCCACTTGAATGGGTTGATATATGGCATGAAACCAAGTTTGGACGATTGAAAAAGATAAAGGTAAAAGGGGTTTGATTTCTTAACATACAAATATGCAGGCTAAGATCAGTCTCCACAACCAACTTCAAATAAATCTCAAACCAAATATTGTATAAGGTTTATCGAGAAGCTAAGAAATATTCAATACATCCAAGAGGTAATACTAATTAACAAATTAGTATTAGAGATCATTTACTAATCATCAACAACAGAAAAAATGACATAAATCAAACAAAAACATTTGTTTTACATATATGAAATACTTCAACATGTAGTCTCCAAAAAATTCCTCTCCCCTACATGGGAAATATTTCTCTTTAAATTATATTACAAAGTATTACACCAAAAGAAAATTTCCAACATGTGCGATTAAAAGATCAAACAATTTAAGTTTGTCCAAGCGTAGAACACAACCTAGCATCTAAGTCCATAAAAAAATCAATGTCCTAAGATTTAGCCTGTTCCACGTGTATTTCTTCCCTAAAAATATCAGACGTGATCTCCCTCTTATTCATCATTTTCCATTTAACAACATAAACCTCTATCCTAACCATCACATAATTAGGTGTCTCGATCCACCTCATGACCTTGTGCAGGTTAAGCTGGATGACACCCTGAGTTTGCTCCTTGGGTGAAACAAAAGATCATTCAGCTTCATCTAATTTTAGTTTGGGGAAGGTGCTTCTTCGATTAGTTCTAGCATATGGAACCCTAAGAAACAAAGTAAAACATCTGAAGTTGTCCGCCTATGCTTGAATGATTCTTGGACATCTTGGATGATGCTTCCTACTGCATCATAGAGGTTTACCGAAGTTTCAATTGTCACTCTGATTTTCTTAGCCTTGACTTTATCCATGATAGGCATATCCTTTGGTCTGTCTCTGATATGTGTTTTCTAGCCAATCACATCTTCCAACGCCTTAATTGCTGCATTTTTCCGAGTATGATGATCCTGTAGGACATTTGAATGTTCTTCAAATGATTTGTACAGTTCTTATATTTCACACAATATTGTATACAGGATGATCATGGATTGATGATATCGCTCCTTTAACTTACAAGCCAACTGTTTAAATTCTTCAACTGTTAGTGTTGAAAATGATGAGGAAGCTGAAGATATCTATAATTCTTTGAGTTGTTTCTCTAGGGTATCATTATGATTATCCTTTTGCTTGTTCATGACCTCTTATTTCTCAAGTTGATGCTTGATACTAACAAATTTATTCTCCGAATGTCTTTGTTTATCTTGATTATCTTGTTTAAGGAGCTCAATATCCTTAAGGTGAAGTTCCTCAGCTCCTTCCAAATCTTTTCTTTCTTTATGTAGTTCATGTTCCTTATTGAGGAGACATTTAGTCAACTGGGACACTGAGTTATAGTTATCCTTTGCAAAGGCTTCCATAGTAGCTGTTGTATCTAATGCTCCTTCCTTTTCATTAGGGGCATCAATTCTCCAAACAATTTGATCAAAGGAAGGAACATGTTTGAGTGTGCCTTCTCTTGTCCTCTTCAAACCTTTATTCAAATGTCCTTTTACTTCTTGCTCCAAAAAGTATTTCCCTAAGGAAACACCTGCATCTTCTCCAAAATATGCCATGTCTTCTGCAGCTGAAAGGGATTCTTTTTGGGTTGAGGTTGATGACTGAGGTTTTGATTGTGAGACTGGGATTTCTACATTAAGGGGAGAGATGTCCAAGGTGGAAGTAGGGAAGATATATATGAGGGAAGTGGAAGAACTGGGAATAGAGGTTTTAGTTTTTGAAGAAGGGGTAGTAGAGATGGAAGGGGCTTCCACTTGGGAAAAAGGGATATGAGAAGATGTGGTGGGAATCTGAGATGCATGGGGAGTTAATGAAACACATGGGGAAGGAGGGGGAGTGTCACTGGAAAATTCTGCTGATACTAATGGATCTATAGAAGTGTCCGCAAGAATAGGCTTTAAATCCACATGGGAAAAAGAGGACTAAGGGAATAAAGCATGAAAAATATCTCTTGAAAAGTGTGAATCAGGGACAAAAGATGTGCTCGAGGTATAGATATTGATAGGGCAAGTGAGGTTTCTAGTATCCTCCTCTAGATCACTATCAATTTGATGGATCTCAATATCACGCTTGGGTTGAGGTTCAACCTATTAGATCACAGGAACTTGAGGAGGCACTTGCTCTTGAAGGGAAAGTGCATCTATCAGCAATCGTTGTTGATCCCTAAGTATCTCTTGAGGTATTTTCTCTGTTTGAGCCACTAATGCTTCACGGACTTGTGGTTGCTAAGAAACAAGTTGAGTTTTCTTTTTCTTTGTCTGAGGTTGAACCTCTTGGACATGTGTCTAAAGCTGAGCACTGAGCTTGGCTAGACCTTGTCTGAATTCCTCCCCTATTTGAAGAGCTTCCATATATTAGTAAGAGTGAGCACTCTGAAGGGTTTATATTGTTAGGATTATTAATCCTCCCTTGGTCAAATGTCTATTAGATTAATTATTGCCTTACTTAGGAACCTTAAAATTAATTAATGTTAGATTTTTATCATTCAAGCTAGCATTATATTGGGATATTTAATTGAGAGAATAACAAGCACATTAATCAAACATAAGAGACAATGAACACATTGTTTTTCCTCAGGGAAACCATAAATGGAGAAAACCCCATTCCTTCCTCAGAGATAGAATCAGCACCAAAAGTAAAACCCCAAAATAGTAAGATGATCTCCCGACAGCAGTAGCCTCTTTCTTTCTAGCCCCAACAACTTTTTCTCCCTCAACTACGCGCTAGAACTGAGTGTGAGTGAGTGTGTGATAAATAGAGAGGCTCACTCTCTATTTATAGTAACTCCTGACTTGACAATAACTCACTAGGGCCGACTTCACTAGGAGAGTCTAGTAACTGTTAGAATAATCAACCCATAGTTAGCTACCTTAGAGATTAATTATCTTCATTTTTGTCTTATTTGCCTAGTTTCCATATTCCACTCTATGCAAGTTGTCCTCCACATGTCCTAGATGGTCAAACTTGCTAAAACTAAGTCATGGAGAGCTTGGAAAACCTCTTGGAATCAATTCTACTTTATTCCTGACCTCCCTAGCACATATCTACTTTTCTGCTTTATTGCCTACTTTTACTGAGTTTTAAGGCAATTGGGAAAGTTTGACTAGGTGAAGTTAACTTTTTTTTTGCCCTCATCATACTCCACTCTTTTCTCCTAATAAAAGCATGTATGATTTGTCCTCCCATCACCTATTATCCTCCCTAATTGATTTTTCCAATTCGTGAGCTCCTAGATAGATTTGGAAGCTTCTTTATACACCTATGGGGTATTTTCTTAGATTTAGTAAGCCTGCTTTTGACCAATTCTAATGGCATCCCAATACATTCAAATATCTCATGTAATTATTTATTGTGGCAGCCTATGACTTCACAAGTTTGTCTATTGTACACTTATTCAATACATATTAGTGTTCTGCTACATATTCAGTTTCCTTTGTGTGTAATTTGCATGTTTAATTGGCAATTTTTGTGAGTGTAATTGTTCTAACACCTGGGTTCAGTTTCCACATGGTATCAGAGCCTTTGTAGATCAATTTCTCTCCTTCCATATTGTTATTGTATGTTCAACATCATTAAATGAGAGCATTCTTCTGACTGAAGGGACAATTTTTGAGCTAAGGATCAATCTCAGAAGATCATCTTGACTCCATTTAATTTATTCGAATGGAAAGCAGAGATGGAGATACTGTTGAGAGGGAAAGGCCTATACAGAGTGAATATGGCAATAAAAGTAAAGCCCAATGCAGCTGCAAAGAAAATTAAATAGCACAATAGGAGGGATGAGGCCTATGGTCTCCTATGTCTGGGCATATCCAGAGACCTCATTTTCCATCTTGATGGATTGACATCACCAAATGAAGTATGGGAGAAGCTTTTTGAGATTTTTGGTAAAAAATATGAGATGAGAGGACATCAAATCAAGAATGAATTGATCTCCTTGAGTCCCAACAGCTTCAAATCCCTGCAACTCTATTTTTCCAAGTTTAAAGCCCTTGTTTTGCAACTAAAACAGTGTGGAATTGAAAAGAAGGAGCAGCAATTGGTTTTGGCCATACTCTCGAAGCTTGGCCCTAGATATTCATTGTTTTTTTCAACCTTCCATACCACCAAGTTGACAGCTCGATCCTAGAAGATGCCTAAACTTGCAGAGTTCATGGAATCTCTCACACAAGAAGAAGATAAACTGGTGATGATGGGCACCATCAAACCTTCCAAAGACCAAGCTCTGGTTGCTGGAGATTCGAGGGTGGATTCAAAAGGCAAGAATAAATCTAGGAATCCACTTGAGCAAAAGAGAGACAAGAACAAGTCTCCAGAGGAGCCCCAAGGTTCCAAGAAGAACCCCTAGAAGAAGAAGAACAAAGGAGAAATGAGCAAGTGGGCATACTGCAGTAAGGGAAATCATTTTGAAAGCTCTTGCATGAAGAAGAAAATGGACATGCTGACTCAACTGCTAGAGAATAATGGCATCTCTCTTCCTAATAGCTCAAAGAAGAGGGAAGGAGGATCAAATTCAGAAGACAAACAGAGAGTTCATGCATTGGTTGCTGGCACATCAAGCTCACCTAGTTTAATCATTGATTCTGGAGCTTCAAGACATATGGTTTCGACCAAGGAGGCATTCACCTCACTTGACATGTCGAAAGGTCCACCAATAGCACTAGGAGATGACTCTCTCACTGAAATTTTGGGCAAAGGGAGGATTGATCTTGACCATGGTAAGTTCAACAATGTATTGTATGTTCCAGGTCTTGCCTCTAACCTCTTGTCAGTGTATAAGATGACCCACACAGGGTCTCCAAAGAAGGTCATATTCTCCCATGATGAATTTTATATCACAAAGATCTCAAGTGGTAAATTCATTGCAAAAGGAGTTGCAAATCACACTTCGAAGGTATACATGTTCTCACATTTCCTACCCTACTCAAACCACTCTGCTCTTCTGATTCATGCTAATGAGGAAAGAAAGATTTGGCATGAAATATTTAGCCACCTTAACTATAAGTATATTTCTAATCTTAGTGAAAAATAAATGGTCATAGGGTTACCAAAGATTAAGTTTTCCAAATGAGTCTGTCAAGGTTGCATCTTAGGAAAACACCCAGAGCATAAATTTGAGAAAGCTAGTCATGAGAGAACCTCTACACCTCTTGAGTTGATCCACAGTGATGTTGCTGGACCATATCCTCATATGTCAATGAGTCAGGGCAAATATGCATTGATATTCATAGATGACTTCTCCAGGTATTGCTAGGTTTACTTCCTGAAACACAAGTTTGAATTTTTTTGCCCTCTTCAAAGTCTTTAAGGCTTTGGTTGAAAACCAGTCTAGGAGGAAACTCAAGGTTCTCAGATCTGACAATGGTGGTGAGTATGTCAAGTCTGATTTCATTCAATATTGTGTAGATGTAGGTATTCAGATGCAGCACTCTATCCCTTACACACCACAACAAAATGGTGTTGCTGAGAGGAAGAACAGATCACTGAAAGAGATGGCAACCTGCATGATGGAGGCTAAGATTTTGTCACCAAAGTTTTGGGCCGAAGATATAAACTGCATAGCCTATATCCATAATAGGGTGCCTCATAAACAGCTTGATGGTATGAATCCTTTCAAAGCATGGAGTGGGCACAAGCCAAATGTGACCCATTTTAGGATTTTTGGCTCAAGGGCTTGGGCTAGAATTCCAACAGAAAAGAGGAACACTTTGCAGCCCCAAATCCAAGAGTGTCTATTTGTTGGGTACTCTGAAGATTCAAAATGGTACAAGATGATAAATTTTAGCGCAAACAAAAGCTTCATTGAAAGGAGTGTTTAGTTCCAAGAAGAGCCTTTAGCAGTAGTTGAAGTTGGGGAGTCTTCTTCACCACCAGAACCACTGAATGTAAGTGAAGAGATAAATGAGATTGATGATTCTAATATGTTTGATAATGATGATTTAATTTTATATCCTCACAATCCTACAAGACCAAAATGGGTAGCAAAGACCATTCATGCAACTAGGAAACTAGTTGGAAATCCTAGTGATTCTTGGAGGGCTAGATCTCAGTTTGAGAGTGCCCTATGTATAAAAGACCCTTTGTTTGTAGAGAAATGGTATCTGATGTTTGAATCAAACCTAAAAACATATGAGTATATAGCACATTATCCAATATGGCAAACAACCATGAAAGAAGAATTCAGCTCGCTCTAGAAGAACGACACTTGGGAGCTGGTTGATCAACCCCCAGGGAGGAAGTTAGTTCAATGTAAGTGGGTTTTCAAAACTAATTTTTCTGCTGATGGTTCACCTTTTAAATATAAGGAAATATTGGTATCCAAGGGATACTTATAGGTACATGGAATATACTACAATGAGACCTTTGCACCAGTGGCAAAGATGGACTCCATCAGGCTAGTCTTAGCCATTGCAGCTTCGAAGTAGTGGGAGGCACATCACATGGATGTGAAGTGTGCTTTCCTAAATGAAGATATTAATGAATATATTTACATGCAGTAGCCTCAAGGATTTTTTACTAATCCATCTCTTATGTGTAGGCTAAAGAAATCATTGTATGGGATTAAGCAAGCCCCCAAGGCTTGGTATGCCAAGATTGATGGCTTTCTGCTGTCATTGAGTTTTGTTCAATGAAAGTATGATCCTAATGTCTATTTGAAGCTGATTCATGGTTCTTTGATGATTACTATTTTGTATGTGGATGACCTTCTCATTACAGGAAGCTCAAAGGATGAAATTTCCTCCTTGAAGGATGCAATGAACCATGCATTTTCTATGACTGATTTGGGGTTATTGAGCCAATGCTTGGGTCTTGAGATTGCTCAAACCAAACATGGAATAAAAGTACATTGGTCCAAGTATGCTTTGGATTTTATGAACAAGTTCAACATGAAATATTGCAAGCCAAGAAAGACTCCTTTCCTTTCAGGAGTTAATCTTGAAGAAGCAGATTCTTCAACTATGGTAAATAATGCACTGTATAGGAAATTGATTGGGTGTTTACTATACCTTACACATATTCGACCTGATATTTATTATGTAGTCAATGTGGCTTCAAGATACATGGATCAGCCTCATGATATCCATTGGAGAGAAACCAAAAGGATCCCTAACTTTCTTTAGGGAACAAAGACTCATGGGATCTTCTACAAAGCTAAATCTGATCTTTATTTGATTGGGTTTACTGAAAGTGATTGGGCAGGTGAAAACACAGATCAAAAGTCAACATCAGGATATGTGTTCATGCCTACTGAAGGACCAATCAGTTGGTCAAGCAAGAAACAGAGTGCCATTGCACTCTCATCTATAGAAGCAGAGTACAGAGGAGTTGTAAATGCAACAACTTAATGTTTATCGTCGCAGGGGTTACTTGGTGAGTGTGGATTCAAATCAGAATACTCAACTACTATCTATTGTAATAATCAGAGTACAATTTGAATCTGCAATGATCCAGTTCATAGACAAAGAACCAAACACATTGAGATCCATATGCACTACATCAGACAGCTTGTGCATGATGGCACCATTCACGTACTCTTCTGTTCATCTTCAGAACAAGTAGTAGACATATTCACCAAAGTTTGTTGTGAGAATAAATTCAGCAATATCAAATCACTACTGGGGATTGTTGATCATGCTGTGAAGCATGATTGATGATAAGATTTTTAAATTTTGTTTTATTGTCCATGTTTAAGGGAGGATTTTTCCCACTGGGTTTTTGCCTCTTTCCCTGGTTAAATGGACATGTAGTATGTAAAGGGTGACTAAGCCTTGTTTCTAGGCCCTATTATTTTCTGATATTTTTCTCATAAGTTAGGCTTAAGCGAGGGTTTTAGAATAATCATCCCATAGTTAGCTACCTTAGACATTAATTATCTTCATTTTTGTCTTATTTGCCTAGTTTCCATATTCCACTCTATGCAAGTTGTCCTCCACATGTCCTAGATGGTCAAACTTGCTAAAAATGAGTCATGGAGCACTTGGGAAACCTCTTGGAGTCAATTATGCTTTATTCTTGACCTCTGTAGCACATATCTACTTTTTCTACTTTATTGCCTACTTTTACTGAGTTTTAAGGCAATTGGGAAAGTTTGACTAGGTGAAGTTAACTTGTTTTTTTTCGTCATCATCCTCCATTATTTTATCCTAATAAAATCATGTATGAGTTTTCCTTCCATCACCTATTAGCCTCCCTAATTGATTTTGCCAATTCGTGACCTCCTAGACAGATTTAGAAGTTGCTTTATGCACCTATGGGGAATTTGCTTAGATTTAGTAAGCCTGCTTTTGACCAATTCGAATGGCATCCCAATGCATTCGAATCTCTCATGTAATTATTTATTGTGGTATCCTATGACTTCACAAGGTTGGCTATTGTACACTTATTCAATACAGATTTATGTTTTGCTCCATATTCAGTCTCATTTGTGTGTAATTGGCATTTTTTGTGAGTGTAATTGTTCTAACACCTGGGTTCAATTTCCATGATAACCCTAGGGTCCCACAACTGTGGGTAATTTAACCCTTGAACAATTGGAGGGTTACTCACAATGACTTTACATGACTTGTTTACATTATAGAAACTCCCGATCGGAACATCGAGGCATGACATGACTCAATTACATTACAAACACTTCCAAGAATAAACATTGGGGTTCAATACATAATATATACAAGTGAATACATTTCGAAGTTACAATTACACCAACATTCCCTCTTAACTAGGAAGGTATTCTCTGGACACAATTTATCAACACAAGTCTTCTTCTCTGTATCATCTGGATCATCATCGAGTCCTTGTCATCTTCAAGTCATCTTCATATTCAAGTCATCACTCAATATGGATCATCACTTGATCTAGATCATCATCACTAGATCTAGATCATCACTCGATCTAGATCTGGAACATCTCTGCTGGACCATCATCATAGGTGTTATCTCTTGATCCTTCTCGTCACAAGAAGTTATATAGAGCCAGCCCTTTTTCATCCTGGTTGTAGGCCTAGCCTCCATGTAGGTATTTTTTAGCACTTATATCTGAACCTAAGTTAGAATGGCATGCCCAGGACTTACATTTGACCATGAGAGGAACACATCCAACACCATGTCAGAAAGGCATGCCCAACACTCACATCTAACCATGAGAGGAACCAATCTAGTAATCTATGTCAGAAAGGCCTAGCACTCACTTCTGAGCATGAGAGGAACCAATCCAGTCATCTATGTTAGAAAGGCCCAACACTTACATTCGACCATGCAAGGAACCAATCCTACCTACATGTCGAAAGTGCTTTGCACTTACATCTGACCATGCGAGGAATAAATCCAGCATGTCAGAAGGGCTCTACACTTATACCTAGTCATGTAGGAACCAATCCTACAGTAACATTAGAATGGCTCTGCACTTATATCTGATCATGTAGGAACCAATCCTATAGTCACATCAAAATGGATTTGCACTTATATCTAATCATGTAGGAACCAATCCTATAGTCACATCAGAATGGACCTTAATCCCAAACTGAGTATTCCTCATAACTGAACAGGTCCTTCCATTCCAAGAATGGAATTCAACACTTATATCTAATCATGTAGGAACCAATCCTACAATCACATCAGAATGGCTCAGCACTCATATCTGACATGTAAGGAACCAATCATCTCATCATGACAAAATGGCTCAGCCGTTACATCTGACCATGGAAGGAACCGATCCTCTCACCATGTTAGAATGGTTCATGGAATCATCACTTCCCCTTGGAGGGAACCTCGATATGGAGAACACCAAGCTTCTCCCTGAAGTACTCAAACTTCACTCTGGCTAATGGTTTAGTCAACAAATCAACTATATATTCACCCATCGCAACATACTAGAGCTTCACTTCTCCTTTCTGCACCATATCCATGATATAGTGATACTTGATCTTGATATGCTTCGACTTGTCATGGAACACCGTGTTCTCTGACAACTTCACATAACTTTGGTTGTCATAATATATACAAGTATCATCCAACTAGAGATCAAATAAATCAGATAGTAGCTTCCTCAACCATACTACCTCACAACTAGCTGAACAAGCTGTGACATACTCTGCTTCAACTGTATTTAGTGCCACATAGGATTGCTTCTTGCGAAACCAAGAGATCACAACTGATCCCATATTGAAGCAACACCCTGAAGTGATTTTCCTATCAATGGTACTACCTGCCCAATCTAAATCAACATAACCCTCTAGGTTAATCTTTTGATTTGCCTCATAATTGAGCCCATAATCAATTATACCCCTAAGGTACCTTAGAATATGCTTTGCAGCAATCAAATGAACATATCTCAGATCTATCGGGAATTGGCTCAAGGTGTTTATAGCAAAGCAAATATATGGTCTTGTGTTTGTTAGGTACATCAAGGACCCAATCATCTAATGATACATCATAGCATCAACTGCTTCTGATGAAGCATCATTCAATAGCTTCAGGTTTGATGCCATAGGTGTGGCCATGGCCTTACAGTCCATCATCCTGAATCTCTTCAGGATCTCTACTACATACTTCCCTTGTCTGAGGGAGATTCCATCTGCATTATGCCACACCTCCATGCCTATAAAATAGTGCATCATACCCAAGTCCTTCATTTCAAACTCGGCAACAAGATTCCTTGTCATATTAGCAATCATCCCATCAATACCTGTTACAAACATATCATCTACATATAGTAGGAGTATCACTGGGTTACCATCTTCAAACTTGTAGTAAAGGTTGGAATTTGCTTTACTTTTGGTAAAGCCCAAACTAGATAGAAAGCCATCAATTCTGCCATACCATGTCCTAGGTGCCTATTTCAAACTGTACAAGGATTTCTTCAATCTACACACATGAGACTCCCTATAATGTGTCTCAAAACTGAGTGGCTGCTCTACATACACTTCTTCTTCCACTACACCATTCAAGAAATTAGTCTTGATATCCATTTGGTGTATCTTCCATTTCATCACTATAGTTAGAGCAAGTACTGATCTGATGGAAGTGTATCTGGCTACAGGTGAAAAAGTTTCTTCATAATATATTCCTTCTTTCTGTGAGAAGCCATAAGCCATGAATCTAGCTTTATATTTCTCTATGCTACCATCTGCAACATGTTTGATCTTGTAGATCCATTTGGAAGTTACAACATACTTCCCTTTTGGTCTTGGGACAACATCCCAAACATCATTCTTCATGATCGATTGATACTCTTCGATCATAGCATCCTTCGATTCTTTCCTTCCTTCTGCGTCTTCATAGTTGGAAGGTTCTTTATCAATGAAATCACATAATAAGGATAAATACTTGGAGCAAGACCTGGTCCTCTTTCTTTCTCTATGATTCTCTTCTGGAGCCCCATATCTTTCTGCACCTTGGATAGCTTCTTGTACCCAAGTAGGTTTCCTCTTGTGAGGATTCTTCTCCTGAGGTGGATCTACATGTTCTTGAGGTTCTTCTAATTCTCGATCTTCTTCTTTAATTTATTCATTCATGGTTATGTCATGAATTTTGGGTGCTTATGTTTCTTCAAGATCTTCAGCAGGTCTCTTTCTTTATTTGTTATAAGCTGAGTCTTCATCAAATGTTATGTCCCTACTGATGTTGATCTTCTTGAATCCTGGGAAGTATATTCTATGAGACTTCAAGATTTTAGAGTATTCCCACAAATATACTCTTCTTTCCTGAAGGATCTAACTTTGTCCTCTTTTCTTTTGTAATGTGTATGCACACTGGACAAACGAATATTATGAGATGGTTTACTTCTGGTTTCTTCCCAAAAATACTTCTTCAAGTGTCTTTTTCTTGAGTACTCTATGTGGAGTATGGTACTATACATACACCATTGTTCTGGCAACTTCTGCCCATAGATGCATGGGAATATCTTGATCATGAAGCATTGCTCTTGCAGCTTCCATGATCATTATATTCTTCATTTCTGCAGCCCCATTCTGTTGTGGATTATATGGAGTGGATAAATCCCTCTTAATCCATGAATCTTTGCATAACTCTTTGAATTCATTTGATGTAAATTATCTGCCATTATCTGATCGAAAGGTCTTGATCTTCTTTTCAGTGTGGTTCTCAATCAAGGATTTGAATTCCTTGAATTTGCTGAATACTTCATCTTTGTTCTTCATAAAGTATATCCATGTCTTTCTAGAAAAATCATCAATAAAAGAAACATAGTATACATACCCACTTAAAGAACTGGATGACATTGGACTGCACACATCAGAGTGAATGATTTCCAAGATTCCTTTTTCTTTTCTCTCACTACTTGGAAATTCCTTCTTCGTGTTCTTTCCTTTCGCACATCCTTTGCAGACTCCATCATGCTTTTCCTGAATTTTTGGAAGACGTTCAAAAAATTTGCTTGCAAGTGGTAGTGCTCTGTAATGCACATGTGCAATCCTTCTATGCCAAAGTTCATTTGGCTCTACTGTGTCATGGACCAAAGCTTTTTCTGGATGGCTCTTCAATTTGTATAATCCTCCTTCTTGTTCTCTAGTTACTATTGCATCATCAATAGTATTTCCTCTTGGCCACATGAGGACTTGTCCATCTACAAATGCAACCCTCATGCATTTTGAATCTAGTGCCGATATGGAGAGAATATTATTCTCTAGTCCCAGTACAAATAAGACATCCTTCATTTTCATCGGCTTTCGAGAGTCTAGCTTAGAGGAGGATTCACAACTACTTTTTATGGGATATTGGTACTCATCCCCAAGTTTCACCTTATGGGTTGAATTATGTTTGAATAGTTTCTCAAAGGATTCCTTGAATCTTGTCATGTGTTTGAAAGCGCCACTGTTAATAAGATAATCGTTGCTTCCATGTGTGACAGTTCCCATGAGAGCGAAGATCAGAACATATTCTTCATCACTTGAAGAGTCTTCACTTTCTTGTTTTACTCTCTTTCTGGGAGGATCATCATCCTTAGCAGTGTGAGCATGATGTATTTTTTTGGATTTCTTCTTCTTCTTAGATCCATTCTTATTCATGGGACAATTTATAGAAAGGTGTCCTCTTTCATCACATGTATAACATCTGAGTTTGGATGGATCCTTGTTTTTTTTTACAAAATTATATTTCTGATGAGAATGCTTACCTTGGTGATGATGATTTTACCTTCTACCTTTCTTGGAGTGTACTATGAGAGATTGATCTTCATTTCCCATCTTTTCTTACCGAGCTACTATTTGAGCTTCTTCTTGTGAGCATTCTTCCCACAGTCTACTGAACTTGATTAGCTTCTTTCTAGCACAGATTCCTTGGATGAAAGAATCCCATGATCTAGGGAGACCATTCAAGGTTGTCATCACAATTTCTGCATTCTCCACTTCTTCATCTACTGCTTCAAGTTGTTCTTTGATCTGGGAGACCCTTGCAAAGTATGACTGTATGGTCTCCTCATTCTGGATCTTTACATTCTTCAACTGGTTCCTCAAAGTCACCTTCCAGTTTATGTTCTTCCCTTCAAATAGTTTGGTTAGGGCATCAAACATGGATTTAGGTGTCTTTAGGGAGGAAACCTATGGTATGAGGTGATCCTTGATTGAATCAACAATAATCCTCTTGTCCATAACCAACTCTTCTTGTGTAAGGCCTTAGCCTCATCTTCCTTTGGAACTAGAACCTCCTCATTGATGTAGGAGTCCAACTCATTTTCTTCCAGGACCAGGGAGATCCTATAATTATAGGCTCGGAAGTTATCAAATCCCTCAATATTTTCATCAGGATTGGTATGATGAGACATCTTAACTGAGAACCTCAAATGGAAATACAAAAGATTTCTATCTTACTAGGTCAAGATGTAAGATCCAGATGTGAAGCTGAATTTTTGTAGTGTTGGTTGAGGAGCAGATTAGGGTTTGACTTTCCTAGAGTTCTATCCAACCAAATGCTTTGATATTGATCTCTAAACTTCGATTTTGAGGAGGAGATAATCCATGAGTGGGCTCACTCAATACTTCCACTTCTGTGGAAACCTCTAATTTTCAATAGTAGTGTCAGGTCAAAAAATGAAAATTCTCATAATCAGATTATGCTTCGACAGAAAGATGCACCCTAAGGAGGAGAGTCAACCCAACCTTATTTTGCTGAAAATATGTGGAGACATATCCAAAAAGTAGGAACCCCTAGTTTCTACAGCTACAGAGTGTCTTCTTCTCAAGTTATCTCCAATACCATGTTAGATTTTTATCATTAAAGCTAGCATTATATTAGGATCTTTAACTGAGAGAATAACAAGCACAACAATCAAACACAAGAGACAATGAACACCGTGTTTTTCCTCGGGGAAACCATAAATGGAGAAAACCCTGCAACTTCCTTAGAGATAGAATCAACACCAAAAGTAAAACCACAAAATAGTAAGATGTTCTCCTAACAGCAGTAGCCTCTTTCTTTCTATCCCCAGCAACTTCTTCTCCCTCAGCTATGTGCTACAACTGAGTGTGAGTGAGTGTGTGATAAATAGAGAGGCTTTCTCTCTATTTATACTAATTCCTAACTTGACTCACTAGGGTTGACTTCACTAGGAGATTCTAATAACACTAGGGCCCCACAACTGCGGGGAATTTAACCCTTGAACAATAGGAGGGTTACCCACAATGACTTGACATGACTTGTTTACAATATAGAAACTCCCGATTGGAACATCGAGGCATGACATGACTCAATTACATTAAAAACACTTCCCAGAATAAACATCGGGGTACAATACATAAGATATATAGGTGAATACATACCGAAGTTACAATTACATCAACAATTAATTCGGTCCACTAGTACAATTGGGTCCACTTGGACCAATTGGGATGCATGTAATATTCATTGAAGTGTGGGGAACACTACTAGAAGTTAAATTTCACTTAGTTCATGTGCATGCATTAGTTAGGGCACCTCCTAGACCAATCCCTACATTTTAGGAGTCACTAGGAGACCCACCACCAACCTACTTCAGTTAATTGGTGTTAGTACTAGTTAGTCTTAGTCAGCCCCCAGTTACATTCAGTTACTTCACAGTCAGTTAGGCTAGCGCTAGTAATGCATCTATAATGCATGGTTGCATGGGGAGAACCGCTTTTCCTATGTACCTCACTCTCAGTTGCATTGAATTAACTAGTTGTCACTGGTTGTTGATTTATTGGTCATCAAGGAGTTGTCTATTTGGACTCCGATATTGATTAGGAGACCTTGAGTTAGAGATTCAGTCAGATATAGTCTTATCCACTTGGAGGATTTGAATTCATTGCTCATGCATTCAAATTCTACCCATGTAAACTACATTGTAACACCAGATATTATTATGATGAAAATACTGTAAATTCATGAGCAATACTAGTCCATTTCTTGTGTGGTTTGTCTTGTTGTATTTGTATTTTCATTCTCCATTCAATTTCTACAACATTTTCAGAACTCTCTTCCTAAATATCTAAATGGAATTCAAATTATAACATGGTATTAGATCCTTCTCAGGCATGTTTCATGCTTGTTTCTCCCCATTGAACAACAAAAGCGGCTAGGTTTCCACAGAATTCCCCTATGAAAATTTGCTAGCTCTGGATTAATTCAGAGCAGTGGAGAGGGTGCAACAGATCCTAGAAATATGTTCATTCTAGGAGGAAACACATTATTCTAACAGTCCTTATGTTTTATTGTTTTTTTCAGTGAAATTGATAGGTGCTACATAGCTTGAGAGAACTATTTGCAGTCTTCTAGCCAGAGCAATTATGAGTTCTCAAAATCCTGAACTACGGATCCTCACAACTTCTAATTACCTTTATTGGAGGATAGTATCTAACCTTGCACAAGCATGGCTACCACAGGATAATACACGGATGGGAGGCTGAGCCTCATCAGTTGATAGAGTGGAAAAAGTTCCTAAACCATTGTGATGAAGCATTTAGGTACTTATGTACTTACATTTCCAAAGATCTCCTCTTTCATCTAGAAGAATTGAGGACTCCTAGAGAATCCCAAGAGAAGCTTGATATCTTTTTTAACAAACAATATGAGCTTTGGGGACACATTCCACAGAATGAGTTGGTATATTTACATCCTAGTAGTATCGAGACTATTGACAAATTCTTCTCCAAATTCAAGTCTCTAGTGCTACAATGTAGACAGTGTAGGATAGAGCGTGTTATAGCCTATTTTTGTTTTCTAGTTTTGAACCATCTGCTTGTCTTAAAAATATGATTTTTCTTATTTTTTTAAAGTTTTGAACTTGGTTTCTTTTAAAATATTTTGATTTTAGGCTTATGTTTATAGTTGATTTAATAGCTTTTCTTTTTAATTTTTTCTTTACTTAATTAATTTTACAATTTAGAGGGATTTTAGTATGCTTATATGGATTAAAAAGTCTAAAAAAAATAGCATAAAAGCTTAATTACGACTCCTAAACCAAGTTTAAAAATTCATCATTAGCTTAATTTTTGAAAATCATTAACCTAGATTTTCTTGTACTGCAAGTCAAAAACAAATGCACAGAGGTGCTTCAAGAAAGTCGTGCAAGTTAAAAATCAGCATTCATGGTTTTGGAGATTTAGTTCACTATGTTTTCGACACTACGGCATGATTCTGGTATAAAGCTCTGATGAGATAATCGCTAGAACCTCTCATCGCCGATTGCGAAGCTAATTAAGAGATTTAGTTCACTATGTCACCGACATTGTGGCAAGATTCTGGTATAAAGCTCTGACAACATAGTTTCTAGAGCTTCCGATCATAGATTGCAAAGCTAATGGTTTAAAGTGACAACACTGCAACAGGATTTTGGTATAAAGTTTCGACGAGATAGTTGCTAGAGCCTCCGATTGCCGATCACGAAGCTAATTCAAAGATTTATTTCACTATGTCGCCGACACTGCGGCATGATTCTGGTATAAAACTCTGACGAGATAGTTGCTAGAGCCTCCAATCGTCGATCGTGAAGCTAATTCAGAGATTTAGTTCACTATGTTGCCGACACTATGACAGGATTCTGGTATAAAGCTCCAATGAGATAGTTGCTAGATCTTATGATCACTGATGCTAAGAAAGATTAGTTGTTAGTAATGGGAGACGTTGATACCGCGACAACATTCAAATATTAATCATTGTGACTAGTGTGAATATCATATGAATTCAAATCGTCGCGGTTTCTTACAGAAGTGATGCAATAATGATAGCAGACCATTATGAGACAAAGGCATTTCGAATCATGTTTTTTCCTAAGGTGCACATAGAGCAGGTGGACATCATGGTGAAAAAACAGTACTTGAAAATTAGAATTTTGAAATAGAGTAAAATTGAGGACTTTGGGGAGTGGTCGTCTGGAGTTGTGAAAATGGTCAGAGAAGATTGAGGCATGCAATTCGACACCTAACAGTCGAGAGAGTAAGATTCCAACAGTTGGCTTAGTTGTTTTAACAAGTAGTCCGTGAACCATCACTAAGGTCCATTAATTTGGGTTTTTTCCAAACAAATGACTAATGAGAGAATTGATGATAGAGCATTAGTTTTTGATCCTAATTCATGCTAAAAGATGAATTCTTAGTCAATGGGTTTAAAGTATCTATCATGTAAACAAAAGAATTTAGATTAGGGTCTCTTGGGTTCCCCTTTACAGTATTTTCTATCCGTTTATCAAAATTTGAAGATAGTCAGGATGTATTGTATTGATAGAAGTTGTTTGACAATATTCAAAATGACAAAGAGTGGTAAGACTAATAGGGCAGAACCCTCATACTTAAGCTGGGTCAAAAACTTTCCAGATTGTGCACAATTGTTTGCAAAAGCAGGATGGTAAGTGTTCTTCAAAAAGATTGAAGGTTATCATTCAGAGGTTTCTTACAAGTTTGCTCAATATTTAGACAAGGATGTAGTGTCTTTTGACACTTTGATGTTCAAATTAACCAAGGAGTTACTAGCAGAAGCAACAGGAATTCTAGATGAGGGAGAATTATAGTTCAAAAAGGTGCTCTTCACCTTTGATGCTCAGAGATATCTACTTCCAGGTGTAGTAGAAGACTGGGGAAAGGGTGTTCCTATTCAAAAGTTTAAACCTGAGTGGATTGAGCCTATCAAAATCTTACAAAGCTATGTCACCTGTGAGGAGAGATTTGCCTTTGTGTTTAAATATCATTTTAAATTCCTTCAACATCTCACTCATGAATCTAAAATGAATCTTCATTTCTTCTTTTTGAAAAGATTACAAAAGATGACAAGTAGGGTGAAAGAACACCAGGATCATATAAACAATCTGTTTTTCACCTTGGCCTCATAAAACTTATCATAAGTATTGTATTGCAGAAAAGAGAAAAGACATGGGAGCACTTTTTATTTTGGTTAGGTTTCAAGACTGAGAAGGAGGAACAGTCTCAGAAGAGACAGGTAGATAAGGATCAAAATTTGATTAAGAAACTTAGAAAGAAATTCATGGTCAAAGATGAAGAAGCTGATAAACTAGGAGAAGCTTCGAATCAGGAAAATGAAAAAATTGAGCATGGAAAGTGAGTTAATGTTGAGGAAAGCAGAGATTCAAAGTCAGAGATGAAAGAAGTTGAGCCAGTGGAAGAAGTTTTACCTGTAGAACCAGATCAAGATGTAAAGGAAGATATTAAGGAGCAGAAGTAGAGCCCGATTACAGTATTGTCAGAAGAGGATGAAAAATATTTATTTGATGAGGCTAGGGTTCCTATTACTAATGAAGCTAGGGTTTGTACTAAGAAAGAAATTTGCACTCATTTGGAAGAGGAAACAGTATCAAGGAAGAAAAGAATGAAGGTTGCTGAATTTGCTTCAATAACGCATCAAGGAAAGGTTCTGAAGATGTTAGGAGAGGTTGGAGCAGTTTGGAGACCTAAGACAAGGCAGAAGAACAAACTTATGTTAAACATGAAGAAGCTCCTGAATCCCAAACTGGCTAAGGAAAAGGTTACAACAATAGGATATTCATCATCTTAGGAAAAATTGGATGATAGTGAAGATGAGAATAAAGAAGTTATGAAATGTAAAAAAACAATAGTGTCAAACGATAAATCTATCTTCACTGATACTAAGATTTTTGATATTTTCATGGAGATTCGAAATCAGATGACTCAAGAACGACAACAAAATGATGTAAAGAGTTTTTGTGTTGGGAAAAGAGAGATAATTGAAGAAGAAGTTCACTGCAATGTTGAAGCTGAAGAACATCCAGAGATTCCTGTGATCTCCACAGAAATTATGAAGGAAGATGAAGAAATCTATAAGAAACTGAAAATCTCATGGACACTGGAAGGGATGCAAATAATATCAGGAGACAAATGCATTGATTTTGAAAAGGAAAACCTACAAAGAAGCATTAAGCAATACAAGCATCAAATTGAATATATGCATAAAACTAATAATGGATTAGTTACTGCAAACAGGAGGCATAGAGAAGACTTCGAAGAGGTTAACAGTCATTACCAGGAATTGATTGCAGTATCTAGAGAAGCTCTTAAAAGAGAAAGGCAAATAGAGAATCAGTTCACAATGCTAAAACAAACTATCGAGGAGCTGACACAACAGAATGAGGAGCTAACAAGGAGGGTTGTAGACTTGGAGGAAGATCACTTGAAAGCTAGAAGGAAAGCTCTGGCCTTGGAGGGAATTGCTTTACTAGATGAAGAAGTGAATGACTTGTAAAGTTAGTTAAGGAAAGCAGTTATTAGTTAATTTGGAAATTCATTTTATTTTTGTATAATGATAGTTTAGATTGAACTATTCTATAGATAGCCTAAAAGCAGTTAGGGTTCAGTTATTGAACTGATTTTGAAGGAACAAGATAAATGTAAGTTTGAAAGAAGACAAAGGGTTTGATTTTTGTTGCAAGGGGAGGCTATCAGGTTTTGTTTATTAGCTAATTAAAAGACTCTTATGTGTTTTTTGAGGACTGAATTATGAAATATATGCTGCTATATGCCCTTTATATTATTGACTAGTTTTATTTCTAATTGGTGTTAATTAGTTAGTTGGTATATTCATTTCTTATCTAATGTTTATTATGCTTGAAGTGCTTTCTAGATGTGGGTAAAACTCAGTTCTTTGTTATTCTATTGGGAGCATGGTTTATATGTTATGCATCTCAGTTATTCAAATGCTCATGATTTTAGTGTTTTCTTTGATCTTATAACTTTTTCCCCTCTTGTATTAAAATTGTACAACCAAAACCTAGGAATACCTATTTTCCTTAATTGAGTTTATTGAGATTGTGTTGGCTTGTTCTTCTGTAGTCCGAGAAAAAATTCTGGCACTAACATCTTTGGCGCCATTGCCAGGGATGAAGTTGAAAACCTATTTTTCCTTTGGATACTTATCATTCAATGGTTGTGAGAGGGGAACTTAAACCAACAAATTATTAAATACTACTATTCACCAGCATTTCATAGTGGCTACTAAGGGAGTCAGAACAAAAAGTAAACCTTGTTCACCTTTGCAGCTGGGTGTCCCAGACCCAGAACAAATATTGAAAACAACTACGAAAATCAAAAGGTCTTAGTCATCCCCAGCTTTACGTAGCCCTAAATAATTTGACCTATTGTCACCCTTTCCACTTTCCTAGGAGGAAAAACAAAATCTATCTTGACAAATTGATTGGTGACTCCACTAGTTCAAGATGTAGAGGTCGAAGTCCATGGAAGCCATTCTGGCTTGAAGGTTTGCACCTTTCAATTTTTTCGATGTTCCATGTTTTCCAAATCCAGTACCTACTATGGATGTTTGGGGATATTGTCTTCCATGGTTTAGAGAAAGCAAAGAGGATAATCCTTCAGATCACCTCATCAGATTTCATCAACATATGGTTCCGTTAAATATACAACATGAATATGTGCTCATGAAGATGTTCATGTATTCACTCAAGCAAGTTGCACAATAATGGTATTTTTCTCTTCCCACTGCTAGCATCTCCTCATTGGAATAATTCCACACATGTTTTCAGAAACATTGTTAGTATGTGTTCTCAGCTGAAATCTTTTTAAAAGATTGTTGTGAGCAGGCTGATTTTTATAATACAATTTCTGATTCAAAAAATCATGATGATAAGTATAATTAAGGATTCAAAACATATCATGAAGAAGTTATAGTTTCAGAATTTGTTGAAGATGAAGAGGTAACATTTTCAGATACTGTTGTCAAGGAATAATTCCATGATCATTACAATAATCAAGTTGTTGTTTTAGGTGAGGTTGAAAATTATTGTAGTGATGAGATCAGCAGAGATAGTTTGAAATATTCTTATAATGATTTCAACAGTCTTAATAATCATTTGAATGGTAATCCCTTTGAAGATCAATCTCTTGTTTAACAAACTATTGAAAATCATTGTTGTGTTAAAGATCGGTTTTGTATTGAAGAATAATATGAACCTTCAGCATCATCATTCAAAATTTCCCAGAATGCTCCTCATTATGATGAAGAGATTAGGGTTCCAAGACAAGAATTCTGTGATGAATTATATTCTAGTCCTTTTTGTTTTGATACTAAAATTAATGAATGCCAGGTTGTTCACATTTTTAATGTTATATTAGAAGTTTCTTATATTCATGGTTATGATAAATTTGTTGTTCAAAACCATTATGAAGATGCTCTAATTTTTGATAAATATGATGATGAAATTGAAAAGAAAGACCTAGAAATGTGTGAGGTGTGTGATATTGCACAATCTGATTAGCAGATTCAGGAACGCATTCAGTCCATTATCCTTGAATAGCTGAAACCAATGCATGATAGTTATCCATTTGAAGACAGTGTGGAAAAGGAGGTTCAACATGTTGAAATTATTGATGATATTGTCCAAAAAATTCTGGAGCAAGTTCAGGCTGATCCTGATGTCTTTTATCACCAATTCCTGCTTGATATTCATGGAACAAAATATTTTTATGGATAGCCTATATTTTTCGTAGAATAGGAAGAGGTATCTTTTGGAAATTTTTATGATCCAGTGGCAGATTATTTAGAGTCAATATTAAGTTATAAATATGTTATTTTAGAGACACCATTTGATGAAAGTTAGTATAAGTTGTTAGATCTTTGCTCTTCATGTTTTCCAATATTTCTAATAATATATATATTCGGAGTTGGAAACAAGTTTTGGTGGGTTGATGAAATTTTTTCCTGGTTACATTAGAAATGGGATTACAATTTGATTCAATAAATGGAAGGTTCCTTGAAGAAAGATATTTTATTTTCATTGTATATATCAACATGCGAAGGATTGAATAAAGAATCCATAGCCCAATGGATGTTTTGTAGAATAGCAGGCAATTTTGGTTACAAAAGGCACTATTCTACAGGTTCTTGAAGCCTCACAGGGAGGACTTCATCCCGCAGCAGAAGCCAGATGTTATAGCCTGTTTTTGTTTTCTAGTTTTGAACCATTTGCTTGTCTTAAAAATATGATTTTTCTTATTGTTTTAAATTTTTGACCTTGGTTTCTTTTAAAATATTTTGATTTTAGGCTTATGTTTATAGTTGATTTAATAGGTTTTCTTTTTAATTTTTTCCTTAATTAATTTTACAATTTAGAGGGCTTATAGTATGCTTATATGGATTAAAAAGTCTAAAAAATAGCATAAAGGCTTGATTAGGACTCCGAAACAAAGGTTAAAACTTCATCATTAGCTTAATTTTTTAAAATCATTAACCTAGATTTTCTTGTAGCACAAGTCAAAAACAAATGCACAAAGGCGCTAGAAGAAAGTCGCGCAAGTTAAAAATCATCATTCAAGGTTTCAGAGATTTAGTTCACTATGTTGCCGACACTGCAGCAAGATTCTGGTATAAAGCACCGACGAGATAGTTGCTAGAGCCTTCGATCGCCGATCGCGAAGCTAATTTAGAGATTTAGTTCACTATGTCGCCGACACTAGGGTAGGATTTTGGTATAAATCTCCAACGAGATAGTTGCTAGAGCCTTCGATTGGTGATCGCAAAGCTAATTCGGAGATTTACTTCACTATGTTGCCAACACTGTGGCTAGATTCTGGGATAAAGTTTCGACGAGATAGTTACTATAGCCTCTGATTGTTGATGCTAAGAAAGATTAGTTGTTAGTAATGGGAGACATTGATACTGTGGAAACATTCAAATATTAATCATTGTGACCAGTGTGAATATCATCACGAAGGCAAATCGTGGCAGTTTCTTACAGAAGTGATGCAATAATGATAGTAGACCATAATGAGACAAAGACGTTTTGAATCATGTTTTTTCCTGAAGTGCATGTAGAGCAGGTGGAGATCATGGCGAAAAATTAGTACTTGAAAATGGAATTTCGAAATAGAGTAAAATTGTGGACTTTGGGGAGCGGTCGTCTGGAGTTGTCAAAATGGTCAGAGAATATTGGGATATGAAATTCGACACCTGACAGTCGAGAGAGTAAGATTCCAATGGTTGGATTAGTTGTTATAAAAGGTAGTCTATGAACCATCACTAAGGTCTATTAATTTGGGGTTTTTATAAACAAATGACTAATCACAAAATTGATGATAGAGTATTAGTTTTTAAACCTAATTCATGCTAAAAGATGACTTCTTAGTCAATGGGTTTAAAGTATTTATCATGTAAACGAAAGAATTTAGATTAGGGTATCTTGGGTTCCCCTTTACAGTATTGTCTATCAGTTTATTGAAATTTGAAGACAGTCAGGCTGTATTGTATTGATAGAAGTTGTTTGACAATATTTCAAAATGAAAAAGAGTGGTAAGACTAATAGGGTAGAACCCTCAAACTTAAGCTGGGTCAAAAACTTTCTAGATTGTGCACAATTGTTTGCAAAAGTAGGATGGTTATTGTTCTTCGATAAGATTTAAGGTTATCATTAAGAGGTTTCTTACAAGTTTGCTCAATCTTTAGACAAGGATGTGGTGTCTTTTGGCACTTTGAAGTTCAAATTAACCAGAAAGTTACTAGCAGAAGCAACAGGAATTCTGGATGAGGGAGAATTCTGGTTTAGAAAGGTGCCCTTCACCTTTTATGCTTAGATATATCTACTTCCAGGTGTAGTAGCAGACTAGGGAAAGGGTGTTCCTATTCAAAAGTTTAAACCTGAGTGGATTGAGCCTATCAAAATATTACAAAGCTATGTCACCTATGAGGGGACATTTTCCTTTGTGTTTAAGTATCATTTTAAATTCATTCAACATCGTAGTCATGAATCTAAAATGAATCTTCCTTTCTTCTTTTTGAAAAGCTTACAGAAGATGTCAAGTAGGGTGAAAGAACACCAGGATCGTATGAAACAATCATTTTTTCACCATGGGCTCATAAAACTTATCATAAGTACTGTATTACAAAAAAGAGAAAAGACATGAGAGCACTTTTTATTTTGGTCAGGTTTCAAGACTAAGAAGGAGGAATAGTCTCAGAAGAGACAGGTAGATAACGGTCAAACATTGACTAAGAAACTTAGAAAGAAAATCATAGTCAAAGATGAAGAAGCTGACAAACCAGGAGAAGCTTCGAATCAGGAAAATGAAAACATTGAGCTTGGACAATGAGTTAATGTTGAGGAAAGTAGAGATTCAAAGTCAGAGATGAAAGAAGTTGAGCCAGTGGAAGAAGTTTTACCTGCAGAACTAGATCAAGATGTAAAGGAAGATATTAAGGAGCAGAAGCAGAGCCCGATTACAATATTGTCAGAAGAGTGTCAAAAATATTTATTTGATGAGGCTAGGGTTCCTGTTACTAATGAAGCTAGGGTTTGTACTAAGAATGAAATTCACAGTCATTTGGAAGAGGAAACATTATCAAGAAAGAATAGAATGAAGGTTGTTGAATTTGCTTCAATAACTCATCAAGGAAAGGTTCTAAATATGTTAGGAGAGGTTGGAGTAGTGTGGAGACCTAAGACAAGGCTGAAGAACAAACTTAGGTTAAACATGAAGAAGCTACTGAATCCCAAAATAGCTAAGGAAAAGGTTACAACAATAGAAGATTCATCATCTCAAGAAAAATTGGATGATAGTGAAGATGACGATAAAGAAGTTATGAAAGGTAAAAAAACAATAGTGTCAAAAGATAAATCTATCTTCACTGATACTAAGATTTCTGATATTTTCATGGAGATTTGAAAGCATATGATTCAAGAACAGCAGCAAAATGATGTAAAGAGTTCCTGTATTGAGAAAAGAGATATAATTGAACAAGAAGTTTGCTATGTTAGTGCTGGAACTGAACCAAAGGTTGCAGAAGGGCTCGCTCCCAGGTAACAACAAAACCGATTTCGAAGAGAGAACTGGCCTTCTGCTCTTCTAAGAGGGATCTCTCACCAAATGTTAAAAATGCCAGATATATATACAAATGAAACTATAAATTGCTTGTAAAATTGGTTGAAACAAAGTACAACACCATTGGGCGTTGGAGTCAAGATATACAACAAAAATAATCACAACTTAAATGCAAGCGATTTCAACAAAGGGGCAAGGTAGCCACTCAATCATAGTCGATTCATAATTGTTTGGTGTAAAGGAGGAACATGAGAAAACCATCAATATAGAGAATTTTAAGAAATGAATTCTCCAGCAACATTAGAAGAATCTTTGGTGAATACTTGAAACAATAGACGAAGCATAGCAAGAATGATATCTGAGCTATTATACCCTAAGTATCAGATATGAAAGAAAACAAAATGGAAAGGAGAAATGGAATAACATTCACGTAAGAAGGGAAATAACAGACTGTAAGTGTGAATGACACAGGAATCCCTGTATGAAAAATGTCGATCTCGGCTTTGCGATTATATTAAAACTTTCTTAAAAAACATACACAACAAAAATTACAATGGTTTCAACCCCTTATCCTTCTTTATGAGGTATATTTATAGTAGTAGGATTTCCCATACCAACATCTGGGAATCAAAATTCATTATGACAGAAGGACATCTTCTAACAGTCTCTTAGGTGGCATATTGCATGCGACTTGTATGAAATGGCCAGACAATGAAATGTGGAACGTGGGAAGAGATGGGTATGAGAGCATACCATACTTCCATCTGGTGGGTGATGACTATACAAAACCTTGATGGAAACGACCGTTGGGATGGGCGTGCAACACCGGGAAGATCTCTTGTGTACTATCCCCATTACTTCTATTCGTGTGCTCTGAGTTTGGTTGACCCATATTGGCAGATGATCCTCCATGAGTTGGGACTTGGTAAGGGCGCAACAACCATGTTGTAAGCTTGTGCTTTGAGCTTCAGTGCTTCCAAGTACAAGGCCTCGGGGTCCTTGGGGCATGTGGCTTTCAAGTCAAACCATAACTCAAAATCACTAGCCAGCTTGTCAAAAATGACCTTCCCCAACAACGCTTGTTGCATATCTCCAAATTTGTTGTGATTCGATCGGCATTACACAAGGCATTCCTTATATTCCTTCTGAGACATTAAAGGACCCATTTCTTCCCAAAAAAAGGAGAACCCCCTATTTGTTAATGGTCTGAACAGCTTGACAACCTCTCAGACTTTGTGCTTAGTAACCTCTATTTTTGCCCATATTGTCTCCATCATCTTGTGTTTAGCTATTTCCTTTCTGGCTTCAGAGACAATAGCGAGCTTGTTTTTAAGATCGTATCTATTGATGGCCTCATCTGACAAGGAGCTTAGGAAGGTTATGGCATTCTCTGCAGTCTCCAAAGGTTTTTTGTTCACTTCAGTTGTTACTACTTGGACTTGTTTCCTGGCTTCTCTCATAGCAATTTCCAGATCTTCAATAACATCAAGATAGGGTCGAAACTTGTTGGCTTATATGATAATATAATCCCATATCAGATGCCTCACACCTTGCAAGGAAAGTTTTCCAATCACTTGCTGGCTCAACTTATCATTTTTTTGAGTCAGTTCTCGGCACTTCTCTTCAGCCTTTTCTCTACCTTGTTTCTCTTTGACTGTTTCCTTTTCCAATTCCTCAACCTGCTGCTTCAATTTAATGGGATCAATATCCTTTATGCCTATCTAGGACATTTCTTTGGATAGGGAGCTGGTGTCTACTTCTCTAGTCATGCCTGTGGACTAAATTTCCTTCTCTTTGTTCCTGCTTTAAAGCTCACTTTCCTTCATTGCTAGTCTAGCTTTTAACTCTGCTTCGCTATTCCTCATGAGTTGGATATCCAGTTCCCATTTCCTCCCCTTTTCTTCAAGCTTCAGTAGCTTAGCCTTGAAATCAGTAAGCTTGGAATTCAATGTCTCTTTCTCCCTTTTGAAGTCATCCAATTCATTCTCTTGAGCGAGCTAGGTGCCGTGGATTTTTTACTTCTTCTTCAAAGTCTGTATCTCTTTGTCTCTGTCATCAAGTATTTTCTGAACCAAAATCCCTTTATGTGTAGATCCCTCCATTTGTATATCTTCCTTCTGTAAGTTGTTGATTTGGGCTTTAAGTCCTTTAATCTCCACTCTCGATTTTCTTAAAAGATTCAATTTTTTCACTTTGATCTCCTCCAAAATGGATAGATGTATGGTAGCTTTAAGCAGTCTAGTATTCAGTATATCTTTAGTCTCTTTGCTCAGGTATATGATGTCGAAAGTGGGAACCTTTGATAGGCTTACATTGACCTCGGACACCTTGTTCCCCACTACCAAGGCTAAGCTAAGCGTATTAGTGGCATGATCCCTTACAATTTTTAGTGCCACATTGGGTTGAGGCAACTGTGAGGCTTCGCTATATAATTCTACTGTCTCCTTGAAGGTTTTATCATCCCTTTCTTGGTAAGACCTTAGTGATTCCTCTTTGGATGCATGCCTGCTCAGAGTCCGTCCATTGAATACATTCTCTTGTATTTGCAATTTGGCTGCTTCAGGATCTTTCTATTGCTATAACCTTACTAAATTCTTTTTCTTTTCCTGTCCCTTTTTAGTCTGCAACAATTGTTGTCCTGGGTCCACTTTTAGTTTCTTAAGCATGCTGGAAGTGTCTACTTCTTCAGTGTCTATGGGCTCTAGACTCCCTCTTTTTATTGAACTTCCTGAATAGCTAAACAATGATGAGTATCCCCCTGCAATCGCAACTATTGTAGCCAACTCCTTTTGGGGAGAAACTACTCCCGGTAGCTGTGAGCCAATGTCCTTCTCGACGCTGGTATCCATTGGAGCAGGATTAGGGAAATCATCCCAATTCTCCCTTTCTCTAAGTCTGGGTACCTTCGTGTGCTCAGAAGGCCGGCATTTGTGAGCTGTTCTTCTCTTGGAGATCACCTAGTGAGGATTGTAGTTTATTTCTTGTCCCAGGGGAAATTCCATGCATCTGAGCAAGTTGGAGACCAGGGGCAATGCAGCCCTACTTCTAACCATGTATGGTCCTAATTTCCAAGGAAAAATCAAATTTTAACTCTTCTTGAAGTTCAAGAAGTGTTCCTCTTTGACCATAATCATTTTCCAGATTAACTCCGAGAAGAAAATCCTGGGGGTTAGGAAAGTTGGCAAGATGTAGGGCTGATGTACGAAGCCATATAGCCTTATGGTTGTTCCAAATTATAAGAGGAACCAATACCCTATATTCTTGATTTTAGATAATTGCAGCATCTGCCTCATCTCAGATAACACCCTAGGCAGCCTCTCCTGAAAAAAGACTTCATATATTTCGGCCATCAACTGGTTCATGAATTTACAGTAATCTGTGGCCATTTCAGTAGTGATCACCAATTCTGGTACCTGTGGCTCCTCCTCATTATAGGCTATAAACATCCTTAGCAAAAGGAACTAGAACCTGAATGTTCTGGCATCGTAAAAGTTCGCTAACTGATAATGAATGTTCCTGGCCAGGAACTCATCAAACTTAAGGCAACAAGATTGACCTGACTATCCAGGAAATTTGGGTCCATCCGGGAAATTACTTAAGACAAACAAAAGACTCAACAATGGCTCTAGGACATATGCATCGATATCTAACTGGATAGGGATATACACCACTAAGTTTCTTCGTTGAACTGGCTGAGGTCAATAGGGTAAGATAGGTCAATGGGTTCACCTTTAGGTTTAGAACATGCCTTCAGGAAGGCTTCTTTAATTTCATCAGTGGACTCTCTAAAACAGCGTATAATGTCTTCTTCTTAGTAGTCTTGGGATATATGGATGAATTCATCTGGAATATCTAGGGCTTTATGGATGACAGAGGTTTGGAATGAGTAGAGAATTTTAGACTTACACTTATTCATAATAATTCCTTCAGTGACAGAGAAATTGTCTGCACACCACTTGACAAATTCAGGGAAATGGGGGGTTTGGTTGACATGGAAGAAATCAAAGAAATATTTAAAAACACCGTAGGTATCTATACCCCGGTTCTTAAGGTATTCCAATTTTCCCCTGGCGGTTTCGATAGAATCCCCAACCAGGATAATATCAAAAACCTCGATGTTTGTATCTAATAGGTTTTCTTTCATCCTCTGTCTTACAACATCAGGCTCTATATCATCTCTCACCCCCACCACCTCCATTGAGTCAATTTTCAAATAATACATAGATAGTATCAAGAGCCTACCTTGTTCTGTAGCACGGTCTCCTGTCTAGTTTGTGCTAGCGCTCTGGATGTGTTTGGATATTCGACAGCTCTGAAGTTTAATAAAAAACAAATATTTGCAACTTCGTGTGGGCCTCTTTATAGATTTTTATACAATATAACTTTAGCACATCTCCTGGGTGGCTTGCACCATAGATTTACCCTTCGTAATCTAAAACAGTAGGTCTGTGGATCTGTGGGGTTCTGAGTGCAACACATGTTCTCACTCCGTGTGTATGCATCCTGAACATTGATCGGGATCGACTTCCTTCACAACCGTCCATCTGAGCAGACCCCACCTTTCTTCATGTAGTGAGGTTTTGTTTCCTCCCGTGTTCCTTTCGATTGTGAAATGAACCAAAACTGTCGATATGCTTCTGCCTATACAAGCATCGTTAGATCAAAATGGCCCATACTGTTTTTGTAATCCATATTTGCATCTTCCTCCTTGTAATTTTGGGATGCAAAATTGCTATCAGCTGCATATCTTCTCGGGCTCCAATCTCGATCATTGGATGCATCCAAGCTTTAAAGTATTTTGCAAATTCGAAAACTGGCTTTGATCGGGTAGGCTCACCATGTGAAATGGTTTGACACCATCGATCTGTCATCCAGCCATCTTCAGCCTTTGATTGAGACTCCTTTCTAATGCCTTCACTGCATTCAACTTTTCCTCAGCTATGTTTCCCCAATCCACAAACGATCTCTCTACTAAGCGTTATCCTATGTATGTCATCAGCTCCTTCCATTTCCTTCTCAACACTTCTCGATGGGGTCGAAGAATGTGAGTAACATTCATACCAAAAATTTAATTAAGTGTTAACAACTGGCTCCACAAGGGTTGCTATCCTCCCAGTGAGGAAGCAAAGAACCCCCTGTAGACTAAGTGTTGAAACCATTGAGAATCACATATAATCTAACTGCTTGAAACAAAAACAAACTTTAAAGAATGGTTACCTCTTCTGATCTTAGAGCCTTCTTCGCGGGCTTCAAATCTTACGATTCATCATCCGTACTCATTAAAACGTGAAACGTATTTACACTATGATACATGGATCTTAGTCCCTTCATTCCAAGTAATTCTTCCAGAACCTCCCATTCACCATGCCTCCTTCATATTGCGACCCATTTGGATACTATAAAATGAAGGCATTGTCTCCTCTGTGTACAGCAATAAGATATGGACCTACCCACAAATGGTTGAATTTCCCGGGCTTCCCTTTGTCTTCATGGGGGGCATCCCATTTCAGCACTAATTCATCGACTTGGAAAACATTTTCATTTATTCTTCTGTTGAAAGAATTCTTCATCTTCTCCTAGTGTATTTGGACCTTATCATAAGCCTTCTCCCTCACTTCATTAATCTCAATGATCTGCTTGATCCTTCTTTGAATGGGATTTGGCTCGTCCAATGGATCCCGCAATAATTTCATGACTGGGATGCCTAGAGAGGCAGGGAAAATTACCTCGACTCCATATACTAACTGGAAAGGTGACATACCAATGGCCCTTTTGGTGTTGATTCTATCAGCCCACAAGGAATATTTCAATTTGGTGTGCCATGCTTTCCTGTTATCCTCCAATAGCTTCTCAATAATCCTCACAAGGATCTTGTTAAAAGACTCGGCCAATCCGTTCCCCTGTGGGTAATAAGCCATAGAGTGATTCGGGATTATATGGTATTTATGGCAGAAATTGATCATCTTTCTAGATTTAAATGGAAGGGCATTGTCAGTCACAATTCACCTTGGGTAGCCAAACCTTTCCAGAATATTGTTTTCTATGAAATCCATTATCACTTCTTCTATAGCCCTCCTAGAGGATATGGCCTCGATCCACTTTGTGAAGTAATCAGTGGCAGTCAAAATCCACTTATGTTGTCTGGAGGAGTTTGGCTTTATCTCATTGATGAAGTCTAGCCCCCATTGGTGGAACAGAGCTTCTACAGATATAGGGTTTAGGAGCAGAGACACCACCTTCCGTTTTCCTTTGAAAATCTAACACTAGTAACACTTTGTTGTTTCCTTATAAACATTTGAGAACAACGAAGGAGAATAAAATCCTACCCTCAGAATTTTGTTAGTGGTGACTTTCCAGGAATGATGTCCTCCACATTCTCCTTCATGAAACTCCTTTGCTATGTGTCGAGCTTCATCTTCCATAAGACAATTCAACAATATCCCCCTGGGGTCTTTCTAGTATAGGTACTGTTCTATGATGCAAAATTTTGCAGCTTTTAATTTTATGGATCTAGCTCAGGTTTTGCTTAGACCAACACGAGGTTGTAAATTATGTAACACAAAAACAATGTTAGCATACCAAGGGGATGCAGAGAAAGTGGGATTCACCTACACCTCGGCTTCTTTCAGACCAAACTGACAGGCAATAAAATTTAGCTGCATAGAGTCACAATGGGAGTCCATCATCATCTTAGCCAATCCCTACCCTTTGACCAACTTCATGGGCTTGATTTCTATGTCATATTCCAGGAGCACCGCAAGCCACTTGGCTCTCTTTCCTTCCGGGTCAAGCTGTGTAAGTATGCTCTTCACCATACTGCATGGTACAAAGGCGATGATGTGGGAATGGAGGAGATAGATTCTGAAATCCTTCAAGGATTTAACCAAGGTCTATGCTTGTTTTTCCATTATGTTATCTCTCAATTCTTTGTCTCTCAATATCTTACTGAAGAACGCTATAGGATGTTCTTCACCCAGATCATTCTTTTGCAGCAATATCACTGCTACGGTGTGTTCTGAAGCATAAGAGAATACCAAAAAATATTTTTCAAAGTCTGGGTTGATCAATACAAGAGCCTCTGAGATGGCCTATTTTATACCTTTGAAATCTTTCTTGGCTTCGACCATCCACTTAATTTCATGATCCTTCCTCAGCATGTTAGTGATGTCCATTACGATTTTGACAAAGCTAGGGATGAATATTCTCAAGAAGTTGACTTGACCGAGGAAGGATTGGATTTATTTCTTGCTCCTTGGTTCTTCAACCTTCAAGATTCCCTTTACCTTGTCTAGATCAATCCTGATCCCTTCCTTTGAGATAATGTGTCCAACCAACTTTCCCTCTTCCAAAGTGAAGTTCGACTTTCTGGGTTTCAAGGAAATACCATACTTTCTGCATTTAATGAAAACTCTTTCCAAGTGCCTGAT
The DNA here is from genome assembly GCA_001517045.1 of Pseudotsuga menziesii. NCBI lineage: Eukaryota > Viridiplantae > Streptophyta > Pinopsida > Pinales > Pinaceae > Pseudotsuga > Pseudotsuga menziesii. The sequence goes on along the minus strand of LPNX010859349.1, from coordinate 389,706 downwards.
ATGATCTTTATCCCACCTAGAGTACACAGTAATGTCGTCCATGTATATCACCACAATTTTTTCTTTCTCTTCTACAAAAGCGATATCCATGGCACATTGGAAGGTGGCTCCAACATTCATTAAACCAAATGGCATCTTTGCATACATGAAGGTACCCCAAGGTGTGGTGAAAGCGGTCTTTTCTTAGTCTTCAGGAAACACATTCACTTGGTTGTATCTGGAAAACCCATCCATAGTGGATATCCTCTCTGAGCCTACCACCCTCTACATGATCTAGTCCATTTTAGGAAAAGGGTAATTACCTTTCAAAGAGACTTTGTTCAAATTCCTGAAATCTATGCATAGGCATATCTCCCCATTCTTCTTTCAAATAGGATTCAAATTAGCCACCCATTTGGAAAACCTTAGAGTCACTATTATCTTCACATTGAACAACCTATTCACTTCCTTTTCAATGATGGGCACTAACTTCAGATTGATCCTTTGGAGCTTTTGCCTGAAAGGTTTTTCTTCGGGTTTGATTGGAATGGTATGTTGGATGATGGAAGTATCGTACTCTTTGAGGTATTCATAAATCCACACAAACACATCCATGTACTTCTTCATTAGTTTCACATACCTATGTTTTTCTTTAGCAGGTAACTTCTTAGACAATTTTATAATCTTTGGATCCTCTTTAGTGCTGCTATTTATATCTTCGACAGCATCCATTGCGGGCTTGACCTTGGGCTCTTTAGCTACATCATTTTGGTCAAACAGAGACTCTAAAGGGATCAGGCCCTTGTGGATATGATTTCTTTTCAACTAGACTATATCCTTGCCCCCCAAGGAGTCCTTTAGTTTCCCTATGTCGATGGCTTCTTCCTCTTCCTCTTCAATGTCTAGGAGGTTTTCGGGGTTGAAGCCACCTTCATCAATGTGAGTGTTCACAAACTCACCAGACATCTCCAGAAATCTTTTGATTTGCATATTGTCTTCGAAGACTTGCCTATTTTTAGTGTTATTTGGTATGGAATGTCTATTTACAATCTCCACCTTATATTTCTTCTTGTGTGCCACTGGAGCTTCAAATTTTCCTGTTGCAGTCGCCAGAGAGTCTTCCACCGTGTTCTCATCTCTGGGAATCACTTGGACTGTATGCTTGATGAAGAAATTTCCAAACATATCCCATACCTCATTCCAGTAGGATCTCATTCTGGGATGTTTAGTTTGATACATATCATTCACTTGATTTACTACGAGCTCTGAGTCCCCAAAAATTTGGACCCTTTTCGCTCCTAAGTATTTTAGTGCACGAAGACCCAGCAACAAGGCTTCGTACTCCGCTACATTGTTAGAGCATTCAAAAATCAAATTTTAAGAGTGAGCTTTGGTATCTTTAATGGGAGAGATAATACACACACATGTGCCAGCACCAACTTTAGACACTGAGCTATCGAAATACATCCTCCATAGTCCTTCGTCTTTCTGATTTCCTTCTTCAGCCTCCATCTTGCTGGCCTCTTTTTCATCCTTTTTTGGACCAACAATTTTGGAGTTGAAAGGATATACATCATTGAAGAAGATAGAGGACCCTAAGTCTGTGTTAACAGCATAAACATGATGTATGTCAGGCTGGGCCTCATTGCTCACTACGTAAGGAAACCTCTTCTTATTGTATAACCTTTTGCTTTCATTCTGAATAGGAATTGTAGCATAGTTCATGTCCATTTGCAAGCTGCCTTTCAGCTTCAAAGTCCAATATCTCGACAACAGAATACCAAACTTGGGAGGAATGTCGGCCATGACGACATCCATGACCACAATTTTATAGGGGAGCTTATTTAAGGAAACCACCATCTATTTAATCAATCCTAGACATTTCACCCTTTTAGAATAAAATGAATACAGGTCTTTGTAAGGCCTAGTAATATCCAACCCCAGCCTTTCCACCACTGCTTTTGACATCATATTGTGCGAGGCTCCTGAATCCAGCATGGCATTGTGTAACGCCATATCATGCACGTTCAAGCTCATGTAAAAGGGGGGAACCTCCTTGTCCTCGCTGTCCACACTATCAATCTTAGACCCTAAAACAATTGTAGGATTATCTTCAGTAAAATCCAAGATATCAGAGTGAGCTTCTCCTTGATTCACAATCATCTGTGTGATTGTGTCTCTGCAATCCTGATTTCTCAACAATTCGTTAAAAGGAATCGATATTTTCAGCATAGCTAGCTCATTTTGGAGGTTAAACATGGGGAAGGATTTACTTAGCTCAATAGGTGCCTTTGGTTCTAATATTTTCACATTACTGTTCTCTTTTCCCACATCTATAGGCGACATCGGCCCTTTTTGTTTGTCATTTTCTTTCTTGGGACCGGTATGACTACTAGAAGGATGATCTGGGTTTAACCCTCCTTTATGTATAGCAACGTCACCAGCAGAGCCACCACCTTTCTTCTGTATGGCCACATCCCTATTTCTCAGCTTGATCTTCCTGACGTCATCTATAGCATGCATATACCCTTTATGATATTGCTCTAATTCCTCGGTCAGGGTCTTTCAATCCACCTAAGATAACATATCATGTTCCTCTTCTGTCAAGTAAATCTTAGAATCCAAGTCACCAAAATGATGGATATGGTCTTCAGCGGAATTAGCTTCATATTTTGCAGCCACGTAGTTTTCAGGAAAAGGAGGTCTGATTGGCTGCTCTTCTAGGTTTCTCGGGTTCCTCCCATCCCTTGCTCTATTTGGTTGGAGCAGGGGAGGGACTTGCCGCCTAAAATTGGGATTCCTTATTTGAGGTTCGTTCTACTCTCGGTTCACCAGCCTGGCCTCTACCGTCAGCTTATCCATCAACTTTTCAATGGTTTTGAGCATCATCTCAAATTTTATATCATTGGATGAAGAGGCGGAAGTAGAGGGGTGTGCTTGTTTTCTACCCTTCCTCCTGTCAATCTCTGCCCTTGGTTTAATTTTCCCACATGCCATCATATTGGCCTCTACTTCTAGGGCATCAGTGAACATGGCCCGGAGGGTGTTGGACTTTCGTTCTCATAATAGCAAAGAAAAATTGTTGTCAAAGGTGTATGCATAATGAAGCTTAGCCACCCCAAGCAAAGGTTTGATATCAGTAGGTATCGAGTTGTTGACCCACATGAATCAGCTGGAAAATTCATGGATGGATTCAAAACCTCCCTTCTTGAGATTATTATATTGAGACCAAACCTGCAATGGGCTCTTCTTGTCGTCCCACCTTTCTAGAAATATGGTCTAAAAGATAGCAAAGTTGCGGATAGACCTAGGCGGCAAATCATTATACCATTTCTTGGCTTCCCCAGACAAACTCTGAGCAAATAACCGCATCTTGACATATTCATCATCTACCTCCTCTAGGTCAATAAATTCATAAAAATTATCCACATGGTACCTCATTGAAACATTTCCCTCCCTATCATACAACACAATCCTTTGGGCAGAAATCATGGGGAGGTCGTGCAGGACCAGAGGTAGGGCTAATGGGGCAAATCTAGTGTTGATGTATATGTAACTTCGGAATGTATTCTTATATGTATTTTATATATTGTAACCCAATTTTTATTCTGA
>LPNX010859349.1:341875-385771 GCA_001517045.1 Pseudotsuga menziesii | reverse complement strand
CCCCTCCTAAAATCTTTGTGTCTCTTGTCTCTTGTGATGTGCTTATGTGATTGCTGTGCTTGTTATTCTCTCAGTGAAAATATCTTAACATAATGCTAGCTTAAATATTGAAAAACTAACATGGTATCAGAGCTAACTTGAGAAGAAGACATTGTGCATCTACAGGAACTATGGCTTCCTATTTTGTGGATCTTCCTCCACATATTTTCATCAAAAGTATGCTAAGATGACTCTCCATTGAAGGGTGCATCTTTCTGTCGATGCGGAATTCAATTTCAAGCATTTTCAGTTTCGATGTGGAAATTAGGGATTTCTATAGAAGAGGAATTTTTGAGTGAGACCAGAATAGGGTTATTCTCCTCATCAAAACCGAAATTTAGAGACCTGGATCAAGAAATTTGGTTGGGTGAAACTCCAGGAAAGTCAAACCCTAGTTTGACCCTGAGCTAGGAGAAACCCTAAATACTAAAACTACTAAGTTTTGGTACAGACACTATATTCTAATATTGGAAAAGTATCAGAAGCTGAACAATTCAGGGGCTGAAGATAAAATCCTGATGAACACTGTTTCCAAAGATCAGCCTCCGATTCACTGTATTCTGGGAGATATGATCTCTCAAAGTTAGGGTTCTAGCCTCTTCCAGAAATCATCCATAAACAGGACACCTGGGGAGAATTGCAATATCTTGGGCTACAGAGGTCCAAATGAAATTCCTGAAGATGTTCCAACAAGGGTACAGACGTTAATTTTTTTGTTCCTAATATCAGACTCAGAAGATAAACCAGTGACACGTGGAATTCTGTACAACTTCACTGTTCTGAACAGTCCTGTAACTAGTCACCTTGGGAAAAGGATCATAAATCCCAAATGGTGAAACTAATTCTGATGAAACCTATGGTGTTGGATCAGGAACATGAGATTCTACCTCAGTGAGAAATTTTAGACACATAGGATTAGTAATTTCAGATATATCACAGAAACAGTAACAGGAATTTCTGCAGAAGAAATCAGAAAATTAGGGCTTCCTGTTCCGGGAGCTTCCCTCCACTGTTTTCAGAAAAGGAGTACATTGGACAACTCCATTTGAAGAGATATATCTATCTATGCAATCAGATCTAAAATATTCCAAGTTTTTAAAATTAGGGTTTTTGTGACAAACCCTAGATCATAAAACTCCGGGACAAGGACGGACACCTCAAATCGGTAAGATCTAATCCTTTGCTATTTCCATTTGAGGTTCTCATTTAAAAGTGATCTATCACATCAGCTTGATGATAAGCTTGATGAATTTGACAACTTCCAAGCATAGAATTATTTTATCTCTCTAGATTGGACACCTACATGAGTATAGAGGCTCCAGTTTCAGAGGGAGACGAGGCCAAAGAAGACATCATGCTCATGCTGCAGAGGATGATGAACCATCCTGAAAGAGATCCAGATATGAAAGTGAAGATTCTTCAAGAGAGGATGAATATGTTCTGATATCAGCTCTCATAGGTAACATTACTCATGGGAGTGATGATTATCTTGTAGACAGTGGGGCTTACAAACATATGACAGGATTCAAGGAATCCTTTGTAAGACTATCAGAACATGAATCACCTCACAAGGTGAAACTAGGAGATGACTACCAATATCCAATAAAAGGTAGTGGGGAATCTTCATACAAGCTAGACTCTGATGGTCAAGTCATCATGTGGCCAAAAAGGAAAGACTATCGATAATGCGGTAGTGATTGGAGAACAAGAAGGAGGCTTGTACAAATTGAAGGGCCTTGATCCATGACATAGTAGAGCCAAATGAGTTTTGGCATAGAAGGCTTGCACATGTGCATTACAGAGCACTACCTATTGTAAGCAAAGCTGTTGAAGGTCTTTCAGAATTTCAAGCTATTTGAAGGGAAGAACAAAAATCAGAATATGACCTAAAGAAACCAGTTGAAGAATGTGAAGATCTAGAATGCAGAGACCATGCAGTCATAAGAGTCTCTCAAATCAAGAACAACTTGAAGCGGTAAAAGAAAAGGTGAAGAATGTAGAAGTGATGATGGCCACCTTGAATGGCCTCCCAGGATCGTGGAATTCATTCATTCAAGGAATGTGTTCCAGAAGGAAGTGATTACATTTCAGAAGACTTCAAGAAGAAGAAGAAGCTTGAATCATAAGAAGAGAAGAGAAGATGGGAGCAATTGAAGATCAAGATCTCGCCATCCAAAGAAGATCCCTCAATCAATGAGGAATACGAAGAACTCAACTCTTGAAGAAATTCTTATCCTCCTTATCATTTGGATAAGAATCGATGCTATCATGAATGAAGAAGACAATGAAGCTGAAGACTCAAGAAGGAGTATACCCACGAAACAAATAAAGATAAGTATTCAATTTCCATTTCACAATATTGTTTTGTTCTGCATTTGTTTATATTCAGTTATTGTATTATGCATGATAGGATGTTTTTTAATGACAGTATACTACTAATATGCATGTGATGGGTAAGTAGCTCATGGTGCTATACAAATTCTCCATTGCTACTTATCTAGAATGAAACCTCTTTGCTGACATATTGGATTAGTGCACAATCTCAATGTTGTCCTAGTAGAGAGTGCACTTCAAGTCAATAAAAAAATATAAATAGAGAGTGAGAGTCTCTCTATTTATCACTTGTGAATTACATCACTTGCTCTCTCAAGTGTGGCGCACCTTTGGAGAAGGAAATACTTTGGATTGACAGAAGACAGAAGGTTGTTGTTGTGTTGGGAGGTCATCTTACTGTTTTGGGATCACATCTTGTGGTGATACTATCTTAGAGGAAGTTGAGGGGTTTTCTCCATTTATGGTTTCCCCTCCTAAAATCTTTGTGTCTCTTGTCTCTTGTGATGTGCTTATGTGATTGATGTGCTTGTTATTCTCTCAGTGAAAAGATCTTAACATAATGCTAGCTTAAATGTTGAAAAACTAACATCTAGTAGCATCCATCGAAGCGGGTCGGCTAGGAACAAACAGAGGATTGGGAAATTGGGTATTTTGAAACACATAGGTTATTTCTTCATCTTTTGTTGGGGTTTCTAGGTTCAGCCACAAAGAATCAAGCAGATAGGATTGCAACGTATTAGGGTCTACCGCAACTTTTCTTAGGTAATATTCTGACTTAGATTTGGTTAGCATTCTTTCAAGCCTAACCCCCCACTCAAGTTCAACTAAGCCGTACAAGGCCTGAGATAATGAAGTATCAAACAATGGAGAACCCAACTTCTCTTTATTTCTATTTCTAAGTATCTTTTCTGGATTATCCACACTGAGTAAAATTTTGGTATCAGAGTTACCTCTCATGTGGATCTTTTTGGAAGCCAGGATATCTAGTGCGGTACTGGTCACAACAGGTTGGGAGTAACTAGGACAAACATACCACCTTCTAGCAAATTCAGAAATTTCTGTCTATCCCCATAAATCTCATTCTTTATGATCACCGGTCTCCCCAGTGGAATCGCCTTCCAGAATATTTCAGTGGAGTCGCCATGGCAAATCATACAACCTTCTCCACATGTAAGAATCTTCATTTTCCCAAAGAAACTCTTTATCCTCTGAATCTTTGTCTTTCTTCCCATGGATGATATTCAATCTCATCCCTGGCAACGACACCAGTTTGTTAGCATTAAAACTGAACCAAAGGTTGCGGAAGGGCTCACTCCCATGTAATAGCAAAACCGCTTTAGAAGAGAGAATTGTCCTTCTACTCTTTCGAGAGGGATCTCTCACCAAATTTTAACAATGCGAGATATATATACGAATGAAACTATAAATTGCTTTTAAAATTGGTGGAAACAAAGTACAACACCATTGGGCGATGGATTCAAGATATACAACAAAAATAATCATAACTTAAATGCAAGCTATTTCAACATAGGGGCATGGTAGCCACTCAATCACAGTCGATTCATAATTGTCTGGTCGAAAGGAGGAACATGAACAAACCATTAATATAGAGCATTGTAAGAAATGAATTCTGCATCAACTTTAGAAGAAACTTTGGTGAATACCTGAAACAATAGACGGACCATATCAAGTATGAATTCCGAGTTGTTATACCCTATGTCTCAGATATGAAAGAAAACAAAATGGAAAGGTGAACTGGAATAAAATTCACATAAGAAAGGAAATAACAGACTATAAGTGCGAATGACACAGGAATCCCTATATGAAAAATGTCGATCTTGGCTTTGTGATTATATTAAAACTTTCTTGAAAAACATACAAAACAAAAATTACAATGGTTTCAACCCCTTCTCCTTGTTTAGGAGGTATATTTATAGTAGTAGGATTTTCCAGACTGACATCTGGGAATCAAAATTCGTTATAACATAAGGACATCTTCTAACAGCCTCTTAGGTGGCATATTGGATGCGACTTGTATGAAACGGCCAGACAATGAAATGTGGAACGCGGGAAGAGATGGGTATGAGAGCATCCCATACTTCTGTCGAGTGAGTGATTATTGTACAAAACCTTGAGGGAAATGACCATTTGGACGGGCATGCAACACCAGGAAGATCTCTCATGTACTATCCTCGTTACTTCTACTGGTGTGCTCTGAGTTTGGCTGACCCATATTGGCGGATGATCCTCCATGATTTACGAGGTAAGGGCCCAGCAACAATTTCGTAAGCTTATTCTTTGAGCTCAATTGCTTCCAGGTACGAGGCCCTGGGGACCTTGGAGCATGTGGCTTTAAAGTCAAACCATAAATCGAAATCACTGGCCAACTTGTCAAAAATGACCTTCCCCAACAACGCTTGTTGCATATCTCTTAATTTGCTATGATTCAATCGGTAGTGCACTAGGCATTCGTTATACCCCTTCTCATACATTAAAGGAACCATTTCTTCCCAGAAAAAGGGGAACCCCCTGTTCGTTAATGGTCTAAACAACTTGACCACCTCTCGTACTTTGTGCTCGGTAACCTCTATTTTGGCCTGTACTGCCTCTATCATCCTGTATTTGGCTATTGCCTTTTTGGATTCAGAGACAACAACCACCGTGTTTTGAAGACCATTTTTGTTGGTGCCCTCTTCTGACAAGGAGCTCAAGAAGGTTATGGCATTCTCTGTGGTCTCCAAAGGTTTTTTGTTCACTTTAGCTGTTACTACATGGACTTGTTTCATGGCTTCTCTCATAGCAATTTCTAGATATTCAATAACATCGAGATAGGGTCGAATATTATCGGCTTATATGATAATCGGGTCCCATATCAGATGCCTCACGACTAGAAAGGCAAGTTTTCCATTCACTTGCTGGCTCAACTTATCATTTTGTTGAGTCAGTTCTCGGCACTTCTCTTCGGCCTTTTCTCTACCTTGTTTCTCTTTTACTCTTTCCTTTTCCAATTCCTCGACCTACTGCTTCAAATTAATGAGCTTGGTATCCTTTAGGCCTATCTAGGACATTGGTTTGGAGAGGGAGCTGGTGTCTACTTCTCTAGTCGTGTCTGTGGACTGAATTTCCTTCTCTTTGTTCCTGTTTTGAAGCTCAGTTTCCTTCATTGCTAGTCTAGATTTTAACTCCACTCTACTATTCCTCAAGAGCTAAATATCTGCTTCCCATTGCCTCCACTTTTCTTCAGGCTTCAGTGGCTTACCCTTGCAATTATTAAGCTTGGAATTCAATGTCTATTTCTCTCTTTTGAAGTCATCCAATTCATCCGCTTAAGTGAGCTGGGTGCTGGGGATTTTTAACTTCTTCTTCAAAGTCTATATCGCTTTGTCTCTGTAATCGAGCATTTTCTGAGCCAAACTCCCTTTTTGCTTAGATCCCTCCATTTTTATAGCTTCCTTCTGTAAGTTGTTTATTTGGGCTTTAAGTGCTTTAATCTGCACTCTCAATTTTCTTAAAAGATTCAAAGTTTTTGCTTTGCTCTCCTCCGACTTGGACAATTGTATGGTAGCTTTAAGCAGTCTAGTATTCAGTATATCTCTAGTCTCTTTGATCAAGTGTATGATGTCGAAAGTGGGAACCTTTGAGATGCTCACATTAACCTCGGACACCTTGTTCCCCACTTCCAAGGCTAAGCTAAGCGTATCAGTAGCATGATCCCTTACAGTTTTTAGTGCCACATTGGGCTGAGCCAACCATGAGCCTTCTCCGTATAATTCTGTTGTCTCCTTGAAGGTTTTATCAACCCTTTCTCAGTAAGACCTCAACCATTCCTCTTTGGATGCATGCCTACTCGGAGTCTGTCCATCGAATACATACTCTTGTATTTTCAATTTGGCTGCTTCGGGCTCTTCTTGTTGTTGTACCATTACTAATTAATTCTTCTTTGCTTGTCCCCTTTTAGTCTACACCAATTGTTGTTTGGGGTCCACTTTTAGTTTCTTGGGTGTGCTGGCAATGTTCAATTCTTCAGTGTCCATGGGCTCTGGACTCCCTCTTTTTATTGAACTTACCGAATAGCTGACCAATGATGAGTATCCCCCTACAATCGCAACTATTGTAGCCAACTCCTTTGTGGGAGAAACTACTCCCAGTAGCTATGAGCCAGTGTCCTGCTCGGTGCTGGTATCCATTGGGGCAGGATTAGGGAAATTGTCCCAATTTTCCCTTTCTCTAAGTCCAGGTACCTCCTTATTCTCAAAGGGCTGGCAGTTGTGAGATGTTCTTCTCTTGGAGATCACCTGGTGAGGATCATATTGTATTGCTTGTCTTAGGGGAAATTCCATGCCTCTGATCAAGTTGGAGACTAGGGGCAATGCAGCCCTACTTCTAACTGTGTATGGTCCTAATTTCCAAGGAAAAATCAAATTTGAACTCTTCTTGAAATTCAAAAAGTGTTCCTCTTCAACCATAAGATTTTGCCAGATTAACTCCAGGAAGAAAATCCTAGGGGTTAGGAAAGCTGGCAGGATGTACGGCTGATGTACGAAGCCATACAGCCTTATGGTTGTTCTAAATTTTGAGAGGAACCATTCCTCTATCTTCTTACCTTTAGACAATTGCAGCATCTTCCTCATCTCAGGAAACACCCTAGGCAACCTCTCCTGAAAAAAGACTTCATATATTTCGGCCATCAACTGGTTCATGAATTTACAGTAATATGTGGCCATTTCAGCAGTGATCACTAATTTTGGTACCTGTGGGTCCTCCTCATTATAGGATATGAACATCCTTAGCAAAAGGGACTTGAACTTGAATGTTCTAGCTTTACGGAAGTTTTCTAACTAAGAATGGATGTTCTCGGCCAAGAACTCATCAAACTTAAGGAAACAAGAGTAACTTGAGTGTCCAGGAAATTCGGGTTCATCCGAGCAAGTACTTAAGATGAACAAAAGACTCAACAATGGCTCTGGGACATATGCGTCAGTATCTAGACCTAAGAACTGACTGGCCAGGGATATACATCACTGAGTTTCTTTGCTGAACTGGCTGAGGTCAATACGGTAAGATAGGTCAGTGGGTTTGCCTTTAGGTTTAGAACAGGCCTTCAAGAAGACTTCTTTACTTTCATCAGTGGACTCTCTAAAATAGTGTATAATGTCTTCTTCTCCATAGTCTTGGGATATCTGGATGAATTCATCTGGAATATCCAGGGCTTTGTGGATGACAGAGGCTTGGATTAAGCAGAAAATTTTAGACTTACACTTATTCATAATAATTCCTTCGGTGATAAAGAAATTGTCTGCACAACACTCAAAAAATTCAAGGCAATGGGGGGTTTGGTTGACAGGGAAGAAATGAAAGAAAGGTTTAAAAACACTGCAGGTATCTATGCCCCAGTTCTTAAGGTCTTCCAATTTTTGCTTGGTGGTTTTGATAGTTTCTCCCATCAGGATAGTATCAAAAACCTTGGCGTTTGTATCTAACAAGTTTTCTTCTATCCTCCATCCTACGACCTTAGGCTCTATATCATCTCTCACCCCCACCACCTCCATTGAGTCAATTTTCAAATAATACTAAGGGAGTATCAAGAGCCTACCTTGTTCTGTAGCACGGTCTCCTGGATAGTCTGGGTTGGTGCTCTGGATGTGTTTGGATATTCAACAGCTGCAAAGTTTTAGAAAAAACAAATCTTTGCAAATTCATGTAGGCCTCTTTATATCTTTTTATACAATAAAACTATAGCGCATCTCCCGGGCGGCTCACACCGTAGATTTACCCTTCGTGATATAAAACTGTATATCTATGGATCTGTGGGGTTCTCAATGGCACACCTATTCTCACTTCATGCATATGCATCCTAACCATTGATCGAGATTGAATTCCTTCACGACCGTTGATCTGAGTGGACCCCACCTTTCTTCACGTAGCGAGGTTTTTTTTCCTCTTGTCTTTCTTCTGATTGCGAAATGAACCACAACCATCAATCTAATTCTTCCTATACAAGCATCATTAGATCAGAATGTCCCATACTATTTTTGCAATCTATATTTACAACTTCCTCCTTGTAAGTTTGGGATGTGAAATTGCTATCAGCCACAGATCTTCTTCTACTCCAATCTCGACCATTGGATGCATATGAGCTTTAAACAATTTCGCAAATCTAAAAAGTGGCTTTGGTCAGGCAGTTTCACCATGCAAAATGGTTTGACACCATCGATCTACTATTTGGCCATCTTAAACCTTTGATCGAGACTCCTTTCTAATGCCTTCATCCCATTCAACCTTTCCTCTTAACTCTACTACCCCAATCCAAAAACAATCTCTCTACTGAGCGCTATCCTGCGTATGTCATCAGCTCCTTCCGTTGTATTCTCAACACTTCTCGATGGGGTCAAAGAATTCCAATAACATTCATACCAAAAATTTAATTGAGTGTTAACAACTGGCTCCATGAGGGATGCTATCCTCCCACTGAGGTAGCAAAGAACCCCCTGTAGACCAACTATCGAAACCATTGAGAATCACATATGATCTAACTTCCTGAAATAAAAACAAACTTTAAAGAATGGTTAGTTCTTCTGATCTTAGGGCCTTCTCTACTGTCTTCAAATCTTTTGATTCACCATCTGTGCTGACTAAAACATGAAATGTATTTACACTATGATACATGGATCTTAGTCCCTTCATTCCAAGTAATGCTTCAAAAACCTCCCATTCATCATGCCTCCTTCATATTGCGACCCATCTGGATACTGTAAAATGAAGGTGTTGCCTCCTCTATGTGCAAAAATAAGATATGGACTTACCCACAAATGGTCAAATTTCCCATGCTTCCCTTTATCTTCATGGGGGGCATCCCATTTCAGCACTAAGTCATCGACTTGGGAAACATCTTCCTTTATTCTTTTGTCGAAGCTATTCTTCATCTTCTACTAGTGTATTTGGACCTTATCATGAGCCTTGTCCCTCACTTCATTAAGTTCAATGATCTGTTTGATCCTTCTTTGAATGGGATTTGGCTCGTCTAATGGATCTCGCAATAATTTCACAACTGGGATGCCTAGAGAGTCAGGTAAAATTACCTTGGCTCCATATACTAACTGGAAAGGCGACATACCAATGGCCCTTTTGGTGCTGATTCTGTCGGCCCACAAGGAATATTTCAATTTGGTGTGCCAATATTTCTTGTTATCCTCCAATAGCTTCTTAATAATCCTCAGAAGGCTCTTGTTAGAAGACTTAGCCAATCCGTTCCCCTGTGGGTAATAAGCCGTAGAGTGATTCAGGTTTATATGGTATTGATGGTAGAAATTGATAATCTTTCTGGATTTAAATGCAGGGGCATTGTCAATCACAATTCACCTTGGCCAGCTGAACCTTTCCAGAATATTGTTTTCTATGAAAACCATTATCACTTCTTCTGTAGCCCTCCTAGAGTTTATGTCCTTGATCCACTTTGTGAAGTAATTAGTGGCAATCATAATCCACTTGTGTTGTCTGGAGGTGTTTGGCTTTATCTCACCAATGAAGTATAGCCGTCGTTGCTAGAACAAAGCTTCGACAGATATACAGTTGAGGGGAAGAGACACCACCTTCCTTTTCCCTTCGAAAATCTGACACTGGTAACACTTTGTTGTTTCCTTATAAACATATGATAACAACAAAGGCCAATAAAATATTTCCCTCAGAATTTTGTTATTGGTGACATTCCAGGAATGGTGTCCTCCACAATCTCCTTCATGAAACTCCTTTGCTATGCGTCGATCTTTGTCTTCCAGATAACAATTCAGTAATATCCCTCCAAGGTCTTTCTAGTAGAGGTATTGTTCTATGATGCAAAATTTTGCAGCTTTCAGTTTTATGGATCTAGCTCGAGTTTTGCTTAGAGTAGCAGGGGGTTGTAAATTCTGTAATGCAAAAACAATTTTAGCATACCAAGGGGATGCAGAGAAAGCGGGTTTCACCTGCCCCTTGGCTTCTTCCAAATCAAACTAACAAGCAAGAAAATTTAGCTGCAGAGAGTCACAATGGAAGTCCATCATCATGTTATCCAATCCCTGCCCTTTGACCAACTTCATGGGCTTGATTTCTATGTCATATTCTAGGAGCACCACAACCCACTTGGCTCTCTTACCTTCTGGGTCTAGCTGTGTAAGTACGCTCTTCACCACACTGCATGGTACAAAGGTGATGATGTGGGAATGGAGGAGACATATTCTGAAATCCTTCAAGGCTTTAACCAAGGCATATGCCTGTTTTTCCATTATGCTATATCTCAGTTCTATGTCTCTCAATATCTTACTGAAGAATGATATAGGCTGTTCTTCACCACAATCATTCTTTTGCGGCAACACCACCGCTACGACGTGTTTTGAAGCATAAGAGAATACCCAAAAATATTTTTCAAAGTCTGGGCTGATCAATACAGGAGCCTCTGAGGTGGCCTGTTTTATACCTTTGAAAGCTTCTTGGCTTCAACTTTCCACTTCATTTCATGATCCTTCCTTAGCATGTCAGTCATGTCCATTAGGAATTCGGCAAAGCTAGGGATGAATATTCTCAAGAAGTTGACTTGAACAAGGAAGGATTGGATTTATTTCTTGCTCCTTGGCTCTTCAACCTTCAAGATGCCCTTTACCATGTCTGGATCAATCCTGACCCCTTTGTTTGAGATAATGTGTCCAAGCAAGTTTCCCTCTTCCAAAGCGAAGTTCGACTTTCTGGGGTTCAAGGAAATACCATACTTTCTACATTTAATGAAAATTCTTTCTAGGTGCTTGATATGATCTTTAGCCCACTTGGAGTACATAGTAATGTCGTCCATGTATATCATAAGAAATGTTTCTTTCTCTTCTACAAAAACGATATCATGGCATGTTGGAAGGTGGCTCCAACATTCATTAACTCAAATGGCATCTTTGCGTACATGAAGGTACCCCAAGGTGTGGTGAAAGTGGTTTTTTCCTGGTCTTCAGGAAACACCTTCACTTGGTTGTACCAAAAAAACCCATCCATAGTGGATATCCTCTCTGAGCCTACCACCCTCTGCAGGATTTGGTCCATTTTAGGAAAAGGGTAATTATCTTTCAAAGAGACTTTGTTCAAATTCCTGAAATCTATGCATAGGCGTATCTCCCCATTCTTCTTTCGAATATGAAATAAATTGGCCACCCCTTTGGAAAACCTTAGAGTCACTATTATCTTCGCATCGAACAACCTCTTCACTTCCTTTTCAATGATGGGCACTAACTTTGGATTGATCCTCCGGAGCTTTTTCCTGAAACTTTTTTCTCCGGGTCTGATCGGAATGGTATACTGGATGATGGAAGTATTATACTCTTTGAGGTCTTTATAACTCCACACAAACATATCCATGTACTTCTTCATCAGTTTCACATACCCATCTTTTTCTTCAGTGGGTAACTTCTTAGACAAGTTTATAATCTTTGGATCCTCTTTAGTGCTGATATTTATATCTTCAACAACATCTGTTGCGGGCTCGACCTTGGGCTATTTGGCTACATAATTTTGGTCAAACAAGGACTTTAAAGGGATGAGGCCCATGGGGATATGATTTATTTTCAACTGGACTATATCCTTGCCCACCAAGAATTCCTTTAGTTTCCCTATGTCGATGGCTTCTTCCTCTTCCTCTTCAACGTCTAGGAGGTTTCTGGGGTCGGAGCCACCTTTATCAATGTGAGTGTTCACAAAATCACTAAACATCTCCAGTAATCTTTTTATTTGCATATCATCTTCAAATAATTGCCAATTTTTAGTGTTATCTGGTATGGAAGGTCTGTTTACAATCTCCACCTTATATTTCTTCTTGCGCGCCACTGGAGCTTCAAATTTTCTTGTTGCAGTCGCCAGAGAGTCTGCCACTGTGTTTTCATCTCTGGGAATCACTTAGACTATATGCTTGGTGAATAAATTTCCAAACATATCCCATACCTCATCTCGGTAAGATCTCATTCTCGAACGTTTAGTCTGATAGATATCATTCACATGATTTACTACGAGCTCCGAGTCCCCAAAAATTTGGACCTTTTTCACTCCTAAATTTTTCAACACATGTAAACCCAGCAACAAGGCTTCATACTCCACTACATTTTTAGAGCATTAAAAAATCAACTTGTAATAGTGAGATTTGGTATCTTTAATGGCAGAGATAATATACACACTTGCGCCAGCACCTGCTTTAGACACTGAGCCATCAAAACACATCCTCCATAGTCCTTTGCCTTTCTGATTTCCTTCTTTGGCCTCCATTTCACTGGCCTATTTTTCATCCTTTTGTGACCCAATGATTTTGGAGTTAATAGGAGATACATCGTTGAAGAAGATAGATGACCCTAAGTCCGTGCTGACGACATAAACATGATGTATGTCGGGTTGGGCCTTACTGCTCGCTACGTAAGGCAACCTCTTCTCACTATATAACCTTTTGCTTTTGTTTTGAACAAGAATTGTAGCATAGGTCATGTCCATTTGCAAGCTTCCTTTCAGCTTCGAAGTCCAAGATCTCAAAAATAGAATATCAAACTTGGGATGAATGTCAGCCACGACAACATCCATGACCAAAATTTTAGAGGGGAGCTTATTTAAGGAAACCACCATGTCTTTTATCAATCCCAGACATTTCAGCCTTTTAGAATCAATGGAATATAGGTCTTTGTAAGGCCTAGTAATCTCCAGCCCCAGGCTTTCCACCACTCCTTTTGGCATCAGAATGTGTGAGAATCCTGAATCCAGCATGGCATTATGTAACACCATATCATGCACGTTCAAGCTCATGTAAAAGGGGGGCACCTCCTCATCCTCACTGTCCACAATGTCAATATTAGACCCTAGAACAATAGTAGGATTATCTTTAGTCGGCTCCAAGATATCAGGGTTAGATTCCCCTTCATTCACAATCATATGAGTGATTGTGTCTCTGTACTCCTGATTCCTCAGCAATTCGTTAAAAGGAATCGATATTTTCAACTTAGCTAGTGCGTTTTGGAGGTTAAATGTGTGGAAGGATTTGGTCGGCTCAACAAGTGCCTCTGGTTCTAATCTTTTCACATTACTGCTCTCTTTTCCCACATCTATAGGTGCCATCGGCCCCTTTTGCTTTTCATTTTCTTTCCCGGGACCGGTATGAGTACTAGAAGGCTAGTCTGGGTTTAACCCTCCTTTATGTATAGCAGCATCACCAGTAGAGTCACCACCTTTCTTCTGTATGTCCACGTCCCTATTTCTCAGCTTAATCTTCCTGGCGTCATCTATAGCATGCATATACCCTTTATGATATTGCTCTAATTCCTCGGTCAAGGTCTTTCCATCCACCTAAGTGAACATATCATGTTCCTCTTTTGTCAAGTAAATCTCAGAGTCCAGGTCACCGAAAACATGGATATGGTCTTCAGTGGACTCAACTTCATCTTTTGCAGCCATGTAGTTTTCAGGAAAAGGAGGTCTAATTGGTTTCTCAGGTTCCTTCCATCCCTTGGTCTATTTGGTTGGAGCAGGGGAGGGACTTGTCGCCTAAAATTGGGATTCCTTATTTCAGGTTCGTTCTGCTCTCGGTTCACTGGCCTGGCCTCTACTGTCAACCTATCCATCAAATTTTCCATCGTTTTGAGCATCATCTCAAATTTTATATCACTAGATGAAGAGGTGGAAGTAGAGGGGCGTGCTTCTTCTCTACCCTTCCTCCTGTTGATCTGTGCCTTTGGTTTAATTTTCCCACATGACATCATATTGTCCTCTACTTCTAGGGC
This sequence comes from Pseudotsuga menziesii, assembly GCA_001517045.1. Lineage (NCBI taxonomy): Eukaryota > Viridiplantae > Streptophyta > Pinopsida > Pinales > Pinaceae > Pseudotsuga > Pseudotsuga menziesii. Next base: position 371,633 of record LPNX010859349.1, on the reverse strand, counting down.
ATCAGTGAACATGGCTGGAAGGGTGTTGGACTTTCTTTCCCTTAATAGAAAAGCAAAATCGTTGTCAAAGGCGTCTGCATAATGAAGCTTAGCCACCCCAAGAGAAGGTTTGATATCGGTAGGTATCGAGTTGTAGACCTACATGAATCGGCTATAAAATTCATTGACAGATTCAAAACCTCCCTTCTTGAGATTATTATATTGAGACAAAACCTGCAATGGGCTTGGCTTGTCATCCCACCTTTCCAAAAATATGGTCTGAAAGCCAGTGAAGCTGTGGATAGAACTAGGTGGAAAATATTTATACCATTTCTTGGCTTCCCCAAACAAACTCTGAGAAAACAAATGCATCTTGACATATTCATCGTCTACCTCCTCTAGGTCAATAAAGTCGTCAAACTTATCCACATGGTACCTCGCTGAAACATTTCCCTCCCCATCATAGAGAGCAATCCTTTGGGAATAATTCATGGGGAGGTCGTGTAGGACCAGAGGTAGGGCTAATGGGGCTAATCTAGTAGCAACCATTGGAGCAAGTCGGCTAGGAACAGACAGAGGATTGGGAAAATAGGTATTTTGAAAGACAGAGGCTATTACTTCAGATTTTGGTGGGGTTTCTAGGTTCAGCCACAAAGAATCAAGCAGATAGGATTGCAGTGTATTAGGGTCTACCCCATCTTTTCTTACGTCGAATTCTAACTTAGATTTGGTTAGCAGTCTTTCAACCCTAACCCCCCACTCGGGTTCAGCTAAGTCATACAAGGCTTGAGATAATGAAGTGTCAAACAATGGAGAACCCGATTTCTCTTTACTTCTATTTCTAAGTATCTTTTTTGGATTATCCACATTGAGTAAAGTTTTGATATCAGAGTTACCTCTCATGTGGATATTTCTGGAAGCCAGGATATCTAGTGCGGTACTGGTCACAACAGGTTGGGATTCACCAGGACAAACGTACCACCTTCTAGCAAATTAAGAAATTTCTGTCTGTCCCTAGAAATCCCATTCTTTATGATCACCGGTCTCCCCAGTGGAATTGCCTTCCAGAATCTTTCAGTGGAGTCATCAGGGAAAATGATACAACCTTCTTCACATGTAAGAATATTTGTTTTCCCACAGAAACTCTTTATCCTTTGAATCTTTGTCGTTCTTCCCAGGGATGATATTCAATCTCATCCCTGGAAACAATGCCAGTTTGTTAGCATTGGAACCGAACCAAAGGTTGTAGAAGGGTTTGCTCCCAGGTAACAACAAAACCACTTTCAAAGAGAGAACTGGCCTTCTGCTCTTCCTAGAGGGATCTCTCACCAAATGTTAACAATTCCAGATATATATACAAATGAAACTATAAATTGCTTGTAAAATTGGTTGAAACAAAGTACAACACCATTGGGCAATGGATTCAAGATATACAACAAAAATAATAAGAACTTAAATGCAAGAGATTTCAACACAAGGGAAAGGTAGCCACTCGATCACAGTCGATTCATAATTGTTTGGTGGAAAGGAGGAATATGAACAAACCATCAATACAGAGCATTGTAAGAAATGAATTTTGCATCAACTTTAGAAGAAAATTTGGTGAATACCTGAAATAATAGACAGAGCATAGCAAGTATGAATTCCGAGCTGTTATACCCTAAGTATCAGATATGAAAGAAAACAAAATGGAGAGGCGAACTATAATAACATTCACATAAGAAAGGAAATAACAAACTATAAGTGCAAACAACACAGATATCCCTATATGAATAACTACAATCTCGTCTCTGCGACTATATCAAAAATTTCTTGAAAAACATACACAGCAAAGATTGAAATGGTTTCAAACCCTTATCCTTATTTAGGAGGTATATTTATAGTAGTAGGATTTCCCAGACTGACATATGGGAATCAAAATTTGTTATAACAGAAGGACATCTTCTAACAGCCTCTTAGGTGGCATATTGGATGCGACTTGTATGAAACAGCCAGACAATGAAATGTGGAACGCGGGAAGACATGGGTATGAGAGCATCCCATACTTTTGTCTAGCAGGTGGTGAATGTACAAAACCTTGAGGGAAACGACCGTTGGGACAAGTGTGCAAGACCAGAATTATCTCTCATGTACTATCCCCGTTACTTCTACTGGTGTGCTCTGAGTTTGGTTGACCCATATTGGCGGATGATCCTCCCTAATCCGGGACCAGGTAAATCCACAACAACTATGTCGTAAGCTTATGATTTGACCTCCATTGCTTCTAGGTACGAGGCCCTGGGGACCTTGCAGCATGTGGCTTTAAAGCCAAACCATAACTTGAAATCACTGGCCAACTTGTCGAAAATGACCTTCCCCGACAATGCTTGTTGCATATCTCCAAATTTGCTGTCATTCAATCGACAGTGCACTAGGAATTCCTTATACTCCTTCTGAGACATTAAAGGACCGATTTCTTTCCAAAAAAAGGGGAACCTCGTGTTCGTTAATGGTCTGAATAGCTTGACGACCTCTCGGAATTTGTGCTCAGTAACCTCTATTTTGGCCCGTACTGTCTCCATCATCCTATGTTTGGATATTGCCTTTCTGGCTTCAAAGACAATAGTGACCCCGTTTTCAATACCGTATGTATTGGTGGCCTTGTCTGACAAGGAGCTCAAGAAGTTTATCGCATTCTCTGCGGTCTTAAAATGTTTTTTGTTCACTTCAGCTGTTACTACCTGGACTTGTTTCCTGGCTTCTCTCGTAGCAATTTCTAGATCTTCAATAACATCGAGATAGGGTCAAAACTTGTCGTCTTCTACGACAACCTGGTCCCATATCAGATGCCTCATGACTTGCAAGGAAATTTTGCTGATCAATTGCTGGATCAACTTATCATTTTGTTGAGTTAGTTCTCAGCACTTCTCTTCATCCTTTTCACTACCTTGTTTCTCTTTGACTCTTTCCTTTTCCAATTCCTTGACCTCCTGCTTCAATTTATGAGCTTGGTATCCTTAATGCCTGTCTAGGACATTGCTTTAGAGAGGAAGCTGGTGTCTACTTCTCCAATCCTTCCTATGGATTGAATTTCCTTCTCTTTGTTCTTGCTTTGAAGCTCACTTTCCTTCATTGCTAGTCTAGCTTTTAACTCCGCTTCACTATTCCTCAAGACCTGGATATCTGCTTCCCATTGCATCCCCTTTTATTCAAGATTCAGTAGCTTAGCATTGCAATCAGTAAGCTCAGAATTCAATGTCTCTTTATCCCTTTCGAAGTCAGCCAATTCATCCGCTTGAGTGAGCTGGGTGCTGGGGATTTTTAACTTCTTCTTCAAAGTCAATATCTCTTTGTCTTTGTCATCAAGCATTTTCTGAATGAAACTCCCTTTCTGCACCGATCCCTCCATTTGTATAGCTTCCTTCCACTCTCAATTTTCTTAAAAGATTCAAAGTTTTCACTTTGCTCTCCTCCGACTTGGACAACTGTATGGTAGCTTTAAGCAGTTTGGTATTCAGTATATCTCCAATCTCTTTGTTCATGTCTATGATGTCAAAAGTGGGAACCTTTTAGAGGCTCAAATTGACCTCAAACACCTTGTTCCCCACTGCAAAAGCTAAGCTAAGCGTATCAGTGGCATGATCCCTTACAATTTTTAGTGCCACATTGGGCTGAGGCAACCACGAGGCTTCGCTAGATAATTCTACTATCTCCTCGAAGGTTTTATCATCCCTTTCTGAGTAATACCTCTACCATTCCTCTTTGGATGCATGCCTTCTCAGAGTCTATCCATTGAATACATACTCTTGTATTTCCAATTTGGCTGCTTCAAGCTCTTCCTATTGCTGCACCCTTACTAAATTTTTCTTCTTTTCCTATCCCTTTTTAGTCTACACCAATTGTTGTTTGGGGTCCACTTTTAGTTTCTTGGGTGTGCTGGTAGTGTCTAGTTCTTCAGTTTCCATGGGCTCCGGACAACCTCTTTTTATTGAACTTGCCGAATAGTTTACCAATGATGAGTATCCCCCTACAATCGCATCTATTGTAGCCAACTCCTTTTGGGGAGAAACTATTCCCAGTAGCTGTGAGCCAGTGTCCTGCTCGGCACTGCTATCCATTGGGGTAGGATTAGCTAAATCGTCCCAATTCGCCCTTTATCTAATTCTAGGTACCTCTGTGTGCTCAAAGGGCAGGCATTTGTGAGTTGTTCTTCTCTTGGACATCTCCTGGTGAGGATCATAATTTATTGCTTGTCCCAGGGGAAATTCCATGACTCTGAGCAAGTTGGAGACTAGGGGCAATGTAGCCCTACTTCTAACCGAGTATGGTCCTAATTTCCAAGGAAAAATAAAATTTGAACTCTTCTTGAAGTTCAAGAAGTGTTCCTCTTCGACCATAAGCTTTTTTTGGATTAACTCCAAGGAGAAAATCCCGAGGGTTAGGAAAGATGGTAGGATATAGGGCTGATGTATGAAGCTATACATCCTTATGGTTATTTTGAATTTTGAGAGGAACCAATCCCCTATCTTCTTGATTTTAGACAATTGCAGCATCTACCTCATCTCAAGCAACACCCTAGGCAGCCTCTCCTGAAAAAAGACTTCATATATTTCGGCCATCAACTGGTTCATGAATTTACAGTAATTTGTGGCTATTTCAGTGGTGATCACCAATTCAGGTACCTGTGGGTCCTCCTCATTATAGGCTATGAACATCCTTAGCAAAAGGGACAAGAACAGATGTTGTCGGCCAGGAACTCATCAAACTTAAGGGAACAATACTGACTTGACTATCCAGGCAATTCGGGTATGTCCATCTAAGTGCTTAAGACGAACAAAAGACTCAACAATGGCTCTAGGATGTATGCGTTGGTATCTAGACCTAAGAACTGACTAGCCAGGGATATACACCACTGAGTTTCTTCATTGAACTGGCTGAGGTCAATAGGGTAATATAGGTCAATGGGTTCACCTTCAGGTTTAGAATAGGCCTTCAGGAAGGATTCTTTACTTTCATTAGTGGACTCTCTAAAATAGCTTATAATGTCTTCTTCTCAGTAGTCTTGGAATATATGGATGAATTCATCTGGAATATCCAGGGCTTTGCAGATGATAGAGGCTCTGACTGAGCAGAGGATTTTAGACTTAGACTTATTCATAATAATTACTTCGGTGACAGAGAAATTGTCTGCACACCACTCAACAAATTCAGGGCAATGGGGAGTTTGGTTGCCAGGGAATAAATGAAAAAAAGATTTAAAAACACTGCAGGTATCTATACCCCGGTTCTTAAGGTCTTCCAAATTTCCCCTGGTAGTTTCGATAGTTCCCCCCATCAGGATAGTATCAAAAACCTCAATGTTTGTATCGAACATTTTTTCTTCCATCCTCCATCATGCGACCTCAGGATCTATATCATCTCTCACCCCCACCACCTCCATTGAGTCAATTTTCAAATAATACTGAGGGAGAATCAAGAGCCTACCTTGTTCTATAGCATGGTCTCCTAGCTGGTGCTCTAGATGTGTTTGGATATTCGATAGCTCCGAAGTTTCAGAAAAAAGAATATTTGCAACTTCGTGTGGGCCTATTTATAGCTTTTTATAAAATATAACTTTAGCACATATCTAGGAAAATAGAGAATCAGTTCACAGAGCTAAAGAAAACTATCTAGGAGCTGACACAGCAGAATGAGGAGCTAACAAGGAGGGTTGCAAACTTGGAGGTAGATCACTTGAAAGATAGAAGGAAAGCTCAGGCCTTGGAGGTAGATCACTTGAAAGATAGAAGGAAAGCTCAGGCCTTGGAGGGAATTTCTTTACTAGCTGAAGTAGTGAAAGACTTGTAAAGTTAGTTAAGGAAAGCAATTATTAGTTAATTTGGAAAGTCATTTTATTTTTGTATAATGATAGTTTAGATTGAACTATTCGATAAATAGCCTAAAAGCAGTTAGGGTTCAGTTATTGAACTGATTTTGAAGGAACAAGATAAATGTAAGTCTGAAAGAAGACAAAGGGTTCGATTTTTGTTGCAAGGGGAGGCTATCAAGCTTTGTTTATGAGCTAAGTAAAAGACTCTTATGTGTTTTTTGAGGACTGAATTATAAAATATATGCTGCTATATTCCCTTTATATTATTGACTGGTTTTATTTCTAATTGGTGTTAATTACTCAGTTGGTATATTCATTTCTTTTCTAATGTTTATTATGCTTTAAGTGCTTGCTAGCTGTGCGTGAAACTCAGTTCTTTGTTATTATATCAGGAGTATGGTTTATATGTTATGCATCTCATTTATTCAAATACTCATGATTTATTGTTTGCTTTGATCTTATAACTTTTTGTCCTCTTGTATTCAAATTGTACAACCAAAACCCAAGAATACCTATTTTCCTTAATTAAGTTTATTGAGATTGTGTTGGCTTGTTCTTCTATAGTCTGAGAACAAATTCTGGCACTAGCAGAGTGAAAGGATGAGAAGAATGTCCTTTCCATACTTGACAAACTAGTTCTTGAGTACTTTGTTTATGTCTCCATGTTTCATTCCAAATGAGAAAGCTTTCCTGATTGGAAACTTCCTTCTTTAGATTCATTTTTTGAGTCCTTAATCAAGGAACACGACAAATGGATTCGACTGGGAGTCATCTAGAATTCCAAATATCAATCTCTCTTGGTTAATGACTCTTACAAAACACAAGAAAAGGGGAAATCAGAGAATAAGGAGCCAAAGGCACTTGATTTGAAGACTAGACCAAATCAGCAATCTTCCAAAGGGGCCTCCGTCTCTAAGAAGAAGAAATTTTAAAAGAAGTTATGTCCTTACTGTGAAAAGGGATACCATATTGAAGAAAATTGTATAAGGAATCAACTTGATGATATGTATGATCTTCTCAAGCAACACAACATTGCTCCTCCAAGAGCAGAGAATCCTAATGAAGAAGCAACGACAGAAGATGTCGAAAGATGTCATTCTTTGAAAGAAACTCTCTATCCATCCTTAGCATACATTATAGATTCTAGATCCTCCAACCACATGGTTTCCTCCAAAGAATGCTTCTCTACTCTTTCACTACCAAAGGGGCCTAATATTCACATGGGAGATGATTCCCATATTTCAGCAGAAGGAAGGGGCTCAGTCAGAACAAAGCATAGTGAGTTCAAAAATGTCTTATATGTGCCCTCCCTTGTTGCTAACCTATTATTTGTTTACTAGATGACTTATACATGCACTCCCAAGAGGGTCACATTCAATTCAAACTCAGTTGAGATTACAGAAAAATCTACTAGAAAGCTTGTAGCGAAAGGTATTGCAAATCACTCTACCAAAGCTTATGAGTTTTCACATTTCTTACTTGTTTCTCCTCCTACAACTTTATTGTCTCATGCTAACAACACCAACAATGTTTGGCATGAGAGATTTGGCCATCTAAATTTCAAATATCTGAAGTAGCTTCACAATTATAACATGGTTGAAGGTTTTCCCTCCATCCAAACTTTTGATGGAGTATGTGCTGGGTGCTTGGTAGGTAAGCATCCAGAAAAGAGGTATGATGTTGGGAAGGCTCATAGAGGTGTCTCTACACTTGGCTTGATACACAGTGATGTAGATGAACCTATTCCCACAAACTCCATTAATGGTTACAAGTATTTTCTGACCTTTATTGATGATTGTTCTGGGTATTGCTGGATCTATTTCATGAAGCTAAAATTAGAAGTTTTTGAAACCTTTAAAAGTTTTAAGGATATGGTTGAGAATAGTTTCAATAATAATATCAAGTCAATACTATCTGATGGAAGAGGAGAATATGTCAAAAGATATTTCTAGAATTTTTGTGAATCAGAGGGGATTCAAATGGAACACTCAGTTCCATACACACCACAACAAAATGGTGTGGCTGAGAGGAAGAACAGATCAGTGAAAGAGATCGCAACCTACCTTCTCCATGGTAACCATCTACCTCCTTCTCTTTGGGTTGAAGCAATAAATTTTTCTTCGTATTTGTAGAATAGAGTGCCCCACAAGTTATTGGTTGGGGTGACTACATTTGAAGCACTACATAGGTATAAGACCAATGTCTCTTATTTGAGAGTTTTTGGTTCTAAAGCTTGGTCCAGGATACCACTTGAAAAGAGGAAGGCCTTCCAAGCCCAAAGTAGTGAATGCATTCTTTTGGGATATGTAGAAGATGCAAAATATTACAAACTGATGGAGGTTGCTACCATAATATGCTTGATTGAAAGATGTGTTTAGTTCAAATAAGATCAACTGCATGATACTCCTCCATCAACATAAGAAGGTATAACTGTTTCTCCACCTATTTTGGATAATTATGATGATGTGCTACAGGTTTCAGATTTAGATGAAGAAGATCACATACATCATGATCCTGTTATTAAGACTGAATCTCAAGAGATTCTAGATCTAGATCCAGTACCCATTCTTGATCAGAATCCTAAACCCAGATGGGCTCAAAAGCTTCTTGATGCAGTTGGAAGTGGTGCTAGAGTTCTAGAAGACAAAATAAGAACTAGGTCCCAGTATTAGAATGAGCATGCTGCACTATCCCTCACAGATTTGTTCTCTATAGAATGGTGCATAAAATTTCCAAGTCGTTACTACTTGATATGGTGAATGATCATCTACATGGCCCATGGGAGCATAGATTTGATCATTCCCTACCTTCACCATCTAGCAGATAAAAAGAGAATCATCAGTTCAAAAGTACATTGAGAGGTCCACAAATGGACCATGCTGCTACATAGAGCTTCAAGTTTTCAGCAGTGTTTTTTCTCAAGTTAATTTTCTAAGGAGAAAGCTTTTTTCTTCTAAAGATAGCTTGCAGATTGCTATTTTCCTTCTTAGTTTTGAGGGGGGTTTTTTTCCATGAGGATTCCCCCTGTTTCCTTAGTTGTATTAGGCATCATTTTTTTATTATATTCTAGATTGTATTTGGGTGACCTATGGTATTGTTACTAAGGCCCACAGTTGTCCAATTTAGGATTCAGGGGGGTGGGTGTTAGGATTATTAATCCTCCCTTAGTCAAATGTCTATTAGATTAATTATTTCCTAACTTAGGAACCTTAAAATTAATTAATTGGGTCCACTAGTAAAATTGGGTCCACTTGGCCCAGTTGGGACACATGTACTAGTCATTAAAGTGTGTGGAACACTATGAGAGGTTAATTGTAACTTATTGCATGTGCATGCATCAGTTAGGGCTCCTCCTAGACCAATTCCTATATTTTAGGAGCCACTGGGAGTCCAAACACTAACCTACTTCAATTAATTGGTGTTAGTACTAGTTAGTCTTAGTTAGCCCCCAATTACATTCAATTACTTCATATTTAGTTAGGCTAGTGCTATTGATGCATGGATAATGCATGGTTGTATGGGGAGGAGCACTTTTCCTACCCACCTCATTCTCAGTTGCACTGAGTTAACTAGTTGTCACTTGTTGTTGAGTTATTGGTCATCAGGGAGTTATCTATTTGGACTCTGATATTGATTGGGAGACCTTGAGTTAGATATTTTGTTAGATACAATATTATCCCCTTAGATGATTCGAATTCATTACTCATGCATGCGAATTCTACCTATGTAAACTACATTGTAACACCGATGTTGATGTAATTGTAACTTCAGAATGTATTCACTTGTATTTCTTATCTATTGTAACCCAATGTTCATTCTGGGATGTATTGTAATGTATTTGAGTCATGTCATACCCCGATGTTCTGATCGGGAAGTTTCTATAATGAGTAAGTCATGTCAAGTCATTGTGGGTAACCCTCCTATTGGTCAAGGGTTAAAGTCCCCACAGTTATGGGGCCCCTGGGTTATTAGACTATCCTAGTGAAGTCGACCCTAGGTGAGTCATTGTAAGTCAGGGCAATAGTCCCCACCATTGTGTTACCCTCCTATTGGTCAAAGGAGGTAAAGTCCCCACAAGTGGTGGGGCACTAGGGTTATTAGACACTCCTAGAGATGTCGGCTCTAGTAAGTAATTGTTAAGTGAGGTGGACATGTTGGAGTGCACTTCAAGTGAACAGAAGAATATAAATAGAGAGTGAGAGCCTCTCTATTTATCACTTGCAACATACATCACTCACTCACTCAAGTGTGGCGCATTAGTGAGGAAGGAAATACACTGGGACTAGACAAGAAGAAGACTACTGCTGTCGGGAGTGCATCTTACTATTTTGGGCTATTACTATTTTGGTGTTGATTCTACCTCTAAGGAAGTTGTGGGGTTTTATCATTTATGGTTCCCCCAAGAAAAACTCTTTCTGTCTCTTGTCTCTTGTGATCTTCTTATGTTTTATTGATGTGCTTGTTATTCTCTCAGTGAAAAGATCCTAAGATCATAATGCTAGCTTATATGATGAAATACTAACATGGTATCAAAGCTAACCTAAGAAGAAAACATTGTGCAGCTGTAGAAGCTAGGGATTCTTAATTTTTGGTTCACTCTCCACAATCCATCAGCAAAGGTATGCTAGGATGACTCTCCATTGAAGGGCAAATCTTTCTGTCGAAGCGGAATTCTATTCCGAGCATTTTCAGTTTTCGATGTGGAAATTAGGGATTTCTACAGAAGAGGAATTTTTGAGTGATACCAGCATAGGATTTTTCTCCTCATCAAAACCGAATTTTAGAGATCTAGATCAAGAAATTTGGTTGGGTGAAACTCCAAGAAAGTCAAACCCTAGTTTGACCCCGAGCTAAGAAAAACCCTAAACACTAAAACTGATACGTTTTGGTACATTCGCTATATTCTGAGTTTGGAGAAGTCAAAGAAGCAAAAAATTGCAGGGGCCGAATATAAAATCATGATGAACACAGTGTCCAAAAATCAGCCTCAGATTCATTATATTCTAGGAGATATGATCCCTCCAACTTAGGGTTCCAGCCTCTTCCAGAATTCATCCCTAAACAGGATACCTGGGGAGAATTGCAATATATTGGGATACAGAGGTCCAAATGGAATTATTGAAAATTTTATAGAAAGGGTACAAACTGTAATTTCATTGTTCAGAATTTTAGACTCAGAAGATCAACCAGTGACACGTTGCATTCCGTACAACTTTGTTGTTCTGAACAGTCCTGTAACAAATCACATTGGGAAAATGATCATAAATCCCAAATGGTGAAACCAATTATGATGAAAACTGAATTTTTAGATCAAGTAAATGTGAGGTTACATCAGTGAGAAATGTTAGACACAGAGGAGCAGTAATTTAGGAGATATTATAGAAACAGTAACAGGAATTTCTTCAGAAGAAATTGGAAAATTAGGGCTTCCTATTCCGGGAGCTTCCCTCCACTGTTTTCAGAAAAGGAGTACATTGGACAGCTCCATTTGAAAAGATATATCTGTCTATCCAATCAGATCTGAAATATTCTAAGTTTTGAAAATTAGGGTTTTTGTGACAAACCCTAGATCAGCCAGCTCCGGAAGCAAGACGGACACCTCAAATCGGTAAGATCTAATCCTTTGCTATTTTCATTTGAGGTTATCATTTCAAAGTGATCTATCACATCAGCTTGATGATAAGCTTGGTGAAGTTGACAACTTCCAAGCCTAGAAGTATATGATCTCTCTAAATAAAATGAATTGGACACCTACATGAGTAGAGAGGTTCTAGTTTCAAAGGGAGATGAGGCTAGAAGCCTTAGACAAGAAGAAGTTGGTCAAGGCTAAGAAGATCATTGCTGATTTAGTCATGAATCAACTTGTACTACAAGTGTCTCCCTAAAGACACCAAAGATGTTTTGATTACTTGACCAAGCTATTTGAAGGGAAGAACAGAAATCAGAATATGACCTTGAGAAACCAGTTGAAGAATGTGAAGATCCAAAATGCAGAGACCATGCAGTCATAAGAGTCTCTCAAATCAAGAACAACTTGAAGCGGTAAAAGAAGAAGTGAAGAATGTAGAAGTGGTGATGGCCACCTTGAATAGCCTCCCAGGTTCATGGGATTCATTCATGTGAGGAATGTGTTCCAGAAGAAAGTGATTGCTTTCAATAGACTCCGGGAAGAAAACTCACAAGAAGAAGAAGCTCGAGAAGAGAAGGTGGGAGCAACTGAAGATAAAGCTCTTAACATCCAAAGAAGATCTCTCAAGCGATGAGGAATATGAAGAAGCTCGACTCATAAGAAGAGAAGAGAAGATAGGAGCAACTGAAGATCAAGCTCTTACCATCCAAAGAAGATCCCTCAAGCGATGAGGAGTATGAAGAAGCTCGACTCATAAGAAGAGAAGAGAAGATGGGAGCAACTGAAGATCAAGATCTTACCATCCAAAGAAGATCCCTCAAGCGATAGGAATATGAAGATCTGAACTCTTGAAGAATATATTATCCACCTTAGTATTTGGATAAGAAACGATGCTATCATGAATGAAGAAGACGATGAAGCTGAAGAATCAAGAAGGAGTATACCCACGAAACAAATAAAGATAAGTATTCAATTGTCATTTCATTGTATTGTTATGCATTTGTTTATATTTAGTTAATGTATTATGCATGATAGAATGTTTTCATTAATGACATTATACTACTAATATGCATGTGATGGGTAAGTAGCTCATGGTGCTATACAACTCTCCATTGCTACTTATCTAGAATGAAACCTCTTTGCTGACATATTGGATTAGTGCACAATCTCAATGTTGTCTTGGTAGAGATGGAAGGCATCTAGAAAGTTTCAATGAGATATGGATGGATGTTGTATTGGCTAAAGTAGTTGCATGATCATATATTTATGCATAAGTGTTTGCCAGTATAAATATTCCTTATGAAATGTTTATAACCATACAATTGCATTTGACTTGTAGTAAAGACCACATACATAATCGCCTACAAGAAAAGAAGAATGAAGACTTGTTTCGAAGAACAAGTGATGACAGTTCAAAGACAAAGAATAATATGACGAGTGCAGTGACATCATTGATGCAGAACCTTCCAGCCACCAAGAATAAAGGGAAGACTAGTTCAAGTATAATGATGTCAGAGCGCAATATTGAGACCTGAAGAAAATTCCATAGTTCCATCATGCAGTAGATGGAAACATCATGGGATACAAAGCAAGATTCATAGCATGAGGCTTCTCATGAAAAGAAGGCCTAGACTACGAAGAAACACTTGCAGCCAATAAGAGTTTAAACACATACATGATGAGCCTCATGAAGATCTTAACCTTTGCTACAAGGTTGAAGATGCAAGTCTATACACTAGATGGTCACATAGAATATTAGTAGCATAGGAAGCTACTTGTCACTCTGGTACAGAATGTTTTCAGTGCATAGAGTACAGAAGACAGAAGGGAGTATGATGCTTCGTTTTAGAGGGAGTGACTACAGAATATCCCGAGGATTGACATGGTATGACAGGATGGACAGATTACTGATGACTCTAGGCTTTACTGAGAGTAAAGTGGATTCCACCCTTTGATTCAAGGTTGAAGGCAGAAGACCAGTGATGCTCCTGTTATGTGTCGATGCACTATTTTCTAGGCATGGAGGTGTGGAAAACGGAAGTATGTTGTAGAGATCCTCAATAGGTTCAGGATGATGGACTGCATGACCACACCTATGGCATCAAACCTGAAGCTATTGAGTGATGCTTCATCAGAGATGGTTGATGCTACAATGTGTCGTCAGATGATTGGTTCCTTGATATACCTGATGAACAAGAGACCAGATATTTGCTTTGCTGTGAACACCTTGAGCCAGTACTTGACAGATCCAAGAAGTGTTCACTTGACAGCTGCAAAGCATATTCTGAGGTACCTAAAGGGTACAGTTGATTATGGGCTCAAGTACGATGCAAATAAAAAGATTAACCTGGAAGGCTATGTTGATTCAGACTGGGAAGGTAGTGCCATCGACAGGAAGACTACTTCAGGATGTTACTTTAGTATGGGATCAGGTGTGATCTCTTGGTTTAGCAGGAAGCAATCCTGTGTGGCACTGAGTATAGCTAAAGCAGAGTATGTTGCAGCTTGTTCAGCTAGTTGTGAGGCAGTATGGCTATGGAAGCTACTGTCTGATATATTTGATCTCCAATTGGATGCTACTTGTATACATTGTGACAACCAAAGTTGCGTGAAGTTGTCAGAGAATCTAGTGTTCCACGACAAGTCGAAGCATATCGAGATCAAATATCACTATATCAGGGATATGGTGCATAGAGGATCAGTGAAGCTCTAGTATGTTGCGTCGTAGGAACAGATAGCTGATGTATTGAAGAAGCCATTGGCTAGGATAAGGTTCGAGTACTTTAGGGAGAGACTTGGTGTTCTCCAGATCGAGGTTCCATCCAAGAGAAAGTGATGAGACCCATAGCCATTCTGACATGGTGAGAGGATTGGTTCCTTCCATGGTCAGATGTAAGGGCTGAGCCATTCTGTCATGGTGAGAGGATTGGTTCCTTCCATGTCAGATATGAGTGCTGAGATCCATATTCATTCTAATGAGTAGGTTAGATATAAGGGCTGATCCATTCTGTCATGGTGATAGGGTTGCTCCCTTCCATGTCAGATATGAGTGCTGGCCATTTTGTTGAGTAGGACAGATGTAAGGGCAATTTCCATTCTAGGAATGGAGGCTCTTGGTCAGTTACCAGGATCACTCAGTGTAGGACTGAGTAGCCATTCTGATGAGCAGGTCAAATGTAAGGGCTGAACCATTCTGTCATGGCTAAAGGATTAAGTTCCTTCCATGTTAGATGTGAGTGTTGGCCATTTCAATGAGTAGGTCAGATGTAAGTGTAACTGCCATTCTCTAGGAGAATGGAGGCGCTTGGTCAGTTACCAGGTAGCTCAGTCGAGGATTGGGGGGAATTCTGATATGACTGTTGGGATGTGTTCTCGTAGGATCAGATGTGAGTGCAAGCTCTTCCATCACTGTGATAGGATGTGTTCCTATCTGGATGGATGTGCCTTTCTGATGAGTAGGTCAGATGTAAGTGCAGAGCCTTTCTGGAGTGACTAAGGGATGTGTTCCCACGTGCTCAGATGTAAGTGCTGAAATCTCTCACCACTATGAGTAGGATGTGTTCCAAACTGGATGGGAGTCTTTCATCATTGTGAGCAGGATGTGTTTTAGCTTGGATGAAAGTGGGAAAATCTTCCATCACTGTGATAGGATGTGTTCCTGTCTGGATGGGAGTCGTCCATCACTGTGATAGGATGTGTTCCTGTCTAGATGGATGTGCCTTTTTGACAAGAAGGTCAGATGTAAGTGCTGAGCCTTTTCACAGATGTTAGTGATGTGATGTCCTATCATGCTGGCGAATGTGAGTGCTGGGCCTTTCTTATGTGATTATAGGATTGGTTCCTATATGATCAGATGTAAGTGTTGGGCGTGCCTTTCTGACAAGTAGGTCAGATGTAAGTGCTGGGCAAAGACCTACATGATGGCTAGGCCTACAACCAACATGAAAAAGGGCTGGCTCTGTAGAAGTTCCTGTGACGAGAAGAATCATGAGATAGCACCAGCGATGATCCAAATTGAGTGATGATTGAGATCCAGTGATGATAGCCAATGATGATCCAGATCAAGTGATGATTGAGATCCAGTGATGATGATCCAGATCGAGTGATGATCTAGATCCAGTCTAGTGATGTTGATCTAGATCGAGAGATGATCCAGATCCAGTGATGATATTCCATGATGATCCAGATCAAATGAAGATGACTTACAAATGAAGATGACTTGAAGATGAAGATGAATTTGAAGATGACGAAGACCTGACGATGACCTGGATGATACAGAGAAGAAGACTTGTGCTAATAAATTGTGTCAAGAGAATACCTTCCTAGTCAAGAGGGAGTGTTGATGTAATTGTATCTTCAGAATGTATTCACTTGTATTTCTTATCTATTGTAACCCGATGTTCATTCCGGGATGTATTGTAATGTATTTGAGTCATGTCATGCCTCAATGTTCCGATCGGGAAGTTTCTATAATGAGTAATTCATGTCAAGTCATTGTGGGTAACCCTCCTATTGGTCAAGGGTTAAAGTCCCCACAGTTGTGGGGCCCTTGGGTTATTAGACTATCCTAGTGAAGTCGACCCTAGGTGAGTCATTGTAATTCGGGGCAATAGTCCCCACCATTGTGTTACCCTCCTATTGGTCAAAGGAGGTGAAGTCTCCACAAGTGGTGGGGCAATAGGGTTATTAGACACTCCTAGAGATGTCGGCTCTAGTAAGTAATTGTTAAGTGAGGCGGACATGTTGGAGTGCACTTCAAGTGAACGGAAGAATATAAATAGAGAGTGAGAGCCTCTCTATTTATCACTTGCAACATACATCACTCACTCACTCAAGTGCGGCACATTAGTGAGGAAGTAAATACACTGGGACTAGACAAGAAGAAGACTACTGCTGTCAGGAGTGCATCTTACTGTTTTGGGATTTTATTGTTTTTGTGTTGATTCTATCTCTGAGGAAGTTGCGGGGTTTTATCCTTTATGGTTCCCCCAAGAAAAACTCTTTGTGTCTCTTGTATCTTGTGATATGCTTATGTTTTATTGCTGTGCTTGTTATTCTCTCAGTGAAAAGATCCTAAGATCATAATGCTAGCTTATATGATGAAAAACTAACAACTGGATATTATTCTGATGAATATACTATAAATTCCTGAGCAATACTTGTCTATTTCCTATGTGGTTTGTTGTTTTGGATTTGTATTTTCATTCTCCATTCAATTACTACAACATTATCAAAACTTTCTGCCTGAATATCTAAATGGCATTAAAATTCTAACTTTCTTCTTGCTGTCTTTCTTCTCTTTCGATGTATTCCCTTACAACTGTTTCCTCTTCTTCAAATTTCAATTTTATAAAATGAAGGGTAGACTCCTTGATTTCTTTCTTATATTTGAAAACATGGGACTTTACCTCTGGAATAGTGATATTTTCCAGTGCTTCCTGAAAATCAACAAATTCCCTATACATGGAATCATCTGGCAAATATTCATGTGTATAATTGAACTTAGCCTTTTCTTGAGAAAAAAGACTAGCAAGGAAAGCCTTAGGATCATGCATCCTTTTGAAAGCTTCTCTCAGCTTCATAGTTGTAATATCCTTACCTAGAATAGTTTCATGGGTAGAATTCTGTATAATTAAATAATCTATATACAAAGGGAACATAGGCCAAGTATTCCTCTTGTGCTTAGCCAATTTTGGATGGGTGCCATTGATGATGATTTGAAAGGAAAATTCCTGTAAGACCATGCAGTCTAGAACAATTATGGGTAACAAATGGACAGTGTTTCTTCCCCAAATTATAAAATAAGAAAAATATTCCCAACTTACCAATATCCATGCAAACTAATTAAAGACCTGGCTCTTACTGAAAATGTCGGAGCATCGTCCTTGAATATATTTTGATACATGGACCCTAAGAAAAGGTTGCAGATGTAATATATGCAAGGAAAAAAATTATCCTCCCACATGTAAGAGAAGTAAATATGGATTTCTAGACAATCCTTCTTCCAATTCCAACCTAGCTCTGTTAAATTCGCACCAAAAACGTCCATGACATAAGCCATATGTAAAATTGGGTTTTTTTGCTTTCCTAGGCTTTCTGGTATTTATCAATTTGCTCTTGCAAATTAAGAGATAATTTTTGAGCCCAGTTGAATGAATCAGCTGTAAAAAGAATGTGGTGGGCTGTCAGAACCCATTCTGGTTTGAAAAATGTGCAATTTTCCTCACCATATAACTGGCAGAACATGGTTGCGAGTAGTGAAAATGGTTCCTTGAACCATGAAGTAGGGTAGATATTACCTAGTTGTGAAATAAATATGGTAGGTTTTTCCATCCATCGTTTCACTACATATTCTTAAATGAAATGGGATATTGCTTCATCAAGGAACTTACGATTCAGTAGTTGTTTTGGGAGTCCAAGCACATAATCCTTGGCAAAAATACCAGGTTTGAATGAGGCCAAAAAATTGCCAATGTGGTCATTGAAAACTCACTCCTCAGGGTTAGCATCATCGAGTGCCTAGTTCACCATGTCTGTGTAGGGCATAAATGGTGGTCTGGTGGGAATTAGATGGATCTATGAGATCTGAATTCTGATGTAAGTCAGTTGGTCATGAGGAATGCCCGAGAAATCATCATTATCGAAAATAGAATAGATTCTCGACCAATCCAAATATTGGTTTTCAGAAATATGCCCACTAGTGTCTGTGAAGACTCTGGCATTTGGGTCCTTGGACCTTTCTTCTTGCAGAGTCGTTTTTGACTTGTGTTTCTGGGAACCAAAGATGCCATTTATGCTCGAAATTTGAAAACCTCGTCAAAAATTACTACAGTGTAAAAATAATATAATAAACGGTTGTAAGGAGTTAACTTACTGGTAGAAATCTTTGAAAACCAGTGACATATGTAAGCTCGAGAAAAAAGAAAGTGTAGTAAAAATCTCCCGAAACAATAAAAACTTGGATAAAACAAATGGTAAACACCTAAAAAATTCAAACAAACTATATGGCCAAAACCTCGATGGAAAAACAAATCTAGACCATGGATCTACCAAAAAACAAATAGCTGAGATGAAGGTGCACAAATAAAAACTTCAGAAAAATTATTGAGAAACTTTGGATTTATTGTTTCCGGCTTCCGCATTCCGCACTGCGAAAACCCAAAAGTGGATCAAAACACAAATTTCCAAAAGAAAAATCAAAGTTTTGATTTCCGCATTCCGTGATGCAAAAAGAAGAAATCAGGAAATAGGATAAAAGAATATGAGACAAATACTTTTCTGATTTCGACATTTCGCACTTCAAAAAGCAAAAGTCAGAAATATAGAAATTTTTATTACAAACTTTTAACTTCCAATTTCCATGTTCCACACTGCAGAAAGCGAAAGTTGAGAATGGATTTCCCCAATGACTTGAAAAAAATGGATCCCCACTTTCTGCACTGCAGAAAGTGGATTTTATTAAGAGAAATGCCATTTATGCTTGAAATTTGTAAAACTTGGTCAAAAATTACTTCAATGTAAAAATAAGAGGATATACAGTCATAAGGAGTTAATTTACTGGTAGAAAGCTTTGAAAACCAGTGACAGATGTAAGCTCAAGCGAAAATAAAACACAGTAAAAATCTCTAGAAACAATAAAAACGTAGGAAAAACAAATGGCAAAAACCTCAAAAATTCAAACAAACTATATAGTCAAAACCTCAACGGAAAAACAAATCTAGACCACGGATATAACGAAAAACAAAAGGCTGAGATGAAGGCACGCAAATAAAAAATTCAGAAAAATTATTGAGAAGGAAAAAAAAAAATTCCAAAAGAAAAATCCAACTTCCGATTTCTGCATTCCGCAGTGTGGAAAGTGAAAATTGGGAAATAAGATAAAAAAAAATATGAGACAAATACTTTTTCTATTTCCGCATTCCGCACTGCAAAAAGCGGAAGCTGGAAATACAAAAAAATTTATTACGAACTTGTAACTTCTGATTTCTGTGTTGTGCATTGTGGAAAGCATAAGTCAGGAATAGATTTCCCCGATGACTTGAAAATAATAGATATCCGCTTTCCGCACTGCGTAAAGTGGATTTTATTAAGTGAAATGACATTTATGCCCAAAATTGAGAAAACTTGATCAAAAGTTACTACAGTGTAAAAATAACAAGATAAACGGTTGTAAGGAGTTAACTTACTTGTAGAAAGCTTTGAAAAACAGTGATAGATGTAAGCTTGAACTAAAAGAAAGCACAGTAAAAATCTCCAGAAACACAGGTAAAACAAATGGTAAGAACCTCAAAAGTTCAAACAGACTATATAGCCAAAACCTCAACAACAACAAAAAATGTAGACAGTGGATCTAGTGAAAAACAAACAAATGGTATCGAGGCGTCCAAATAAAAATTTCGAAAAAATTGCCAAAAGAAAAATCAAACTTCTTATTTCTGCATTCTGCAATGTGGAAAGCAGAAATCGAGAAATAAGATTAAAAAAATATGAGACAAATACTTTTTCGATTTCAGCATTCCGCACTGTGGAAAGCGTAAGTCAGAAATACATGCATAAAGTTTTATTACGAACTTGTAAGTTCCTATTTCTGTGTTCTGCATTGCGGAAAGTGGAAGTGGGGAATGGATTTCTCTGATGACTTGAAAAAAATGGATTCCCGGAAAGAGGATTTTATTAAGTGAAATGCCCATCCTTCTACAAATGCTTCATTGAATTATGGAAAGACTCGATATTTTTACCCTCTCAACTTTCCTTTGCACCTCTCGATGCAAATTCTCGTTATAGCTTTCTCATATTATAATCATGAAGAGTTTGATAAAAAAGTAATGTATTTTAAATATTATATTCTCAACGTGGCGTATGATTTCTGGAACTCAATGTTGATAATGTCCTATTTTCCATTATGTACATCCATTTCAATAGTGAATGATGATATTGATGGAATATATTTCAAATATATTTTTTGAAGACGACTCTACGTTACATTGAAGTGTCTGTCACATAGGGGAGTCTAACGAGTTTGGAGTTTTAGTGGTTACATGCGTATTGTGGTATATCAAGCGTTGGAATTTGACCACTTTAATCTTCTGTTGTACAACCATCACAAAACACTGGAATTTTAGACTTCTCACTCTTGGGGGTAGATTAATTCTTATCAAATCTATTCTTACTGGGCTTGGGGTATACTGGTTTGCACTAGAAAGATGTCCTAGCTCTATACAGAATGCCCTGAGGTGTTTAATTTTTAATTTCTTATGGGGGGAATCTGATGGTCATTATCGATTTCACTTGGCGAATTGGAAATCTATTTCTGCTCCTATTGAATTTGGTGGCTGGGACATAAAGAACCTAGAGTGGTTTTGGATCTCTCTTAGAATGAAGAGTTTGTGGCAAGTGCTGTTCGGGAATGGTATCTAGAGCCTAATCATTGCTCATAAGTGTTTAAAAAATAGACCCTTGGAGGACTGGATTCGTGCTTGGAACTTCATATTTTTGGAACGGGTTTATTAGAATTTGGTCTTAGATTACTTGTAAGCTTGGCTGGAAGGTGGGTTATGGATTGAAAATATGTCTCGGTGTTTATCCTATAGCAGGTCTGGAGGCTTCATATTCACTCCTGGTGGACCTTACAGATTACCTAGGTGACTATGGGATTACTTGCATGGCTTAGTCTCAGAAACTGGAAGAGCTCTATATAGGTTATAATAGTTGGTACTCAGCTTCTAATCTAGACCTGGGGGAAGGTTGGGTTGATCATTGGACATCCTTTGTCAAAGTTATTCCACATGGTGGAATCAAGATTAGGGATGCTAAGGACTCTCTACTCTGGTTGTATGATAAGGAATCCGGTAAGGTCTCAACCAAAAAATAATATGAACTCATTGTGTCGGATTATTTAACACCACCTTCATATTGTATTATCTCATAGGTAAGGAATTTCAACATTTAGCAAAGACTGAAGTGCTTTACTTGGTTGGAATTCTATAAGAAAATCAATACTTGGGATAATATCTATAATCGAGGTTGGCCCAGTCCTAACAAGTGCATCCTCTGCAAGAAATATGTCGAGTCAATATGCCATTTGTTTGTAGGTTGTTCCTTTGCTCTTGACGTATTACACTGCTTTGTTAGTATGGCTGATATTCAAGTGGATTGGTCTGAACCGACCCTTATAGAGGACCTTATCAGTTGGCTTAAAAAGGATGGGGAGCTTTCATATTTTCCTATTTTTTTCATCTGGAACCTTTGGAAGACCAGGAACAACCTTATATTTGAGAATAAAGAGCCAAATATTACCAGTCTCTATCATTGGATTTTGTTTGAGATCTCATCACATCAGGTACTGCAAGTTAAAATGCCAAAAGTCAGGAATATTGGAGATCCTCCAATAAAATAATTTCCCATGGATTTCTTTGATGGAGCTACGGCAGTTTCAACTGGAGGGGTGGGTGTATGTATCTATATTGAAGAACAATATTTCCTTGAAATTAAATTAGGATGTGGTCACAACACTAATACTAGAGTTGAGCTACTAGCACTCTGGGCATTACTATACATCATCAAATATATTGGATTACCTTATCTGCATGTCTTTAGAGACTCCTCTATGATTATAAATTGGGAAAAGGAAGAATCCACTCTTGCTATAGTGAACTTAGAAGCTTGGTGCAACAACACCAAAAATATTTTTTCTTCATTCACTTACCTAGATTTCAGCCATGTCTATAGGGAATATAATATGAGGGCTGATACATTATCAAAGGACGGGTTCCTTATGGCTTCAGGCCATCTTACCTTTATGGAAAATTGTAAAGGAGAACTATTTGGGGATGTTAATCTCTAGCTTTTTTGAGATATTTGCTCTGATATGCTTTAGGCTTGCTTTATTTGAGTTAGGCTCCTGGGTGAGATTTTTTTTTGGAGTATGTTGATTTGTCTTATATTTGGACAATTTGAGAGGACTCTAGCATGTCTTGGTTAATGCCTCGGGGCTCTTATTATCTTCTCTAGAGACATTTCTGGATGATCATTCTACAGTGTGTATTATGAGAGGAATTCTGCGAGGTTCATAATGCCCAAGTGGGGACAGTAGCTAGCTTAGTATGTGCTCTTCCTGCTATGTTATAGCTGCTGATGTATTCTGGATAGCGGTTAGATACCACTTGGTTGGTTCTGATGACTTTGACGATGTACCCAATTACCTTCGAGTCAATAGAATATCAAGGAATGCTTTTTTCCTCTGAAAAAAAACCATCACATATGTTCTTCCTATAGCATCTGAGATTTATGAGGTGTAGCATCCACCAAAAAGGAGCAAGATATTCATTGTGGTCATGAATACAATTCTAGTCTTCGTTTGTGTTTTCTTGAAATGCATGGAACATACAACCAAATACTATCCTTTGAAATTCCAATCTTTAAGACTTCGTAACAAAAATAGTTACAGCTTTTACGCTACGCAAAAAAGGAGCAAGATATTCGTTGCGGTCATCAATACAATTCTAGTCATCATTGGTGTTTTATTGAAATGCATGGAACATACAACCAAATACCATCCTTTGAAATTCCAAGATTTAATACTTTGTAACAAAAACAGTTACAGCTTTGAAAAATGAAAAAGAAGAAAATAGCGCCATGGGCAGTGACAACTATGATAGTAATCGATTGGATACACTTGAGTTACTGATTCCTAGGAATGAGAAGTCAGAAGTTTTTACAGATTGTTGGGATTGATTCAAGCTTTGAAAAATGATAGTTGAACCCTACTTAAGCTCTTATTATGCTTTAAATTTATGACAATTCAGCTAAATTTTATGGCCAAAAGAGCTTACAAAGGTGATTTACTTGGGTATTAGCTTACTCTCTCGGGTCGTTTGTTGTTTTACAATTATAGTTGAGTGAAAGAAAAATAACCCATAAATTTTTCACTCCATGAAAGCTCTAGGTTTTAGGGCAAATTGGGCGACTCAAGTCTTCCTAAATGTTTGGATATATGTTTTTATAATTTCTCTTCAATTGTTATTGTTTCGTTTTTTACTTCATCTTAATCATTGGTGAAAAACATTTGTAATTTCTTAAGTCTTTTAGACTAAGAAACATACTCTGTAAATTCCAACTAAAACGAAGTGATAATCCGACTAGTTGTTGAAGAGGTCAACCGACTAGTGGTCGAAGTGAAGTAACCGACTAGTGGTTGAAGAGGTCAGCTGAATAGTGGTCGAAGTGAAGTAACCAACTAGTGGTGGAAGAGGTCAACCGACTAATGGTTGAAGTGAAGTTATCGACAAGTGGTCGAAGTAACTGTCGATAGAACCGACAAGTAAGAACTTGTTGAAGTAAATAAGTTGGGTCTAAAAGGTCAACCAAATTTGATAAACTTGTCTAGTCGGGATTTAGAAAAGTTTCACTTGACAAGTAAAGGAAAAAGAAAAAGAGGTCGGTGTGAAAATTAATTTTTAATAACTGAGCAGTAAACTCACGTTTAGTCAGATCGGTTTTGGCTAAGCGGTATCAAAGCAAGGTTTAGGAAAGACTTCTTGTCTTAAAAAGTGGAAAAGTAATTTTCTAAGGAAAGTTAATTAAAAATTAAAAATGGCTTCCGCTTCTGGTTCATTGCAAACTCCAATTTTTACAGGAAAGAATTATGAATATTGGTCTCTAACAATGAAGGATTTTTTCAGAGGTCAATATGTCTGGGAGATAGTCCATCATGGTTATGCAGAACCAGTAGACATGGCAGCATATAACAATCTCACACAGGCTGAGAAAGATGTCTTGAGGGAATAGAGGAAGAAAGATGGAAAAGCTATGTTCTACATACACCAAGCCATGTGTGAAAACATACTCCCAAGA
Source organism: Pseudotsuga menziesii (assembly GCA_001517045.1). Taxonomy (NCBI): domain Eukaryota; kingdom Viridiplantae; phylum Streptophyta; class Pinopsida; order Pinales; family Pinaceae; genus Pseudotsuga; species Pseudotsuga menziesii. Next base: position 347,325 of record LPNX010859349.1, on the reverse strand, counting down.
GTAGCATCAAAAATTAATTCTAAGCAAGCATGGGATACATTGGAGATGACCTATCAAGGTTTGGATAAGGTAAGGACATCCAAGATGCATATTTTGAGAAGAGATTTTGAGTCTCTGTCCATGAAATATTCAGAGATTGTAGACAAATTCTACACCAGAGTTGTTGGTTTGATAAACAAATTGCAATCTCATGGAGAAGCTATACATGAACAAAGGGTTGTTGAAACAATCCTCAGAAGTCTTCCCCCAATATTTGAAAACTCGGTTGTGACCTTGGAAGAACACACAAACATGTTTACATTTACCATTGATGAGCTGCAAGATTCACTAATCAATCATGAACAAAGGCTCAGCAAAACACATACATCATTGGAAGGTGCATTTGCAGCATAGTCATCCATAAGCCGTGGTAGAGACAGGGGGAGAAACAACTCTAGAGGCAGAGGAAGAAGTTCTTCCAAGGGAGGATGAGGTAGAAGTCTTGCAAATGTCGGTGATAGAGGAGATAATAAGAACCCAAGTTAGCCAAGTGGCCAGAGGTTTGATAAAAAAAATTCAATGTCATTATTGTAAGAAATTTGGTCATTATACATATGAATGCAGGAAGAAGCAATATGACCAACGAAGGCAAATCCCAAATCAGTCAACCAACACCAGCACTTCGACAAGTGCAATGTTAATGGCATCTACATCTCCAATTGAATGCAATTCTATTCAAGAAAGTCCAGATGACATATGGTACTTAGATTCAGGATGCAATAATCATATGACTGGTAATTTAAATTTGTTTTCCAGTCTAGATAATTCAGTTCAAACTGATGTTACACTTGGAAACAATGTCCAACTTACTATTTTAGAAAAAGGCAATGTTGATTTTCTAACCAAAGAGGGGGAGAGTAAGTATATCCATGATTTATATTATGTCAAAGGTCTGAAACATAATTTGTTGACCATTGGATAGTTGATACAAAAAGGCTATAGATTATACATGGAAGATGATCATTGTGTGATCAAAGAAAAGCGTCCAAGCGACCAGCTGATAGAAAAAGTGTCCATGACAAGCAATTGCATGTGTCCATTAAGGAGAGTTCCTGACATGCAAGGGAAGACAAACATGGGAGCTGCATTCAAGGAAGAAAGTAAACAGACAATCAAGCTTCTTGACAGGAAAAAAAATTGCAACGCTAATTTGCAAGCTACAGTTCAGACAGAACTTTCTGATGAATCTTGGTTGTGGCATTTCAAATTTGGACATCTGAATTTTGGTGGGTTGAAGCCACTACACACAAATAATATGGTGAAAGGATTGCCATTGATCGAAAGACCAGAGAGGGTTTGTGAAGACTGTATTTTTGGCAAGCAGCATAGAGATACTTTTCCAGTCATAAATGTTGATGTAATTATAACTTTAGAATGTATTCACTTGTATTTCTTATGTATTGTAAGCCAATGTTTATTATGGGATGTATTTGTAATGTATTTGAGTCATGTCATGTCCCGAGGTTCCTATCAGGAGTTTCTATAATGTAAACAAGTCATGTCAAGTCAAGGTGGGTAACCCCCTATTGTCTAAGGGTTAAAGATCCTGCAGTTTCGAGGCACTAGGGTTATTAGACTCACCTAGTGAAGTCGGCCCTAGTTGGGTTTAGTCAAGTCAAGAATTAGTATAAATAGAGAGATAGCCTCTCTATTTATCACACACTCACTCACACTCAGTTGTAGTGCGTAGCTGAGGAAGAGAAAGACACTGGGGCAAGGAAGAAAGAGGTTACTGCTGTTGGGAGATCATCCTACTATTTTTGGGTTTCACTTTGGTGTTGATTCTATCTCTGAGGAAGTTGTGGGGTTTTCTCCATTTATGGTTTCCCCAAGGAAAAACACTATGTTCATTGTCTCTTGTGTTTGATTGTTGTGCTTGTTGTTCTCTCAGTTAAAGATCCTAATTTTATGCTAGCTTAATTTTAAAAATCTAACATGGTATCAGAGCTAACCTAAGAAGAAGACACTGTGCAGCCGCAGGAACTAGGGATTCCTATTTTGTGGATCTCTCTCCACAAATTTTCAGCAAAAGTAGGGTGGAATAACTCTCCTCCCTAGGGCGAATCTTTCTGTCGAAGCAGAATCCAATTATGAGGTTTTTCAGTTTTGGACCCGACACTACTGCCAAAAATTAGGGCTTTTCAAAGAAGTGGAATTTTTCAGTGAGCCCAGGCCTGGATTGATCTCCTCCCCAAAATCGAAGTTATGGATCAAAATCAAATCATTTGTTTGGACAGAACTATGGAAAAGCAAAACCCTAATCTACTCCTAAACCAACACTACAGGATTTCAGCTCCAAATCCAGGTCCAACATCTTGACCTCGTAAGATCTAAATCTTTTGTATTTCCATTTGATTTTCTTAGTTAATATGTCTCATCATACCAAGATTGATGAAAATATTGAGGGAGCTGATAACTTCCGAGCCTGGAAGTATAGGATCTCCTTGGTCCTAGAAGAAAATGAGTTGGACTCCTGCATCCATGAGGAGGTTCCAATTCTAGAGGGAGATGAGGCCAAGGCCTTACATAAGAAGAAGTTGGTTATGGAAAAGAGGATCATTGCTTATTCTATCAAGGATCACTTCATACCACAAGTGTCCTCCCTCAAGACTCCTAAAGCCATTTGTTATGCCCTAACCAGGCTATTTGAAGGGAAGAACATCAATTGGAGGATGACTCTAAGGAACCAGTTGAAGAATTTAAAGATTCAGAACGAGGAGACCATCTAGTCATACTTCACAAGGGTCTCCCAGATCAAAGAACAGCTAGAAGCAGTAGATGAAGAGGTGGAAAATGTATAAATTATGATGACAACCTTGAATGGCCTCCCTAGGTCATGGGATTCTTTCATCCAAGGAATCCGCACTAGGAAGAAGTTAGTCAAGTTCAGTAGACTATGGGAAGAATTTTCACAAGAAGAAGCTCAGATAGCAACTCGAGAAGAAAATATGGGAAGTGAAGATCAAGCTCTCACAATACACTCCAGGAAAGGAAGAAGGGAAAATCATCATCACCAAGTTAAGCATTCTCATCAGAGAAACAATCCTGTAGAAAGGGATCCATCCAAACTCAGATGTTATACATGCGATGAAATAGGACACTTTGCTAGAAATTTTCCCATGAATAAGAATGGATCCAAGGAGAAGAAGAACTCCAAAAGAAGAGATCATGCTCACACTGCTGAGGATGATGATCCTCCCAAGAAGAAAGTAAAACAAGAAAGTGAAGAATCTTCAAGTGAAGATGAATATTTTCTGATCTTCGCTCTCATAGGAAGTGCCAGTCATGGAAGAAAAGATTGGCTTATTGACAATGGGGCTTCCAAACACATGATGGGTTTCAAGGAATCCTTTGAGAAACTATTTGAACATAATTCACCCCATAAGGTGAACTTGGGGATGACTACCAATATCCCATAAAAGGTAGTGGTGAATCCTCCTACAAGCCAGACTCTAGAAAGTCTCTGAAAAGGAAGGATGTCTTGTTTGTACCAAGACTAAAGAAGAATCTTCTATCCATATCAGCATTGGATGCAAAAGGAATAAGGGTTGCATTTGTATATGGCCAAGTCCTCATGTGGCCAAGAGGAAAGACTATTGACGATGCAATAGTAATAAGAGAACAAGAAGGAGGATTATACAAATTGAAGGGCCATCTAGAACAAGCTTTGGTCCATGACACAGTAGAGCCAAAAGAACTATGGCATAGAAGGATTGCACATGTGCATTACAAAGCATTACCACTTGCAAGCAAAGTTGTTGAAGGTCTTCCAAAAATTCAAGCAAAACATGAAGGGATCTGCAAAGGGTGTGCGAAAGGAAAGAATACAAATAAGACATGTCCATGTAACGAGAGAAAAGTGAAAGGAATCTTGGAAATCATCCACTCCGATGTATGCGAACCAATGTCATCAAGTTCACTAAGTGGGTATGTATACTATGTTTCTTTCATTGATGACTTTTCTAGGAAGAAATGGATTTACTTCATGAAAAACAAAGATGAATTTTTCAGCAAGTTCAAGGAATTCAAAGCCTTGATCAAGAACCACACAGAAAAGAAGATCAAGACCTTTCAATCAGATAATGGTGGAGAATTCACATCAAATGAATTCAAAGACTTATGCAAAGAATCAGGGATTAAGAGGGAGTTATCCACCCCATATAATACACAACAGAATGGGGTTGCAGAAAGGAATAATAGAACTATCATGGAAGCTGCAAGAGCAATGCTTCATGATCAAGATCTTCCCATGCATCTATCGGCAGAAGCTATTAGAACATCGGTGTATGTACAGAACTGTACTCCACATAGAGTACTCGAGAACAAGACACCTGAAGAAGTATTTTCTAATAAGAAACCAGAAGTCAGCCATCTTAGAATATTCGGCTATCCAATGTACATACACATTCCGAAAGAGAAGAGAACAAAACTAGATCCTTTGGGAAAGAAGGGTATATTTGTGGGATACTCTGAAAGCTCGAAGGATTACAGAATATACTTCCCAGTATTCAAGAATATCGACACCAAAAGGGATGTAACATTTGATGAAGACATAGCTTACAACAAATCTAAAAAGAGACCTGTTGAAGAACCTGAAGGATCAGAAGCACCCAAAATTCATGATACAACCACTACTACATTTCGACCAAAAATCCGACGGCCGTCATGTCGGATTTTCGACACTTCCCTGTCGCATGTACGACACTTTGGTTTTTTTATAAGCGTCGAAAACTTGCCGTTGGTTATCCGACACCTAAGTCACCATCGGTTAAGCGACACTTGACTAACTGTCGGTTATCCGACACTTATTAAGCGACGGAGAGAAATGGTAACTGTCAGAGAAGCGATGTCAAGAGGCGTCGCTTAAGCGACGGATAGAAAGGGAAACTGTCGGATAAGAGACGTCCAGAAGCATCGCATAAGAGATGGATACAGAGAATACCTGTCGGATAAGCGACGGTTACTAAGCGTCGCTTAAGCGACGGACGTGATTTTTTTTCTAAAAAAAAATACCTGCAAATTGGGTAACCCAATAAAATTTATATGCTTACTTCCAATCTGAGACATCCTGTCTAATTATATCTTTTACTTGATCTTAGACCACGTCCCCATCGAAGGCTCATAGTAGAGAGATTCCATACGAGGTATAATCTACGGATTTAGATATAGAATACCTGGCCCAAGAAGTTGAGTTGGAACATTGACAAATTCTCATTTCATGTTTTGACTTTAGCACAATCTCTTTGACTTGCCTTAAGGTAATAATAACAACCTGTTTTCATTACTAGTAATAGCCAATAATTCAATATACAGTCATAACCACTAAGGTTGTATAGACTTCTCATAGTGTAAAAAATCTGATAGCCTTAGTTAGTAGCGTAAGTAAGGTACTTTATAGTCTCCATTCTTTA
>LPNX010859349.1:237696-333217 GCA_001517045.1 Pseudotsuga menziesii | reverse complement strand
TCTCCTTCACTGGGCTCCCTGACGTATCCAGATCAGAGTCCTTGAAGCATTCAGGAGTATCAGCATCATAAGAGGCCCCAAACCCATTATCATCCCCGAAGCCCTTGTCCTGCCCATTATTATTGCTCTCAGGGCTCACTCTCATGGTCCTAGTCATCTTTCCAACTAAGCCCACACCCCTCCTACGTGTCCTACCATGCCTGAGCTTCTTACTAACACAAATAGGGTTCAGTTGCATTTTCCCACCCTCGTCAGAAAGAAACCCACAATGAGAAATTGGGTCATCTAAAATGACCTGTTCATCACTGCTAATGTTTAACAAAGGCCGCGTTTTCGATAACTTACCGGACCCGCCTGGGAAATCTGAAGCATTTCGGAAGAACCCAGTTGGTGGCTGATTCCATTGCTTCTGCTTCTTCCTCCTGATAAGATCCTGTGAAGAATAGGCATAGGCAGCATACTGGTCTCCTATCTCTCCCAATCTCACACTGGGTCTTCTCTGTCTCTTGCTATTCACAACAATATCTGCCGAGGAGCCCCCCATTGGAAGGAGAGGCCCTGTGCATTGCCAGTCCCCCATCAAATCAATTTGCCAATGGCATACACTCGATCCTTCAAAACACCATCATTCTAGATCACACAACCCTCAATTCTTTCTTTTGGAACAACAAACCAACACAAACTTATGGACAAGGGCAGAGAATAATACATGTATTTCGCTATACACACTAATCAGAGTTTCAAAGTGTAGTTGCTCTTATTTCCAAGTTGAAGGTTTGAATCCCTGTAAAGTACTCTAGCCCATATGGCCCAATAGAAGACAATGAGGCCGATATTTGATGGGCTAATGATTAAAAGGTTTCGTTTATAATTTTTATTATTTTTACACTTTTGACATTTTTATGTGTAGTGGTGCATAGTTCAAGTAGCACTTTTTTAGATCGAAATTCTGGCCTTAATTGATGGAAGTTTGAGTGAAAACTTGGTAGGGTTACATAGCGTTCCCTGGATAAGGCCCAAATAATATTTATTATGGTGCTAGGGAAAATAATATATCGTACAAAGTTATGTCTATGGTAAGTTTTTATAATATTATATACAATAAAACTATTCTTTGAACTTTGTGATAGTAAAATGTCTAGGAATATACGATGACAAAGTTGAAGGGCAGTACTCAAAGAAGGAACTAATACAGGTACCTAAAGTTCATTTTAGAAAGCTCAATCTCTTCATGTCTGTGTCTATTTTCTTGATGTGTGGGAATGACCTTATGACTTTAAAGTCTACACATTTGGTGAAACCTGCAGGTAGCAGCCATTGCAGCAATGTGTGTTCAATCAGAAGTAGATTATCGACCTCTGATGACTGATGTAGTTCAATCCTTGATTCCCCTTGTGAAACAGCAAACTGGTTCCAGAGTGACAAGCTCTCCCAATTTCCGCCATCATATTGTTACTATCAAATCCTCTTCGATTGATAGTGGAAGCAGTGGAACAAGCCTCAACAGCAATTTTTCAGAGTAATGCCTGAGAACAGATCCATTTGGGGTTAGGGTTTTGAGGGATTTTTGTATACAATTGAGCAATTTTTCAGAGCAAGAGATGCATTAGGGGGAATTGAGGTTGATGCAGAAGTTTTCAATAGTTTTCTTCAGGTCATATAAACCATAAAGTTTGACAGGCTATTTGAGGGTATACATGATAAATGTAGAATCCTGTTCAATAATTTAATTCCCTCTATAGAAGAGAGATGTATGTATAGTGATCTATTTGTGCTGAAGAACATGGAAAGCCTGGTAAAAGAAATGAACTCAAGCAAGGAGGTTAACTTATTATTATTGTGTGTGCTAACCTCATTCAATAATTATTATACGCTCATCTGAAGGAAGATATATTCCACTGCTAAACTAACCTTTAACCTATGCTTCAAGTGAAAATCAATAAATATTTGAAGATTTAAATAATCCTTAAAGATCTTATAAGATTCTTCGAACTCATTTGAATTCTCACCTTGATCCACTAATTTCAACTCCATCTCAAACATCATCCTGCATTATCCTACATTGTCATTTTTACATGTAGAAGCTAATATGATAGTTGCTAGTAAAATTAGGCATAAGCAAGAATTTTAGAAAATTAAGTGTAAATATGAGGTTGAACCCTCAAATAAAAACAAGAATAAAGAAAATTGGGAGGATAATGTAGAATAAATTACTAAAATACTAATAGGTTTGCCAAATAAACTAGAAAGAATTGAGAGTGAGGGAAATAATTAGAATAGAAATACTCAAGCTATTGTACAAATAAATCCAAATCAATTAGAAGAAAATTTAAACCTTGGATTTTAAACTTAGATAGAAGAAATGAATATACTACCATACAACCTCCTATTAGGACAAATGAATTGATTATAGAAGTTCCAAATGAATTGATTATAGAGCCATCGCTTAAGCGACACTTAGGAGGATATCCGTCGCTTAAGCGACACTTAGGAGGATAGAAATTTTAGCGCCGTCGCTTAAGCGACACTTAGGAGAATTGCCATCGCTTAAGCGACACTTATGCCCACCATTTCAAAAAAAAAATTAATCTTTCTGATTTTTGGCACGGTTAAAAGAAAAATCCATGTGCCGTCGGAAAAAACCGTCGGATTTTGGATCAAAATCTAGTAGTGAACCATGAATGAAGAAACTCAAGAAGAAGATCGAGAATTTGAAGAACCACAAATACCTGTAGATCCACCTTAAGAGAATAATCCTCACTAGAGGAAACTTTCTTGGGTACGAGAAATTATCCAAGGTGCGGAAAGATATGGGGGTCCAGAAGAGAATCACAGAGAAAGAAAGAGAACCAGATCATGCTCTGGATATGTAGCTTTACTATGTGACTTAATCAATGAAGAACCTTCCAATTATGAAGAAGCGGTAGAACAAAAAGAATGGAAGGATGCTATGATTGAAGAGTATCAATCGATCATGAAGAACAATGTTTGGGATGTTGTCCCAAGACCAGAAGGGAAGTCGGTTGTAACTTCCAAATGGATCTACAAGATCAAGCATGATGTAGATGGTAGCATAGTGAAATATAAGGAAAGATTCGTGGCTTATGGCTTCTCACAGAAAGAAGGAATAGATTATGAAGAAACCTTTGCACCTGTAGTCAGACACACTTCCATTAGATCAGTATTTTCTCTGGCTACAGTGATGAAATGGAAGATACACCAAATGGATGTCAAGACTGTTTTCTTGAATGGTGTAGTGGAAGAGGAAGTGTATGTAGAATAGCCACTCAGTTTTGAGACACATGATAGGGAGTCTCATGTGTGTAGATTGAAGAAAGACCTGTATGGTTTGAAACAGGCACCTAGGACATGGTACAACAGAATTGACAACTTTCTATCCAGTTTAGGCTTTACCAAGTGTAAATCAGATTCCAACCTTTACTACAAGGTTGAATATGGCAACCTAGTAATGCTCCTACTGTATGTAGATGATATGTTTGTAACAGGTATGGATGGGTTTATTGTTGATACAAAGAGAAATCTCACTGCCGAGTTCAAAATGAAGGACTCGGGTATGATGCATTATTTTCTAGGCATGGAGGTGTGGCAGAATGCGGATGGAATCTCCCTCAGACAAGGGAAGCATGCAGTAGAGATATTGAATAGGTTCAGGATGATGGACTGTAAGGCCATGACCACACCTATGGCATCGAACCTGAAGCTATTGAGTGATGCTTCATCAGAGACGGTTGATGCTACGATGTATTGTCAGATGGTTGGGTCCTTGATGTACCTGATGAACACGAGACTAGACATTTTCTTTGTTGTGAACACCTTGAGCCAGTTCCTGACAAATCCAAGACATGTTTAGTTGATTGTTGCAAAGCATATTTTGAGATACCTGAGGGGTACAATTGATTAAGTACAAGGTGAGTCAGAAGATTAACCTGGAGGGTTATGTTGATTTAGATTAGGCAGGAAGTGCCATTGATAGGAAGAGCACTTTAGGGTGTTGCTTCAGTATGGGATTAGGTGTGATATGTTGGTTTAGCAGGAAGAAATCCTGTGTGGCACTGAGTACAGCTGAAGCAGAGTATGTCACAACTTGTTCAGCTAGTTGTGAGGAAGTATGGTTGAGGAAGCTACTGTCTGATTTATTTGATCTCCAGATGGATGCTACTTGTATACATTGTGACAACTAGAGATGTGTGAAGTTGTCAGAGAATCCAGTGTTCCATGACAAGTCAAAGCATATCGAGAGCAAGTATCACTATATCAGGGATATCGTGCAGAGGGGAGTAGTGAAGCTCCAGTATGTTGTGACGGAGGAACAAATAGTCGATGTGTTGATGAAGCCATTGGCTAGGGTGAAGTTCGAGTACTTCTGGGAGAAGCTTGGTGTTATCTAGATTGAGGTTTTTTCCAAAGGGAAATGATGAGACCCAAAGCCATTCTGACATGGTGAGAGGATTGGTTCCTTCCATGGTCAGATGTAAGGGCTCAATCATTCTGTCATGGTGAAATTATTGGTTCCTTCCATCTCAGATGTGAGTGCTGAGCCATTCTGATGTGACTATAGGATTGGTTCCTACATGATCAGAAGTAAGCGTTGAATGTCATTCTTGGAATGGAGGCACCTGGTCAATTACTAGGTAGCTCAGTCTAGGTTTGGGGGCCATTCTGATATGACTGTAGGATTGGTTCCAACAAGATCAGATGTGAGTGCAAGCCCTTCTGACATTGGTTATCAGATGTAAGTGCAGAGCCCTTTCGACATGAAGGATTGGTTCCTTGCATGGTTGAATATAAGTGTTGAGCATTTCTGACATTGGTTGTCAGATGTAAGTGTAGATCCTTTCGGCATGGAGGATTGGTTCCTCGCATGGCCAAGTGTAAGTGCTAATCCTTTCTGACATTGGTAGACATATGTGAGTGCTGGGCCTTTCTGATAGGCCTATGGGAGGTGTTCCCACATGGTCAGATGTGAATGTTGGGCATTCCTTTCTGATATGATTATAGGATTGGTTCCTACATGATCAGATGTAAGTGCTAGTCAGCCATTCTGACTTAGGGTCAGATATAAGTGCTAGAAGAAGACCTACACGGAGGCTAGGCCTACAACCAACATGAAAAAGGGCTGGCTCTGTAGAACTTCCTGTGATGAGAAGAATCATGAGATAGCACCCATGAAGATCCAGTGATGATGATCCAACAAAGATGATCCAGATCGAGGGATGATCCAGATCCAGTGATGATGCTCAAGGGATGATCCAGATCCAGTGATGATGATCCAGATTAGGTGATGATCCAGATCCACATGAAGATGACTTGAAGATGAAGGCAACTTGAAGATAGAGATGACTTGAAGGTGAAGATGATGAATACTCGATGATGATCTAGATGATACAAAGAAGAAGACTTGTGCTGATAAATTGTGTTGAGAGAATACCTTCCTAGTTAAGAGGGAGTGTTGATGTAATTATAACTTCAGAATGTATTCCCTTGTATTTCTTATGTATTGTAACCCGATGTTTATTCTAGGATGTATTTGTAATGTACTTGAGTCATGTCATGCCTCGAGGTTCCTATCAGGAATTTCTATAATGTAAACAAGTTATGTTAAGTCAAGGTGGGTAACCCTCCTATTGTCTAAGGGTGAAAGTCCCCGCAGTTCCAGGGCACTAGGGTTATTAGACTCACCTAGTGAAGTTAGCCCTAGTTGGGTTTAGTTAAGTTCAGAATTAGTATAAATAGAGAGCTAGCCTCTTTATTTATCACACACTCACTCACACTCAGTTGTAGCACATAGCTGAGGAAGAGAAAGACACCGAGGCAAGGAAGAAAGAGGTTACTGCTGTCGGGAGATCATCTTACTATTTTTGGGTTTTACTTTGGTGCTAATTCTATATCTGAGGAAGTTGCAGGGTTTTCTCCATTTATGGCTTCCTCGAGGAAAAACACTATGTTCATTGTCTCTTGTGTTTGATTGATGTGCTTGTTGTTCTCTCAGTTAAAGATCCTAATGTTATGCTAGCTTAATGTTGAAAATATAACAAGAAAGTCATATAGAGCATGCACACCACTTGAAATTGTGCACTCTGATATTTGTGGTCCTATGCAGATATCATCCATTGGTGGCTGCAAGCATTTCCTAACTTTTATTGATGACTGCTCAAGAAAAACATGGGTCTATTTCCTGAAACATAAATACGATGCATTTAGTTATTTTTAGCAGTTCAAGGCACTCATGGAGAACTAGAGTGAACACCACATCAAGATCTTAAGGACCGACAGAGGAAGTGAATATGTTTCAAATGAATTTCTAATTTTTTGCAAAACCCATGGCATAGAGAAGCAATTCACTACACGGTATACACCTTAGCAAAACGGTATTACCGAAAGAAAGAACAGAACCATCATGGAGATTGCGCGTAACATGTTGGCAACCAAGCATTTTCCAAATGAGTATTGGGGTGAAGCAGTCGTAACTGCTGTATACATTATGAACCAGTGTCTGACAAAGAGTGTGAAGAACAAAGTTACCCAAGAAGCATGGACATGTATGAATCATAGTGTTTCTCATTTAAAATTTTTGGTTGTGTTGCATATGCTCATGTTCCAGATGAGCTGAGAAAGAAGCTAGACAAGAAGGGACAAAAATGTATTTTTGTTGGATATTCTGAAGACAAAAAAGAATACAAGTTGTATGATCCCATCACAAGGAAAGTGATAATTAATCAATATGTTCAGTTTGTCGAGAATGAATTATGGGATGGAACTGTCGACACAAATGTCAAGATTGTGTCAAATGTAAACAATGATGATATGGCAGAGGAAGTGGTTCAAATACCACATGTAAGTCAACCGGTCACAGCACCATCGATTCCCATGACACCATGACATGGTTCAGCACAGGGACCATCGACAAAAGTGGCATATCAAGCTACACCGACAAGCACATAAAAAGGATAATAGACTCCATCACGCATTTCATCAAGGTCAACATCGACAGAACTAGTGAAGACAAGAAGTTTGCATGAGATATATGAAGCTGGTACACCAAATTCATTCCCTCTCTTTTCATTATTTTCTTCTATTTAATTATGATCCACTAACGTTTGAATAAGCTGTAGAAGAAGAAGTGTGGGCACAAGCCATGGATGAAGAAATAGAATGCATTGAGAAGAACCAGACATGGGAACTGGTTGATGTACCAAAAGACAAAGATATAATTATTGTCAAATGGATTTACAAGACCAAGAAAGATGCTAATGGGAATGTGCAAAAGAAAAAAGCAATAATGGTAGCAAGAGGGTTCACACAGCAATCTGGCATAGACTCGAGCGAAACATTTGCACCTGTTGCACACATGGATACAATCAGAATAGTCTTGTCCATTGTTGCACAAAAAAAATGGCCTGTTTATCAAATGGATGTCAAGTCGGCATTCTTAAATGGTTATATAGAAGAGGAAGTATATGTGGAACAACCACAAGGGTATGAAGTTACAGGTCAAGAGCATAAAGTGTACAGGATGAAAAAGGAACTCTATGCTTTGAAGCAAGCTCCTAGAGATTGGTACAGTCGGATTGATTCCTATCTCACTGAAAATGGATTTCACAGAAGTGAAATTGAACCGACATTGTACACCAAAGTTAATGAGAAAGGTAAGATGTTAATTGTATTTGTGTATGTAGATGATTGGGTATTTACTGGTGACTTTGGGATAGCATATTTTAAAGCACTCATGGAAAGTGAATTTGAAATGATTGATATGGGGCTCATGAAGTTTTTTCTAGGAATTGAAGTTCAGCAGTATGAAAGTGGTATTTTTATATCACAGACAAAGTATGCAAGTGAAGTTTTAAAGATATGAATATGTATAATTGCAAGACATCCCCAACACTAGTAATAACAGGTTTAAAATTGAGCAAGGATGATGAAGGATCAACTATAGATCCTACGCTGTTCAAAATGCTTGTAGGCAACCTTATGTATTTGACAACGACAAGACCAGACATCATGTATGGAGTAAGTCTGATCTCAAGGTTCATGGAGTCGCCAAAAGACTCACATTGGAACGTAGGTAAAATAATTATGAGGTATGTAAATGGCACAAAAAACCTTGGCATTATGTATTCAACCTCAGAAATTTTTTAATTCATTAGCTACACTGACAGTGACAATGGAGGCAGCATAGATGACAGAAAGAGCACATTTGGGTACACATTTCATTTTGGTACAGGTTTTGTTTCATGGGCTTCGAAGAAATAGCCCATAGTAACTTTGTCTTCAGCTGAAGCAGAGTATGTTGCAGCGACAAGTGTTGCATGTCAAAATGTCTGTATGAGGAGAGTGTTAAAATACTTGTCACAGAACCATCAAGAACCGACAACCATCTTCTGCGATAACAATTCAGCCATAACATTATCAAAGAATCATGTGTTCCACAAGAGAACCAATCACATTGACACAAGGTTTCATTTCATAAGAGAGTTGGTGAACAACAAAGAAATTTGTTTGGAATTGTGCAGGTCTGAATATCAACTTGCAGACATCTTTAAAAAACCATTGGCAAGGGATACTTTTGAGTATATGCGTAGTTATCTTGGAATGACAAGTTTTGAATTGTGAACTCTGTCATGAACAAAGCATGCCTAAGATCTGAAACATTTTGTAAATTTAAAAAAAAAAATCCCCATCTACTCATAATTAAGGGGGAGTGTTGGAAATATTAATTACTCACAAATCCGTATTTGAGCCCAGCCAACTCTGTCAGAGTCTGTATCAGTCAAGATCTTGTCGGTCAATCTAACAAGAGGGAAGAGTCCATGATTTGGAAATGTAAACAAGTCCAATTAATTTTTGAAGCTAAGTTGTTAGGTAGATAGTTATTATAGTCTTTAATGGTCAGTCAGTCCATTCAGGTAAAAACAATTTTCAGATTTCCTATAAATAGAAGAAGAGGATTGTAAATCAAGTTAGACAGTAGAGAGAAATTTGGGTGAGAAAAGAGAGAAAGATAAGTTGAAGATCAAGCTTCAATGTATGTGATTCTATCGAAGAGACCAAGCTCTTTAAAAGGATCAGTCGGTGAGCCCACAAGTTTGGTTCGAAAAGTTTGTAATACCTTTGTTATTTCCACACAAGTTATATATAAGAAATAGTTTATGGTTGAATGTATGTTTATTTAGCCGCACAATATTTTGATATTTACTTGTGTAAATTTTTTTACAATTACAGTTGAGTGAAAGAAAGAGAACCCATAAATTTCTCAATCCGTGAAAGTTCCAGGTTTTACGGCAGAGTGGTTGACTCAAGTCTTCCTAAATATTTGGATATATGTTTTTATAAGTTCTCTTGAATTGTTATTGTTTGGGTTCTTACTTAATCTTACGCACAGGTGAAAAGCATTTTTAATTTCTAGTGGTGAAAGAGGTCATTTGACTGGTGGTCGAAGAGGTCAACTGACTAGTGGTCGAAGAGGTCAACCGACTAGTGGTCGAAGTGAAGTTACTGACAAGTGGTTGAAGTAACTGTCACTAGAACCGACAAGTAAGAACTTGTCCAAGTAAATTAGTCAAGTCTAAAAGGCCGACCAAATTTGATAAACTTGTCTAGTTGGGAGTTAGATAAGTTTCACCAGACAAGTAAAAGAAAAAGAAAAAGAAGTCAGCGTGAAAATTAATTTTTAATAACTGAGCGATAAACTCAAGTTTAGTCGGTTCAGTTTTTGCTAAGAGGCATACTGACTGTTATTTGACGCAACCAGTCAAGGAAGCTGCACGACTGGTGACTGTGATGACGTGCTCAACTACACAGGTGCGGGACAACCTCCTGCAACGCTCGCTCAATAGAATCTGAATTGGTCTAGCAATCTAGACACGTATGACATTTCTCTGGTAGATGGATTTAATCTCCCTCTCTCCATAACTCCCTCGAACAATAGCTTCCCAACAGTGGACTATAGTAGCAGCGTCACTGCGAATTTCCCAACGCAATTGCAAGTCACAGAGGGATGCAACCGTTCTTGCACTACTTTAAATACTCCTCAATACTGTTGCACTGGGGACTACCTGAACAACTGTCCTACCACCAGTTATTCAGAATACTTCAAGGGGCAGTGCCCACAGGCATACAACTATGCCAAGGATGATAAAACGAGCACCGTCACTTGCCCTTCTGGTGCTAATTATAACATCGCATTCTGCACCTGAGGATATTATAAGTATCAATCTATTACAGTAAAGATAAATAAACTAATAATACGCGTAGAAGCATATTCATAATAAGGATACCATTGTAATCACCACACAAGTTCTATGGCGTTTCATTCAATTGATATTTAATGATTCTAACCCATCGATGCTTCTTTGTAATCCCCATGTCGAGTATATTATCAAGTTCATAATCATAACAATACTACCGCAGTCACATGCATCAGTGTTGTACACAGTGAATCTAAAGTAGCATAATTTGTGATATATTGGTATTATGATAGTCATAATTAATTATGAATTTGGAATCAATATTCAGTATGGATTTCATATATATATATATTCAGACATTGTTGATATATATATATATATATGTATATTTTCAGAAGTTTTTAATATTTAATAAGTATTTTATTTAAATTTATAGTAATTATATCAAGAGGCACATTCTATCATCCACAAGAAGTTCATTTTACAGTTCAGTAGGAATGTCTAACCTTTTCTCTATTATTTTGAATGTTTAAGTTAAAGAAAAAAATAATAATTATAACTAGCATACCTCCAAAGTCTAGAAAATGAAATGCTAAAAAGAACATTGATATGTTGCAAAATGAGACAAAGTTGTGTAGATGTAGATAATACAATTTTACATGTGTTAGAAAGTAAGTCTAGAGAATCTATGGTAGGTATAGTAGTCAATGAAATTGAAAGGAAA
Organism: Pseudotsuga menziesii; assembly: GCA_001517045.1. Classification (NCBI taxonomy): domain Eukaryota; kingdom Viridiplantae; phylum Streptophyta; class Pinopsida; order Pinales; family Pinaceae; genus Pseudotsuga; species Pseudotsuga menziesii. The sequence continues at coordinate 322,285 of LPNX010859349.1, read as the reverse complement.
ACTCTGTTGTGACTACTAATAAACAATAAATAGAAACCCATGTAATCAATGGCAAGTACATTAATTTGTCATTTGAGAAAGTATACATATAGTAAAACAATAAAGCGATAATTAGTGATCAAGTTGACTATAATTATATTGGCAATGGACATTGGTATTTTGATTTGGTAGGGGGAGTGTAGGGATTTATGGTTTCAATTTAAAGTGTGAAAGGGATAGAGGATGAAGGTGTGCCTCTTCCTTTCTCAAAGCAAGACATATGAAGTGTATTTCATCTTCGCATGGTGTTCCAAGGAGAACCATGGTGCAATTCACATTCCTTGTAAGGTTGTAGTGCATGGCATTGTTGTGAAGGTCAAGCTTTAACGTTCATTGTTGAAAAATGTCAATGGTTGACCTTTTTAAATTCAATCGTTGGGATTTATGGATAGTCAATGCACATACCAATTCAGTCCATAAATCGAAGTAACAAGAAATAAATTCCCCTAAAGATGGCTTTATGGATAGTCAATGTAAAATTGTGAGCTTCCACAAACTGTACTCCTCCAAGTGAACTGTCCAATATCTAACTCTCATATTTTATTTTCCCTCGAATATAAAATATAAAATATCAACAACAAAAATAACCCAAAATATAAGGTCTCAACGATCAAAATTGCCTTCATCATCTATAACTTAGTGAGTAAAATCTTTCCTCTTACATTTACACTTACACTAACTATATTTTTTGAGCCTAAATAAAATTGCTAAGTATCTCTAAACATATCCCACACACTAAAGTCATCACACTCCAGAACAACCCTTACATGCAAATAGCATCCACCATAAATTTGTAAAACTCTTTGTGTCAAGAGGCACTTTACATAGACCGCATTGGTGAGATGTGATAAACTAAGTGAACAAAGATCCATCCTAACTCGCGTTGAAATGGATTATAAAAAATTCCAAAAAATATATGTTAGGTTTTATCACTTTCATAAAAAAAAGAATGTCGTGCAAATTAAGTCAAAATAAGAGGTGTTCATTACCTAAGAAAATATACCTTCTATTTATATAAACTCTTTATATTTAAAGAATAAGGAAAAAGAAAATATATTAGCAATTACCTCTAAAGGTGTAAAAAGTATGATGTTATAATGTTGAAATGTTAAATTTTTTTATTTTAAAATTTCAGTGGGTGTTGGAATATAATGTGAAAAGTAGAAGTTAAAAACTCGTTGACCCCCTTGAGATTTCATGGGGGTAATCTTCAATTTTTTTTTGCTAAGCATTTGTTGAATAGCAACAATCATCGTTGTTTCTTAGGAGTGGTTCTTGCACTAACAAGAAGGGTTTGGTCATTTGGGGAGAAGGTACTAATGATATAACAATGATATGGCCAATCAATGTTGATATAGCATGATAGTTTGGGGGAGATTATTATTCATGGACATCTTTTACTTCATCAACATAATCACATGTTATCATTAACACCTATATGTGCAATGATTAACATATAATTGAAGGGAACACTTATATGTAAAATGCTTGTTTCAATAAGAGGGGAAATTTGTAGTTTATTTGTAGAGTGTGATGATGATGATGACTATCCTCGTCAACCTAGGAGCTGTCTCGCATCATAATTGTGAATATTAACCCTAACCCTTCCAATTTTTTTATCTCTATCAACATCAATGTCAATTAAAAGAGGTATAAGGTAAAATAAGGGATTTTCATTTTAGTTTCTTCTTGTTGGTGGATAAAATATGATTTTATGTATTAGGAAACATTCTTATATCGATGAACCAAACAACTTTTAAAATTGGTCCCTACAAGTTCATTAATAATAAGTCAACTTGAGAAAATTTGAGGCTTTGGATTCTTTTTTGGTCAAATCTTAGTGATAATTTTAAGCCAATGTACGATGGAATATTTTTATATGGTTGTGTAAGTATTCGAAGGCAAGTGTCGAATTCAAGATTATGAACCCAAATTCCTCCAAAGTCGTTTTGAAACATCTCTTCATTTATTTCTCTAGAACACTGTTTTATTCACTAAATCATGAATCTAAGTATAATGTATATATTTATTGAGGATGAATTTCAATTAAGATAGATCTTGAAACTCAACAAAGATAAAAGAGGTGGAAGAAAAAATATGTCTTTAAGTTACATATAGAGACATTTTCACTTTTATTTTTGTAGAACAATGTTTCTTCTCTGACTACATCATGAATATAAGTATAATGTATACATTTATTTAGAATGAATTTTAATTACGACAGATCTTAGAACCCAACAAAGATAAAATATATATGGAAGAAAAAATATGTCTTTAAGTTACATATAACAAAAGTTTCACTTAATCATGGGTAGATTGTGACTGCAACCTTCCAGGTTGGTACATAAATTTTAACTAAAGCATTGAGTTTTGATAACTCTTTAAATATTTGCTCTCTCATTTCATGAGAAAATATTGATAAATTCTTCACTTTTTATTTTGTCAGATTTAATAGATTTAATAGAGTATAATTTCATAGATCACAATTGATGCACCTTTACACAAACTCTATGTGGAGAGACTTTATCGATGCTATCATTTTGGAAACAATCTTTTGTGAAAGGCACACTGATGCCACCCAACTTTGTTTCTAGCAGCTATTGACAAACATCTACAATGCTACACCAACCTTGGAAGACTGGAGCCTCTTCTTTAAATTTACACTATAACTAAACATTAAATAATAAGTCTATCTTACCTAAACTAAATTTCAAAGAATTCAAGTTTAGATAATGTATAATAAAAAAACAGATAAAAAAATCTAAAGTATGAAAACCCATCAATTAAAATTTACAATTTAATGAATTATTTATAATCTTGATATATGATTATTATTTCTTAAACATAATTTCTTCTCACAATTATAATTTACAATTGCTATAACAAATTGTGTTTTAAAACAAAGATTCTTAGATATTCCTTTCCACGGCTATGCCCAAAATATCAATTTAATGAGTCTAGTTTGATTGTTAAAAAAATAATTAACTTCAAAATATGATGAAATATGAAATGATCTAATAAATTGTATTAAATAAATCATAAAAATCTCCCGAAAATAAACCCCTCAAACTATATAGTAAATTCTTTTTGGTTGAAAAAGAGTCTCCCATGTTATCCTCTCCCTTTTTCGATCACGTTGATCACTAAGATTGGAGGCTCTAAGACTTATGAGTTGGTGTTGTTTCTTGTGTCCAAGCGAAGCGAAATGAAAATGCCCTGTTTTCTAGAAAAGTACTATTATTACTTTAAGAATTTTACTTCACTTCATATACATAGATATACTCTTCTTTCCGCAGTGTTTTGTGTTTTCATTTTCTCTCTATTGATAAATATCGAAATTGTTTGACATGATGCATAAATAATTTTAATAATAAATTGTCTCGAGAGGTCATGGTATCAAGAAAGATGGAGAACAGTATGTAATGACGTGTAAATGAAAAGATTTAAGGTATACAACAAAGAACATTAAACACATAGGAATCAATCAAGACCGAGTGTGATCATGGGCTGAGTAAAGTGTAGGGGGCATGTTCGTTTAAGTGGATCGTTAGGAGATTTAATTGAATAATTGTATGGATGATCTATTTGAGATATGCTTGTGATCTGAGAGGAATAATTGCAGGATTGAACCTTAATTACAAATTGACTTATAACGAGGTAGAAATTGACAGGGGAGGCTCCGGATAGGTTATCCACCGAAAACAAAGCCGCCGAAGCAGCCAGCCACTTAAATAACGCCTTCGACATAAAAATAATAAGTTTACTTAAATTAAATTTAAAAAATTTAGAATTCTATTTCTATAATATTTCTTCCATATTTATATGCCTTTTTTATCTATTTTTTTTCTTTAAAATGGATTTACATCTAAATAATTTCAACCTTTTCCATCGTCTCAGTCATCCATCATTCCATTCGCACCGGGCCACCAACCTGCACACCCATGGATCTATCCACCCATGACCTCCATGCCCCCCAGGAAACGACATGGGCACGGAAGAACAATGTCGTGAGCATAAATGGTATGATAATTTGAATTTTGAATATACTGAATGCCAATATATGCAAACAAATTCAAATCGCAAATTTAAATTTATGAACCTGTGCAGTTTGAATTTGTAAACCGACCTAGTCCATATTTTGTTATGTAGCAAAATGTTGTCAATAATGAAAAATATTGTTCAGTCCTGCCATGGTGTGTCAAGATATGCCCCAAAATACAACTGCAAATTGGAATCTAAGCTCTAATAATCTCTCCAGGTTTCTCTACGATATGCAATGGATTGTATTGTGGTCTCGTGTAGATTTCAATGTCTTTGGAATTTATAAGTTCATTTGGAATTCATCAATGACCGAACATTGATGGCATTCTTTTCTTTCATTCTACCTAGATGGAAAGTTTGGATATTTCCAACTATCCTGGGACTAACGATAAACTGATGTCGAAATGGATGAGGTGTGAATATTTAAAAGGAGTGAAACAAATATTCTGAAAAATTGTTGGAAATATTAATTAATCACAGATTCGTATCAAATCTCATTCGAATCTATCATAGTCAGTAGCAGGTCAGTTTATGTCAGTTTCTTTGATAGAATGAAGTGTTCATGTCTCTGATATTTAAACCGTTCAACTTAAATTTCTGAAGATAAGTTTCTAGGGAGATAGTTATTACCGTCTTTAATGTTAACTCAGTAGCTTCACAAAGAAGCAATTTTAGTCTGTCTATATATAGAAGAAAAAGAGTGTAAATCAGTTAGTGAAAAAATAAAATTGAATAGTGGAGAAGAAAGATAAACACCATGGAGAGTTCAAGAGATCAAGCTCTGTGTGATTTTGGAAAGTGATGAGAGCCAAAGCTCTATAAATGGTGAAACATCCTTGTGAATTTCCAAATTTTCATTTTGAACAATAGTTCTTGTTATGTATCGACAAGATATATAAGTCCATTGTTTATGGATGAATGCATGTTTTTTTAGCAACACATCTTCTCTAGAATTACTTACGTAAATGTTGTTTACATTTAGCGTTTAGTGAAAGACACAAAAAATCCATAAATATTTCACTGTGTAAAGGTTTGAATTTTTATCGCTAAAGTGGTCGACACAAGTTTTACTTAATATATGGTTATATGATATTGTGAGTCTACCGAATTATAGTTTTGTTGAAGTTTACCCCAAGTTACCAGTTAGTGAAAATTGTTTTTATATATTATAAGTATTTAGGGTAAGAAATCTCTTTTATAAAAGTTCGACTAAAAGTTGTCAGGCCGAAGTAGGAGTTGGTCGAAACCAAAAGTGTGGTTGAAGTAAAACCGTTTGATGTCAAGCAAGTATTGTCGAAGTGAAGTATGCGTTTGTCAAGGTAAAAAGGTGTTGGGTCTAAAGTCCATAAAAGTGTCTCGACCAAAAGTGGTATGTTGAAGACTTGTCGTCACAATAAAAATTTGTTGAAGTATTTTGGTAGGATTTTAATCGGTCAAAGTACTTGTCGAATTTCAACTTGTAGAATTTCGATCTGTCTAAGTTTTGGTCAAAGATTTACTGGACGAGTAAGAAATAAAGGTCGAGTCTCAAAAATAATTTTTTTATACCAGAGTGGTAACTCAAGTTAACCATCTCAAAGTTGCAGACCACAAGGTCTAGTATCAAAGCAGGTTTAGGAAAGAAACCTTGTCTTAAAATATTTCTCTAAGGAAAATTAAAATATATGGCTTCCAATTCTGGTACACACATGTTTAGTTTGCAAACTCCAAACTTCACAGCAAAGAATTATGAAAATTGGTCTCTAACAATGAAGGACTTGTTCAGAGGTCAAGATGTATGGGATATAGTCTCAAATGGATATACAGAACCATCATATCAGGTGGTATACAATAATCTTATGCAAATTGAGAAGAATGCCAGGAGGGAATAGAGGAAGAAATATGGAAAGGGTTTGTTCTACATACACCAAGCCATGCATGAAAGGATACTCTCAAGAGTAGCAACAAAAAATACTGCTAAGAAGGAATGGGATACTTTGGAAACTGCCTATCAAGGCTTGGACAAGGTAAATACTTCTAAGTTGAAAATTATTAAAAGATATTTTGAATATTTGTCAATGAAACACACATAGTCTGTAGATTCTACACTAGGGGTTCTTATCAAATAAATCAACTGAAATATTATGGAGATAATATAGAAAATATAAGGGTTGTTGAAAAGGTTCTTAGAAGCCTTCCCCATAAATTTGAATCCTTGGTTGTTACCTTGGAAGAAAACAAATATAGGTTGCAGTTTATCATTAATGAGTTACAAGCCTCGCTCATCAATCATGAACATAGAATACATAGATCAAATACATCATTCGAAGGTGCATTTGTGGCACAATCATATATAAGACGTGAAAGAGGCAAGGGGAGATATAAATATAGAGGAAGAGAAAGAAGTTTTCCATAGGAGGACTTAGAAACAATCCCTCAAATGTCATTGGTAGAGGACAAAATTAGAACCCGGGTCAGCCAAGTGGTCACATGTTTGACAAGTAAAAAAATTCAATGTCATTACTACAAGAAATTTGGTCATTACACACATGAATACAGGAAGAAATAGTATGACCAAGGAACACACAACCAAAACTAGTTGACCAACATGAACACTTCATCTAGCACAATGTTGTTGGCATGTGAATCCCCACTTGAATGCAATGTTGTCCAACAAAGTACACATGCCATATGGTATTTAGATTTAGGATGTAGTCCTCATATGACTAGTAATTCAAGTTTCTTTTCCAGTCTAGATAAATAACTTCAAACTGATGTAACACTCAGAAATAATGTCCAAGTCACTGTTTTGGAAAACATACCGTGGGTATTCTAAGCGATAAGGGGGAGCAAAATAATATGCACGATGTTTGTCATGTCGAAGGACTGAAACACAATTCGTTGAGAATTGAACAACTGATACAAAAATGTTACAGATTCTACATAGAATATAGTCACTCTATGATTAAAGACAAGCATCTAAGCAACCACCTGATAGCAAAAGTACCAATGACAAGAAATCGCTTGTTTCCTTTGAGGATAATTTGAGACATAAAAGTAAAGACAAATATAAGAGATGCATTCAAGGAAGAAAGCAAGAAAGTAGACAAGCACTTCGACAAGAAATAAAATGACAACATTGATTTTTAAGGTGCATTTCAAACATAAGTTCAAGATGAGTCTTAGCTGTGGCATTTCATATTTGGACATTTGAATTTTTGTGGGATGAAGCTACTACACAAAAAGAATATGGTAAAAGGATTTCCATTGATCAATAAACCAGAGAGAGTTTTGTGAATGATTCATTTTTGGAAAGCAATATAGAGAAACTTTTCCAGTTGGAAAGTCATACAGAGTTCGCACACAGCTTGAGATTGTGCATTCTGATATTTGTGGTTGAATGATGACATCATCCATGGGTGGATGGAATTATTTCCTTACTTTTATTGATTATTAATCAAGAGAAACATGGTTATATTTTCATAAACATAAATCTGATGTATTTAGTTGTTTTCAGTAGTTCAAGGAAGTCGTGGAGAACCAGAGTTGACACCACATCAAAATATTAACGATGGAAATCTAAGGCAAATAAGTCTCAAATGAATTCCTAAGTTTTTTCAATACCGATGGCATACACAAGAAAATCACTGCACAATGTAATTCTCAACACAACAATGTCACTGAAAGAAAGAAAAGAACCATTATGGAGATGGCGCGTAGCTTGTTGGCAACCTTATTTATTTAACTACAACAAGACCGGACATCATGTATGGAGTAAGTCTGATTGCAATATTCATGGAGTCACCAAAAGACTCTCATTGGAAAGCATGTAAAATAATTTTGAGGTATGTAAGTAGCACAAAGGATCTAGGCATAATGTATTGAACCTCAGAAAATTTTAAACTCATTGGATACACTGACAGTGGCAATGGAAGCAAGATAGATGATGAGAAAAAAAATATGGGTACAAATTTAATTTTGGTACAAGTGTTGTGTTGTGGGCTTTGAAAAAACAACCCATTGTAACTCTATCTTCAGCATAAATAGAGTATGTTGCAGCAACAAGCATTGCATGTCAATCTGTCTAGATGCAAAGAATTTTAAAAGACCTATTGTAGAACCAGAAAGAACCAACAACCATTTTTTGTGACAATAGTTCATCTATTGGATTATATAAGAACCATGTGTTTCATAATAGAACCAAGCACACCGACACAAGGTATCATTTCATAAGAGAATTGGTGAACAACAAATAAATCTGTTTAGAATTTTGCAGATCTAAAGATCAGCTTCCAGACATCTTTATAAAGCCATTGGCAAGGGATACGTTCCAGTATTTGTGAACTTAACTTGGAATGAAAAGTTCTTATTAGTGAATTATGTCATGAATAGAGAAATTTTAAGCTCTAAAATATTTTGCAATATTTTGTTTGAAAGATACCCATCTGCTCATAATTAAGGGCAAGTGTTGGAAATATTAATTAATGGAAGATCTGTATCAGATCTCAGCCGACTATGTCATAGTCTATAGCAGGTAAGTTTATGTCATTCTCTCTAATAGAATGAAGTGTTAACTTCTCTCATATTTAAACCATTCGAATTAAATTTTAGAAGATAAGTTTCTAGGTAGATAGTTATTACAATCTTTAATGTTAAGTCGTTAGCTTCGCACAGAAGCATGTTTAGTGTGTCTATATATAGAACAAAAATATTGTAAACCAATTATTGGAAAAGAGAATTAAATAGTGGATAAGAAGGAAAAATTGTGTGGAGATTTCAAAAGCTCGAGCTCTGTGTGTTTTTTGGAAAGTGATGAGAGTCGAAGTTCTGTAAAAGGTGAAACATACTTGTAAATTTCCAAGTTTGTATTTGCGTCAATAGTTTTCGTTAATGCCTAACAAGATATATAAATCCATTTTTTATGTTTGAATTTGTGTTTTATTTAGCTGCACATCTTCTCCATAATTACTTGGGTAAATGTTGTTTACATTTACCATTTAGTGAAAGACACAAAGTATCCATAAATATTTCACCATGTAAAATTTTGAGTTTTTATCCGCAGAGTGGTCAACATAAGTCTTACTTAATACTCAGTCTTATGATATTGTGAGTATGCCGAATTATATTTGTGTCAAAGTTTACCCCAAGTTAGCGGTTGGTGAAAAGTGTTTTTCATACTATAAGTCTTTAGACTAAGAAATCTCTTTTATAAAAGTTCAAGTAAAAGTGCTTAGGTCGAAGTAGGAGTTGGTCAAAACCAAAAGTTTGGTCGAAGTAGAAATATGTTTAAGTCAAGTAAGTATTGTCGAAGTAAAACTGGTCAAAGTGAACGAAGTGTTTGTCGAGGTAAAAAGGTGTCGGGTCGAAAGTCTCTAAAAGTGTCTCGACCAAAAGTGGTATGTTGAAGACTTGTCGGTCACAGTAAAAATTTATTGAATTATTTTCGTCAAAGTTTAACCGGTCAAAGTACTTTTCGAAGTTTGACTTGTGTAAGTTTGACATGTCTAAATTTTGGTCGAAGATTTATTCGACAAATAAATAAATAAAGGCCCGATATTGAAAAGAAAAGTTTTATGACTAAGCGATAACTCAAGTTAATTACCATCTTGGACTCATCGACCCCAAGAAAAAATGGTTTTGACTCATTTATGAAGATTCCCACTTTTCTCTTTTCATATGATTGCCTCACAGTTTTGAATCTTTGAAATTCAGATTTACAACGACTACTCCTCATTTTTATGGTTTTAATTAAATCATAACGTGTTTAATAACACTAGTCATCATGGGTGATGACCTTCTTGAGGGTCTTGTAGAAAAAGGCCCTCTTCTTGAAAATTGGGAAGTGTTATAATGTGAATGGTTGAGCAATTTGAAAATTTATGCAGAAAATATCAAACATTTAGATTTTATAGGAAATTACTTTACAAGTCCAGTGAAAGGAAATTTCCCACATCTAGTGGATCGTAACTGGTGGATATGAGAGTAGAATATGATTGCAACAATACACTGGAAATAGATTTTATTTCACGTGGTTCCCTTCGTTTGTAGAGAAAGTGATCTTGACGGATGTAAAGAGTTTCAACCATGAACTTGTTTACAAAATTTATGGCGGATGGGTTCACTACAAGTGTGAATTATGTCATATTTCGTCACCGTTCTTACTAACTGGAAGAAAACTGGATAGAAAGTAATTATATATTAGAGGTAAACAATTTCATAAGAGTCAACAAGTTTATGGAGCTCAAGGTTGAGTGGATAGATTCTAGTTTTAGTTTGATTGATGGGCTATATATGAATACAAATGTAGCATCGGTTATATTGACCAACAAAACTAAATTTTAAAAAATATGCATCAGTGACCATCATATGAAATTAATCTAATTCCTTTGGATGATGATAGACAATACACCTCGTTGTATTTTTCACTTCAACGATTTTATATTGCAGAGAAAGGAAATAACAAGTAGATATAGAAAATTCTATTCCCCTTCAAACGAAATCGATTGTTGATAGAAAATGATTGTGTACTAAATATGATAGAAAGAAACTATTATTCCATTCATTAATGTAAAATAACAATGCTTATTATTAATATATATGCTAAAAAATCATCTGTAGTTGCAATCGTTTTGGTTGGGATATCTCATCTTTTATTGTAACAATTATTTTAGTTTGGCAATAGAAATTTCCTGATTCGTCTACGACGACTCGTTAAGTAGCATATAACCACACAAATCATTGTAAAAATTATTTTAGTTTGGCTATTGGATTGATTTATGGAAAACGATTGAAAGCTCTAGATGTATAATGGACTTGGGCCCTATATTTTCTTCAATCGAGAGAGCATCGATTCTCTCCAATCAACATATAATAATTGCCTTTTTTACCTATGTTTATGCATAATAGTGTTGCAACTCTTTTGCGAACGATGGATATGTGCGAGGATAGATGAAAATAAATGGAAATGTAGCATTCACAAAGAAATGGTTGATGCAACGCAAGTCAATCAGTGTGTTATCCATGAATTCTGCTCATAAAAGAATGTCAATCTCTCCATTCAATGTTGCTTTAGAAAGATGGTGTGCTAACCGGTTCTACTCCCTATATATGTGTTGGAAATTGATAATGTAGAAACAATTTATCATATCTCGAATTCTTTTACACCAAGGAGTGAGGGTAAGAACTTGAAGATTGAATTTTCCTGTAGCGTATTTGATGGTAATCCTTGAGTTACCATAAGCATGGAGAGTGACAATACCAAATACCATGGAAACTTTGCATAAGCACCAGAGAGCTAATATCTCTTCTTTCATATTTGAACCTGTACCACAATGCAGTTTGAAATTGATGGAGTGGATATTATTTATCATTAAGGAAACACCTGCTGTACAAAATCCATCTTTAGATGCCCCATCAAAAAATCCAGTAGCACCCAATGGCCAGATTTCCTTCAAAAACCTGGGTCTAGTGGGAGCTATAGATGCCAATATGAAGTCCTCAGTCAACTATATAATGTGGCTGCATATGTTGAAGGAGATCTGAATATGGTTTTCAAATAGAGAGGTATTACTCACCCTCCAAATTTTCCAGGAATGATTGTTGGAAGCGAATGCTAAATTTTTCTTGAGTTTATCCAATTAGTAATATAGGTATCCAAATTTTCCCCTTCCCTGACTTCTGAATTTTTTTAAAGAAAACAAGTTTTTTTCCAAATATGGAGTGTGAACTCATATTCAGTAAGCAAATGATATTTGTATTCATTTGTGTTGATGTATTTGTAACTTCGGAATGCATTCACTTGTATATTTCATGTATTGTATGCCGATGTTTATTCCTGGAAGTATCTGTAATGTAATTGAGTCATGTCATGCCTTGATGTTCCCATCGGGAGATTCAATATTGTAAACAAGTCATGTAAAGTCACTGTGGGTAACCCTCCTATTGTTCAAGGGTTCAACTCCCCACAGTTGTGGGGCCCTAGGGTTATTAAACTCTCCTATATAAGTCGGCCCTAGTGAGTTATTGTCAAGTCTGGAATTAGTATAAATAGAGAGTGAGCCTCTTTATTTAACACACATTCACTCACACTCAGTTGTAGCGCATAACTGAGAGAAAAGAAGTTGTCGATACAAGAGAGAGAGAGAGACTACTACTGTCACGAGATCATCTTAATGTTTTTGGGGTTTTTCTTTTGGTGCTGATTCTATCTTTGAGGAAGTTGTGGGGTTTTCTCCTTTATGGTTTCCCCGAGGAAAAACTTGTGTTCATTGTCTTTTATGTTTGATTGATGTGCTTGTTATTCTATCAGTTAAAGATCCTAACATAATTCTAGCTTGAATGATAAAAATCTAACATGGTATCAGAGCTAACCTGAGAAGAAGACACCGTGTAGCTGCGGAAACCAAGGCTTCCTATTTTTTGGATCTCTCTCCACATATTTTCAGCAAAATAAGGTTGGGATGACTCTCCTTTCCAGGGCACATCTTTCTGTCGAAGCAGAATCTGATTTTGAGTATTTTCAGTTTTTGACCCAACACTACTGCCAAAAATTAGGGCTTTCCACAGAAGTGGAATTTTTGAGTGAGCCTAGGATTGGATTGATCTCCTCCTCAAAATCAACATTTAGAGATCAAGATCAAAGTTTTTGGTTGGGTAGAACTGTGGAAAAGTCAAACCCTAATCTACTCCTGAACCAACTCTATAGAAATTCAACTCCAGATCCAGTTCCGACATCTTGAACTGGTAAGATCTAAATCTTTTTTATTTCCATTTGAGGTTCTCAGTTAAATATTTCTCATCATACCAAGCTTGATGAAAAGCTTGAGGGAGCTGATAACTTTCGAGCCTGGAAATATTAGATCTCTCTGGTCCTAGAAGAAAATGAGTTGGACTCTTACATCAATGAAGAGGTTCTATTCCCAGAGGGAGATTATGGTCATGGCTAAGAGGATTATTGTTGATTCAATCAAGGATCACCTCATACCACAGGTGTCCTCCCTAAAGACACCTAAAGCTATGTTTGATGCCTTGACCAAAATGTTTGAAGAAAAGAACATAAATCGAAAGATGACTCTGAGAAATGAATTGAAGAATGTAAAGATCCAGAATGTAGAAACTATCCAGTCTTATTTTTCAAGAGTCTCTCAAATGAAGGAACAACTAGAAGCAGTTGATGAAGAAGTGGAGAATGCATAAATTGTGATGACCACCTTGAATGGTCTCCCTAGATCATGGGATTCTTTTATTCAAGGGATCTGTGCCAAGAAGAAGCTTAGATAGAAGCTCAAGAAGAAAAGATGGGAAGTGAATATCAAGCTCTCATAGTACAAACCAAGAGAAAATACCATCACAAAGGTAAGCATCCTCATCCTATAATTTCTAACAAGAAGCTACCTAAATTCAGATGTTATACATGTGATGAAATAGGACACTATGCTAGAAATGATCCTAAGAACAAAAGTGGCTCTCACAAGAAGAATGGAAACAAGAAGAGACATCATGCTTACATTGCAGAGGATGATGAACCAACTAAGAAAAGAGCCAAACAATAAAGTGATGGTTCTTCAAGTGATGAAGAATATGTTCTGATCTCTGCTCTTATGGGAACTATCTCGCATGGAAGCAATGATTGGCTTATAGAAAGTGGTGCTTCCAAACACATGACATGATTTAAAGAATCCTTTTTGAAACTATTAGAACATGAATCACCTCACAAGGTGAAACTTGGGGATGACTACCAATATCCAATAAAAGGGAGTGGTGAATCCTCCTACAAGATAGACTCGGGGAAGTCTATGAAAATGAAGGATGTCCTATTTGTACCAGGACTAAAGAGGAACCTCCTCTCCATATCTGCATTAGATGCAAAAGGCATGAGGGTTGCATTTGTAGATGGACAAGTTCTTATGTGGAAAAGGGAAAGACTATTGATGATGCAGTAGTGATTGGGGAATAAGAAAGAGGTCTATACAAATTGAAGGGCCAACCAGAACAAGCTTTGGTTCATGACTCAGTAGAACCAAATGAACTTTGGCATAGAAGTCTTGCACATGTGCACTACAAAGCACTACCAATTGCAAGCAAAACTGTTGAATGTCTTCCAGAAATTCAGGCAAAACATGATGGTGTTTGCAAAGGATGTGAGAAAGAAAATAACACAAAGAAGACATTTCTAAGTAGCGAGAATAAGTCAAAAGAAATCTTGGAAATCAACAACTCCGATATATGCGGTCCAATGTCATCCAGTTCATTAAGCGGGTATGTATATTATGTTTCTTTTATTGATGATTTCTCTAGGAAGACATGGATATAATTCTTGAAAAACAAAGATGAAGTATTCAGCAAGTTCAAAGAATTCAAAGCCTTGATTGATAACCACACAGAAAAGAACATCAAAACCTTTCGATCAAGATAATGGTAAAGAATTCAAATCAAATGAATTCAAAGAGTTATGCAAAGATTCAAGTATTAAGAAGGATTTATCCACTCCATATAATCCGCAACAAAATGGGGTTGTAGAAAGAAAGAATAGAATGATCATGGAAGCTGCAAGAGCAATGCTTAATGACCAAGATCTTCCCATGCATGTTTGGGTAGAAGCTGCGAGAACAATGATTTATGTACAGAACTGTACTCCACATAGAGTACTCAAGAACATGACACTTGAAGAAGTTTTTCTAGCAAGAAACTAGAAGTCAGTCGTCTTAGAATATTCAGCTCTCCAGTGTACATACACATTCCAAGAGAAAAGATGACAAAGTTAGAACCTTTAGGAAAGAAGGGTATATTTATAGGATACTCTAAAATTTTGAAGGATTACACAATATACTTCCTAGGATTTAAGAAGATCGACATTAGCAAGGACGTAACATTTCATGAAGACTCATCTTACAAAAAATCCAGAAAGATACCTACTGAAGCTCCTGAAGAAACAGAAGCATCCAGAATTCATGACACAACCATGAACGAAGAAATTCAATAAAAAGATCGAGAAATAGAAGAACCTCAAGAACTTGTAGATCCACCTCAGGAGAAGAATCCTCAGAAGAGGAAACCTACTTGGGTACGAGAAGCTATCCAATGTGCGGAAAGATATGGGGCTCCGGAAGAAAATCACAAAGAAAGGAAAACAACCAAATCATGCTCCAGTTATGTAGCCCTATTATGTGACTTCATCGATAAGGGGCCTTCCAACTATGAAGAAGTGACAGAAAGGAAAGAATGGAAGGATGCTATGATCAAAGAGTATGAATCAATCATGAAGAATGATGTCTGTGATGTTGTCCCTAGACCAAAGGGGAAGTCTATTGTAACTTCCAAATGGATTTATAAGATCAAGCATGCTGTAGACGGCAGCATAGAAAAATATAAAGAAAGATTTGTGGCTCGTGGCTTCTCCCAGAAAGAAGGAATAGATTATGAAGAAAATTTTACACCTATAGCCAGATACACTTCCATCAGATCAGTACTTGCTCTGGCTGCAGTGATGAAATGGAAGATACACCAAATGAATGTCAAGACTGCTTTCTTGAATGGTGTAGTGGAAGAGGAAGTGTATGTGGAGTAGCCACTCAGTTTTGAGACACATGACAGGGAGTCTCATGTGTCTAAATTAAAGAAATCCCTGTATGGTTTAAAACAAGCACCCAGGACATGGTATGGCAGAATTGACAGCTTTCTATCCAGTTTAGGATTTACCAAAAGCAAAGCAGATTCCAACCTTTACTACAAGGTTGAATATGGTAACCCAATGATACTCCTACTATACATAGATGATCTGTTTGTGACAGGTATGGATGGGTTGATTTATAATATGAAGAGGAAGCTTGTTGTCGAGTTTGAAATGAAAGACTTGGTTATGATGCACTATTTTATAGGCATGGAGGTGTGGTAGAAAGCGGATGGAATCTTCCTCGAACAAGGGAAGTATGTAGTAGAGATACTGAAGAGATTCAGGATAATGGATTGCAAGGACATGATCACACCTATGGAATCAAATATGAAGCTTCTAAGTGATGTTTCATCAGAGATGATTGATGCTATGATGTATCGCTAAATGATTGGGTCCTTGATGTACCTAACAAATACAAGACCAGATCGTGACAGATCCAAGACATGTTCACTTGATTGCTGTAAAGCATATTCTGAGGTATCTAAAGGGTACACTCAATTATGGGATCAAGTATAAGACTGATCAGAAGATTAACCAGGAAGGCTATGTTGATCCAGATTGGGTAGGTAGTGCCATCGATAGAAAGAGCACCTCAAGGTGTTGCTTCAGTATGGGATCAAGTGTGATCTCTTGGTTTAGCAGGAAACAATCTTGTGTGGCACTGAGTATAGCCGAAGCAAAGTATGTTACATCTTGTTCAACTAGCTGTGAGGCAGTATGGCTTAGAAAGCTATTGTCTGATTTATTTGATCTCCAATTGGATGCTACCTATATATATTGCGACAACCAGATATGTGTGAAGTTGTCTAAGAACCCAATGCTCCATGACAAGTCGAAGCATATCGAGATCAAATATCACTATATCAAGGATATGGTGCAGAGAGGAGAAGTGAAGGTCCAGTATGTTATGACGGATGAACACATAGCTGATGTGTTGACTAAACCATTAGCCAGAGTGAAGTTTGAATACTTCAGGGAGAAGCTTGGTGTTCTCTAGATTGAGGTTCCCTCTAAAGAGAAGTGTTGAGTCTTTGAGCCATTCTGACATTAGGAGAGGATTGGATCCTTCCATGGTCATATGTAAGGGCTGAGCCATTCTGTCATGGTGAGAGGATTGATTCCATCCATGGTTAGATGTGAGTGTTGATCCATTCTGATATGCGTATGGGATTGGTTCCCACATGATCAGATCTAAGTGCTGAAGGTCATTCTCTGAGAGAATGGAGGCACCTGGTCAGTTACCAGGGATTTGGTTCAGTCTGGGACTGACACTCAACCTAGGGTTTAGAGCCTTTATTACATGGTTGATAGGATGTGTTCCTTCCATGGTAACATATAAGTGTTGTGCCTTTCTTACATGGTTGATAGGATGTGTTCCTCCCATGGTAAGATATAAGTGCTGCCCCTTTATTACATGGTTGATAGGATGTGTGCCTCCCATGGTAAGATATAAGTGTTGAAGAAGAAGAAGACATACGTGAAGGCTAGGCCTACAACCAGCATGAAAAAGGGCTGGCTCTGTAGAACTTCCTGTGAGACAAGAATCAAGAAATAACACCCATGATAATGACTAGTGATGATCTAGCAGTGATGATTCAGTAATGATGATCCATATTGAGTGATGATCCAGATCCAGTGATGATGATCCAGATCGAGTGATGATGATATAGATGAAGATGACAAGAACTCAATGATGATCCAGATGATACAGAGAAGAAAACTTATGCTGATAAATTTTGTCAAGAGAATACCTTCCTAGTTAATGGGGAGTGTTGATGTATTTGTAACTTTAGAATGTATTCACTTGTATATTTCATGTATTGTACCCCGATATTTATTCCAGGAAGTATCTATAATGTAATTGAGTCATGTCATGCCCCGATGTTCCCATCGAGAGATTCAATATTGTAAACAAGTCATGTAAATTCACTGTGGGTAACCCTCCTATTGTTCAAGGGTTAAAGTCCCCGCAGTTGTGGGGCCCTAGGGTTATTAGCCTCTCGTAGATAAGTTGGCCCTAGTGAGTTATTGTTAAGTCGACAATTAGTATAAATGGAGAGTGAGCCTCTCTATTTAACACACATTCACTCACACTCAGTTAGTAGCGCATAACTAAGAGAGAAGAAGTTGCTGAGACAATAGACAGAGAGACTACTGTTGTCGGGAGATCATCTTAATGTTTTTGGGGTTTTTCTTTTGGTGCTAATTCTATCTTTGAGGAAGTTGCGGGGTTTTCTCCTTCATGGTTTCCCCAAGGAAAAACTTGTTTTCATTGTCTCTTATGTTTCATTGTTGTGCTTGTTATTCTCTCAATTAAAGATCCTAACATAATTCTAGCTTGAATGATAAAAATCCAACAATTTGACTATTTGTAGAGAATATATTAGTTGGGGCCAACCCAACCTTTCCTCATTGAGCTATCCCAAGTATTCAAACAATTCTCTAGAGCCAGAATCATGAAACATTTAAAATTTAAAGGGATCTTCCATTTCCATAGTGGTTTGAACCACCATTTGTGGATAGAACTGAAGGTATATTGAACAATGGAAGGATAAGTAGATTTGGATGATATGGTCCCATTCTGTGGGTTTGCTACCAAAATCAGAGAGTCTTTTTCCTTGGTGAGTCTGCAACTTGTTAGAATCATTTTCTTGATGTAGGCATCCCATTCTTTGGCAGATTCTTGAAGAAAACCAAAATATTTGGTAGTGAACCAGTAGGAAAAGTATTTGTTGCGCCATAATGGTCTTCTAATATGAGCAAGAGTGAAGTAGCCACTTTCAAAAAGATAATTTAAAATAGATGGAGAGAGATTATAATATTCTCCCATACCTATGCTCGGATCAATTCCAACTAACACATTCTTGCCATTTCCTACATTTCAACATAGATTGCACTAATTCTGTGATAATTTTTTAAAAAGATCGTAACATAATTCTAGCTTGAATGTTAAAAATCTAACAATTTGACTATTTGCAGAGAATATATTAGTTGGGGCCAACCCAACCTTTCCTCATTAAGTTATCCCAAGTCTTCAAACAATTCTCTAGAGCCATAAACATGAAACATTTAAACTTTAAAGGGATCTTCCATTTCCATAGTGGTTTGAACCACCATTTGTGGATAGAAATGAAGGTAGATTGAACAATGGAAGGATAAGTAGATTTGGATGATATGGTCCCATTTTGTGGGTTAGATACCCAAATCATAGAGCCATTTTCCTTGGTGAGTCTGCAACTTGTTAGAATTAGTTTCTTGATGTAGGTGTCCCATTCTTTGGCAGATTCTTGAAGAAAACCAAAATATTTGGGAGTTAACCAGTAGGAAAAGTATTTGTTGCACCATAATGGTCTTCTAATATGAGCAAGAGTGAAGTATCCACTTTCAAAAAGATAATTTAAAATAGATGGAGAGAGATTATAATATTATCCCATACCTGTGCTCGGATGAATTCCAACTAACAAATTCTTGCCATTTTCTACATTCCAACATAGATTGCACTAATTTTGTGATAAATTTTTAAAATGCCCTTCCAGATTGGGGAGGTATTTATGCTGACCTTATTGGGATTTATAATCCAGTCAATGAGATTCATCTTCAAGTATTTGCCTCTCAAGATCGTAGACCAGAGGATATTTCCTATCATTCCTCTAAAACAAATTTTCATTCTTATGGCATCATTGGACCAATGTAGGTTCTTAATTCCCCAACCACCCCAGTCTTTTGGTAGAGATAAATATTCTAACCAATCATAATTAGTATGTAATTTTTGGGCTTCTAGTCCATAAAATTTTGAATATGAACCTTCTCAGTAGATTGATAATAGAGGAAGGAACTTGTATATGGGAGAACTGTAGAAATTCAGGCCTACAGTAGATTAATTTCACTCACAGCAATTAACAATTGATCATGCAAATTATCAACAATGGAGACTGAATATGGAGCTGTAACACAAAATTATATTAACTAAGTGTACAATAGCCAACCCTGTAATAACATAGGCTGCTGAATATATAGAATACATGAGCAAATCGAATGCATGAGGAAGCATCCAAATCTAGCATAAAGGAGGCTTACCCAAAATAGGCAAATCCCCCATAGGTGTAAAAAGCTGATCCCAAATCTATCAAGGACCCCACGAATTAGCAAGGGCGCATGGGTAAGATAAAGAGTGGTCAAATGGCAGGTCATACATGCTTTTGCATGGAGGAAAGAGTGGAGGATGAAAGGGGAATAAAACAGGTTCACCTCACCTAGTCTTGCTTTCCTTATGTGCTTTAAAAACTGGAAAAGCAGTAAACAAAGCAGAAAAAGCAGAAGGGCGCCTAGGAGGCCAGGAATAAAGCAGATTTGATTCCCAAGACTTTCCAAAGCGCTCCATGATTCAATAATGGCAAGTTTGACCTCTATGGATAGGCAATTGACAACTTGCACATGGTGGGACTCATGGACTAGGCAAATAAGACAAAATAAATGAAATAATGTCTAAGTGGGTAAATACTATGGGTTGATTATTCTAACAAGAACCAATAAACCGACATGCTTGATAGAAAATCCTTTATAAGTGTAAGCCTTCCACTAATGGAGATGAATTCGTAAGTCCAATTTTTTATTCTTTTTTTCAAACTTTTCTGTTAACCAATGCTAGTCTTGTGATCTTTAATTATTTGGTTTTAGGAAATAACCTAAATAATGTAGTCCATAATCCAAATCACATAATTTTTAATGGAGGTTAGAAATAATATCAAATAATGTGCTCTTATCCAAGTTCCTGTGATATAGATAGGATTTTTTTACTGCTGACTGTCATTCCAGGAGCATTGCAAAATAGGTTGATGATTTATTTGTATTTTTGACATTCAATAAGATATTCCATACCACATAATAGTACATCATGTACAAACAACATGAAGTGAGTAATGGTGATATCCTTGCATACTTTAATTCATTTCACAGTGCCAATATATTTAGCTTCATGTATCAATCTACTTAGACCTTCAATTGTAAAGAGGAAGGCTAGGCATGAGAGTGGGGAGCCTTGTCTTACCCCTCTTCCACTTTTGAATATGGATGATGGAGTTCCATTTACTAGAACTACAAATTGTCATGAAGAGACACATGACATTATCCAATTAACAACCATTAGTGGTAAGCCAATTTGAATAAGAACTAATATTAAGTAAACCCATTAACCTTTGTCAAAGGATTTTTCTAAATCCATTTTCAATAGGATTGCCTTCAAATTATTTTGCTTCACAGTATGAATGATACCTTGACCAATTCATATAGCACCCGGTATTTTCCTGTTATCAAAAAAACCAAATTCCTCACAGAAGTCTTCTTTTGAAAGGATTGGTTTGATTTTGTTAGATATAGTTTTTTATATAAGATTGTATAGAAGATTACAAAGAGCTATTGCGATAAAATCTACAAAACCAACAGATTTATTGCATTTAGAATTCATAGTGATGAAGGTTGAGTTTAGTTCTCCAGAAATGAATCCTTCAGTTCTAGAGAATTCAACCATGGAAATCAACTCTTCTCCCATAATTCCAAAGAAGTGTAAAAAGAGTTCAACTGTCCACCCATAAAGGTCTGGAATTTTCTCTTTTTTTAATAGAGTGAAAGCTCGTTTAACTTCCTCTAGTGACACCTGATCTTTCACATGAATTCTATCTTCTTCATTGAGGAAGGTGGGAAATCTGATAGTATTAATCCATGCTTCAAGTGAATTATGCTCATCCTTTTTGAAAATATTTTCAAAATGAGATTTTTCAAATCTTTGTAGTTGATCATGTCCTTTAACTATGTTCCCATTATCATCTATGAGTTTCCAGATTGAGATCATATTTCTTATGTAACATGAAAAATAATGGAAAAAATTGGTATTGTTATCTCTAAGATTGATCCAAGTGACCTTACTTTTGAGTCTTCAATCTTTTTCTTCCTATTTGAAAATCAAATTTTACTTATTTTCCAAGTCTTTGATTAGGAGAAGCTCCTCTTTGAAAATAGAGTAGTCAAGGTTCTTCTCATGGATAAGTCTGATTTGATTTTCAAGAAGGAATAAGTCAGTTGTTTGATCTCGTACATTGAATGATCTATGGGATTTGTATACTCAGTATTCTTGTAGGATAACCAAAAGTTAATTATAAAATTATAGAAGTATTCAATATCAAGCCAAGGGCTGTTGAACTTGAAGAGGCAATTATGTTTGGTGGATCTTCCTTCAATTTGTAGAAAAAATGGCCACTGATCAGGGAATTTGTTTGAACCTACCCGAGTTTTTCATTTGTAAAAAAACTAAACCAAAATGGTCTTAGCTATGAACCTGTCCAATATTTTTTGAATACAATCTTTCCAACTTTTTTGAATACTGGTGGATTTATATCTACGAGGTCAAAATTTTCAAATAGCTCTTTGAAATAGGAAGCCATTGAATCCATCTTTGATGTTTGTTCGCAAACCTTAGTTGGCGACATGGTGAAATTGAAGTCTCCTGCCAAAATAAGGTTTCTAGAGCTTAATAAGTCTGAAGTTGATAAATTTTCCCACAAACAAATTATACTTTTGTTAGGGGAATAAACATTCAAAATATTTAGATTTAGGTCAGATAAACCTCTCTTTCATTCCACGAGTATGCCACAATTTGTTTTATATGGTTTTAGATTGGCGACTCTGGGATTCATGCCCATTAAAAGGCCTCCCGGTATCCCCAGGGTACTAAGTGCCGCCATTTCCCAAATAGGTAGTATGTTAGCCACATTTTCAATAACTAAAGTATCTAGAAACATAGTCTCTTGCAGTAGAATAATATTAGGGTTAGTATCAAATATTATTTTTGTTAGGGCCCTAACCCTTTCATCCCTACCCAACCCTCTTACATTTAGTGAGATGATGGTAATTGGATAAGAAGGGGTTCAATGCTCCAAGTTCCTCGAATGTATCTGAAACTGCGTATTCAATCCTTGTGATTTCTTCCTTTAGTCTTATAGATAGAGGTTTGTAGCTCAAAGAGTTAGGGTACGGTTTTAGGTTTTATGTATAGTGACAAACATAAATACAAAAGTATATATTTTATCACTCCAAGTGTTATTTTCACAAATGTCAATTAAATATTATTTTAAATAAAAAAATTTCGAATATAAACTATACACTCCTCAAAATTTTGTTTCATAAAAGAAAATATCTTGTATCAATCACAAGTGTTATTGCATTCTTTGAGATCTACATAATAAAAAACATAACTTCTTATTTATCTAAATGTGTTAGTTTATTTTTTATATCTACAAAATAAATAAATAAATCTCAACTTATTATTCATAAATTTAAAAACAAAATTATATTATTTAAATGTTACAATAGCATTTTATAAATTGCGATGATAATTTCTTCATGTGAGAATAGTCTTACAATTAAAACTAAATAAACATGTGAGAATAGTCTTACAATTAAAACTATTTTTTGGTTGTCTGGTAAAAATAGTTCTTTGAAGTATGTAATTGTTTAAAGTGTTTTTAAGAATATTAAAAATTATTATATTTGATTATGGATTTTATAAATTTTTGTGTTTAGTAAAATATTTGCAAATTTTACAAACACAAATTACAGCATCAATCATTAAATCTACTTTCACTTTTTATATAGTAAAAAATTTTAAGCTAAAAGTCATGATACACTTCAACTATGTTTCGTTTTCAAAACATTATGTTATAATTTTATATTAGTTTTTTTGGACAAAAAATTATGATTCATTTCAATAATGTTTTGTTTTCAAAACATTATGCTTCTATTATTATATTAAAAAAATATTTATAAAAAGGTGAAAATTAAGTTTTTAATTAATTTAATAAAAAATAATTTTGAATATTGTTTATGACTATAAATATATATGTATTTTAATGTTTTTTGTAAATTTTTGCTTATAGTAATTAAAAAAATTAGTGGAGAAAAAATAACTATAGCACATATTACCTTGGTGTTATCCTCTTATATATCTTTTGAGATATAGTGCAAATAAAACATATATTTACGCTATTAACAAAAATTAAATTATTGTTTTTGGAAAATGTATAAGTATATATGTAAGAAGATGAACTACAAATATAAAAAAAAAAGTTTTCATTGTCAAAAAAACTTATAGAAGAGTAACACACATTCATATGATTACCTTTAACACTCACTTATATTATGTGGTTTAAAATAATGATATTAATAACACTTATATTATACAAGTGTTGAAGTGAGGTAATGTATAAGACATGATGTTAGTTTATTTGTAGAGGACCACAAGGCTATGTCCTAGGGAGTTTGTTCATGGTTTTATCTTTCGAATTATATGTTAGTGGTTTTTGCTACTAATTGAAATAGACACAATGGTACTCATGCAAATATATGAAACCTAAATGTTAGCACAAATGGAAATTGTATAGGTGCACATGTGTTTTCCCATAACTAAGGATATTTTCAGTAATGAAAAGTAATATATTATAATGTTTTTCTCATAAATATTATTTTATATTTCATATATAAAGTTTTTTGTGTCCATAATTCATACATCCACTAGTTTATGTTTCGATTATCTTTATAATTATGGTTATTATTTAACGAAGGTGATCTTTAAGTTCTTATTATTATATTTATATAACTAGTTTTTGGGAGATGATCAACAAATATGAAAATCAGTTCCTAAAAGAGAATGCATCATAAGACAATGGTTTTGATATAGGTATGTCATGCATGCCAAAGTATATTAATTTGCGTAAGGAAATAATAAAAGAGAAGAATTGGAATATGCTTTATTGATGTTCAATGATTTCGCTTTGAAAATGATGAAGGAACTTCTAGTTACATTACCATGGTGCTCCCATCGAGAAAACCATCGATACAATCCCTCTAATGGAAATATCATATAAAATTATGCAAGTATAACATCCTATGATTGAAAGTACGATAGTTTTTTTTCGTATATTTCTTTACATCATCATATCTTTCATGGGGTTGTCCTTAGTCGTTCGATGGGACAAAATTTGGAGGTATATACACTAGTGTATATGCCAATAAACTTGTAGATCAATACAATAGTGTATATACCAATAACATATATACACTACTGTATAAACCAGGTGTAGTGTAAATGTATATTAAACACTATTGTATGTACATATGTATAAACTGCTAGCTCTATGTACACTACTAATCATTCTAGCATATATACAAATACACTACTTGTATACACTAGCTATATATGTGTATATACTCTAGTGTATACAGTAGTTTTATATGCGTATATACTCTAGTGTATAAAATATTTTTATATGTGTATATACTCTAGTGTATTCACTACGTCTATACACTATTGTTGTACACACATGTTTAGACCTATAAGACACAATATATGTAGGTTTAGTGTATATTGGTTACAAATGTATACTCTCTCTATCAAACTGCACCTGCTTGTAGTGATTGTAAATGATGATATATCTAAGGCATATGAAAGAGTCAAATGGATATATTTGAGGTTGGATTTGATCTCCACATTGTTAGTTGGATCATGTCTTCTATCAGATCAATTTCTTTTGTAGTTTTGATAAATGGATTCGCTACACCTTTATTTATACCTATCTAGGGACTTAGACAAGGATGCCACTTTGAACCCCTCCTCTTATTCTTAGTGTTTGATGGGATAGGAATACTCATTCCTCAAGCTAGACATAATGGAAATTTCAAATGAATTTATGTGGGAGAACATGTCTATATTTCAAACTTCTTTTTTATTCATGATATTTTCATCTTCTCCAATGGTTGTAGGAGATAAATATTCTTATTAAAGGATTTATGAATATTTTCGCGGTTTCTACAGGCATGTTCATAAATGTCACCAAATCCTCAATATATATTTTGAACACCGACCAGGAGGAATTTTCGTATACTTTCTCCCAAATGAAATTTCCTTTTCCTGAAGTTGAGGATGAACTCTACTATTTGGGTTTTGTCCTAAAATATAATGCATACTTGAAGAGGGTCTAGGATTAGCTATTTTCCAAAATTGAAAAAATAATTCTTCTCTCGTGTAAGAAATGGTTAAGTGTTGATGTATATGTAACTTCAGAATGTATTCACTTATATTTCTTATGTATTGTAACCCGATGTTTATTCTGGGATGTATTTGTAATGTACTTGAGTCATGTCATGCCCCGATGTTCCTATCGGGAGGATCTGTAATGTAAACAAGTCATATCAAGTTATTGTGGGTAACCCTCCTATTGATCAAGGTCTAAAGTCCCCGTCGTTCCGGGGCACTAGGGTTATTAGACTCTCCTAGAGAGGTCGGCCCTAGTAGGGTTTAGTCATGTCGGGAATTAGTATAAATAGAGAGCTAGCCTCTCTATTTATCACACACTCATCCACACTCAGTTGTAGCACATAGCTCAGGAAGGGAAAGACACTGGGGAAAGGAAGAAAGAGGTTACTGGTATCGGGAGGTCATCTTACTATTTTGGGGTTTTACTTTTGGTGTTGATTCTATCTCTAAGGAATTTGCGGGGTTTTCTCCATTTATGGTTTCCCCAAGGAAAAACACTGTGTTCATTGTCTCTTATGTTTGATTGCTGTGCTTTTTGTTCTCTCAGTTAAATAACTTAATGATATGCTAGCTTAATGTTAAAAATCTAACATGGTATCAGAGCTAACCTGAGAAGAAGACACTGTGCAGCTGCGGGAACTAGGGCTTCGTACTTTGTGGATCTCTCTCCATAGATTTTCAGCAAAAGAAGGTTGGAATAACTCTCTTCCTTAGGGCGCATCTTTCTATCGAAGCAGAATCCAATTCTGAGGTTTTTCAGTTTTGGACCCAACACTACTGCTAAAAATTGGGGATTTCCACAGAAGTGGAATTTTTCAGTGAGCCCAAGCCTGGATCGATCTCCTCCTCAAAATAGAATTTAGGGATCAAATTCAAAGCATTTGGTTGGACAAAACTCCGAAAAAGAAAAACCCTAATCTGCTCTTGAACCAGCACTGCAGGATTTCAACTCCAAGTCGAGATCCGACATATTGACCTGGTAAGATCTAAATCTTTTGTATTTCCATTTGAGGTTCTAAGTTAAGATGTCTCATCATACCAAGCTTGATGAAAATATTTAGGGATCTTATAACTTCTGAGCCTGGAAGTATAGCATCTACTTGGTCCTAGAAGAAAATGAGTTGGACTCCTACATCAATGAGGAGGTTCCAGTTCCAGAGGGAGATGAGGATAAGGCCTTACACAAGAAGAAGATGGTTATGGAAAAAGGGATCATTGCGTATTCTATTAAGGATCACCTCATACCAAAGGTGTCCTCCCTCAAGACACCTAAAGCATGTTTGATGCCCTAACCAAATTGTTTGAAGGGAAGAACATAAACCAGAAGATGACATTGATAAACCTACTAAAGAATGTGAAGATTCAGAATGCAAAAACCATCCAGTCTTATTTCACAAGATTTTCTCAGATCAAGGAACAACTAGAAGTAGTAGATGAAGAAGTGGAGAATGTTGAGATTGTAATGACCACCTTTAATGGTCTCCCTAGATCATGGGACTCCTTTATTCAAGGGATATGTGCTAGAAAGAAGTTATTCAAGTTCAGCAGACTATGGGAATAATGCTCTCCAGAAGAAGATCAGATAGCAACTCAAGAAGAAAAAATGGGAAGTGAAGATCAATCCCTCACAGTTCATTCCAAGAAAATCAAGAGAAGCTCTCATCACTCCATAGGTAAGCATTTCTCTAAAAATAACTCTAGAAAAGATTTCTCTAGAAGCAGATGTTACACATGTGATGAAGTAGGACACTTTGCAAAAGATTGTCCTAAAAGACAAAATAAGAAAAAGGGCAACAAGAGAACACATCATGCTGATGCTTCAGAGGATGATGAACCATCCAAAAAGAAAACCATATAGGAAAGTGAAGACTCTTCAAGTGATGAAGAATATGTCTTGATTTCTGCTCTCACGGGAAACATCACACATGGAAGCAATGATTGGCTTATATACATTGGGGCTTCCAAACATATGATAGGATTCAAAGAGTCCTTTGTAAAACTTTCAGAACATGAATCACCTCACAAGGTGAGGCTTGGAGATGGAAACCAATATCCAATAAAAGGTAGTGAGGAATCTTCTTATAAACTAGACTCTGGAAAGTCTATGAAGATGCAAGATGTATTGTTTGTACTAGGACTCAAGAAGAACCTTCTCTCCATATCTGCATTAGATGCAAAAGACATGAGGGTTGCATTCATAGATGGCCAAGTCATCATGTGGCCAAAGAGAAAGACTATTAATGATGCAGTAGTGATTGGGGAACAAGAAGGAGGTCCATACAAATTGAAGGGCCATCTAGAACAAGCCTTGGTCCATGACACAGTAGAGCCAAATGAACTTTGGCATAGAAGGCTTGCACATGTGAATTACAGAGCACTACCAATTGCAAGCAAATCTATTGAAGATATTCCAGAAATTCAAGCAAAACATGATGGGGTCTACAAAGGATGTGTGAAAGGAAAGAATACAAAGAAGACATTTCCATGTAGCGAAAGCAATGCAAAAGGAATCTTGGAAATCATCCACTCCAATGTATGCGGTCCTATGTCATCAAGCTCACTAAGAGGGTATGTATACTATGTTTCTTTTATTGATGACTTTTCTAGGAAGTCATGGATTTACTTCATGAAGAACAAAGATGAAGTATTCAGCAAGTTCAAGGAATTCAAAGCCTTAATCGAGAATCACATAGACAAGAAGATCAAGACCTTTCGATCAGATAATGGTGGAGATTTCACATCAAATGGATTCAAAGAGTTATGCAAAGACTTAGGGATTAAAAGGGAGTTGTCCACTCCTTATAATCCACAACAGAATGGGATTGTAGAATGGAAGAATAGAACTATCATGGAAGTTGCAAGAGCTATGCTTCATGATCAAGATCTCCCTATGCATGTTTGGGCAGAAGCTTCTAGAACCGTGGTGTATGTATAGAACCGTACTCCACACAGAGTACTTGAGAACAAGACTCCTGAAGAAATTTTCTCCAAAAAGAAACTAGAAGTTAGCCATCTCAGAATATTCAGTTGTCCTGTGTACATACACATTCCAAAAGAGAAGAGAACAAAAATAGATCCTTCAGGAAAGAAGGGTATATTTGTTGGATACTCTGAAAGCTCGAAGGCTTACAAAATATACTTCCCAGGATTCAAGAAGATTGAGATCAACAGGGATGTGACATTTGATGAAGACATAGCTTACAACAAATCCATAAAGAAACCTATTGAATAATCTAAAGAATCAGAAGCACCAAGAATTCATGATACAACCATGAATGAAGAAACTCAAGAAGAAGATTGAGAATTTGAAGAACCACAAAGACCTGTAGATCCACCTCTAGAGAAGAATCCTCATAAGAGGAAACCTGCTTGGGTACAAGAAGCTATCCAAGATGCGAAAATATATGGAGCTCCAGAAGAGAATCATAGAGAAAGAAAGAGGACCAGATCTTGCTCCAGGTATGTAGCATTACTATGTGATTTCATCGATAAAGAACCTTCCAATTATGAAGAAGAGGCAGAACAAAAAGAATGGAAGGATGCTATGATCGAAGAGTATCAATCAATAATGAAGAATGACATTTGGGATGTTGTCCCAAGACTAGAAGGGAAGTCAGTTGTAACTTCCAAATGGATCTACAAGATCAAACATGCTGCAGATGGTAGCATAGAGAAATATAAAGCAAGATTTGTTGCTCGTGGTTTCTCACAGAAAGAAGGAATAGATTATGAAGAAAACTTTTCACTTGTAGCTAGATACACTTCCATCAGATCAGTACTTGCTCTAGCTGTAGTGATGAAATGGAAGATATATTAGATGGATGTCAAGACTGATTTCTTGAATGGTGTAGTAGAAGAGGAAGTGTATGTGGAACAACCACTTGGTTTTGAGACACATGACAGAGAGTCTCATGTATGCAGATTGAAGAAATCCCTGTATGGTTTGAAATAGGCACCTAGGACTTGGTACGACGGAATTGATAGCTTTCTATCCAGTTTGGGCTTTACTAAGACTAAAGCAGATTCCAACCTTTACTACAAGGTTGAAGATGGCAACCTAGTGATGCTCCTACTATGTGTAGATGATCTGTTTGTAACAGGTATGGATGGGTTGATTGCTGATACGAAGAGAAAGCTTGTTGTCGAGTTCAAAATTAAGGACTTGGGAATGATACACTACTTTCCAGGCATGGAGGTGTGGCAAAATGCAGATCATATTTCCCTCGGACAAGGGAAGTATGCAGTAGAGATTGTGAAGAGGTTTGGGATGATGGATTGCAAGGATATGGCCACACCTATGGCATTGAACCTGAAGTGATTGAGTGATGCTTCATCAGAGATAGTTGATTCCACGATGTATCGTCAGATGATTGGGTCCCTGATGTACCTAACGAATAGTAGACCAGATATTTTCTTTGCTATGAACACCTTGAGCCAATTCTTGATAGATCCGAGACATGTTCACTTGATTGTTGCAAAGCATATTTTGAGATACCTGAGAGGTAAAGTTGATTATGGGCTCAAGTATGAGTTGAATCAGAAGATTAACCTAGAGGGTTATGTTTGTTTAGATTGGGCAAGCAGTGCCATCGATAGAAAGAGCACTTTAGGATGTTGTTTTATTATGGGATCAGGTGTGATCTCTTATTTTAGCATGAAGCAATCATGTGTGGCACTGAGTACAACTAAAGGAGAGTATTTCGCAGCTTGTTCAACTAGTTG
The DNA here is from genome assembly GCA_001517045.1 of Pseudotsuga menziesii. Lineage (NCBI taxonomy): Eukaryota > Viridiplantae > Streptophyta > Pinopsida > Pinales > Pinaceae > Pseudotsuga > Pseudotsuga menziesii. The sequence continues at coordinate 291,749 of LPNX010859349.1, read as the reverse complement.
TGAGGTAGTATAACTCAAGAAGATACTTTCTGATTTATTTGATCTCTAGTTGGATGCTACCTGTTTATATTGTGACAACCAGAGTTGTGTGACGTTGTTAGAGAACCTCGTGTCTTAACACTCCATTTTTAACAGTTGATTTAAGGGCCTGGAAAAATTTTGGTGAGGTTCCCAGTCCCTCGAATTTCATGTAAGCACCCTTCAATGAGGAAAATGGTAGGCGCATCCTGATGGCATTGGGCAGGATTCATAATCAAAGGCTGTAATTGATCAGAAGTGAACAAACATGCACGATAAGAGCTTCCTTTCCATATCACGAAATGTGTTAAATATCAGAAGATTTCAACGACTGAGATGAGGTCAGGGGCAGATCTACAGAATCAATCAATTTCACAATCCATACTTGTGTAGGTAAAACCACAATCTCAAAACATGAAAGAGCGGTAGAGGTCGCGAAGATCAATGGACGTGATGAGAAAGGAGAAAAATCTATGGCCATGGTTCATTTCGCAATGCGAACTAGCACAGATAAGTACCAAGGTTTCTCATTGCGAAAGATGGTGGGGCCCACTTGGATCTACAGCTACATGAAAGGTCATTCTCGATTGACGATTGAGAATGTGTCACAATCCAGAGCTACCCACGGTGAGTCAGAAGAGAAAAGTTGACGGTAGGAAGAATGGAACGTGGATGGTGGATAGGAAATATCCCTCTAATCAGATGACTGAGAAGACTTCCAAGATACATGTTCCACATCCAGTGTGAAGATGACAGCGAAGGAGACGTTAACGCATGTAGTCCACATCCTTGTGGATTTGGCCAATTTCTCCGACGCCATTTGTAGCACGCGTACCAATGGAGCTAGCCCTTTGGCAGAGTCGTGCTCCTGAAAGATAGGCATATTTTGTGTGGGTTGGCCTGTGGGAGCTAGGAAAATAACTGACGAATATGCTACTCACATGGGGCAGAGCCAACACGACACGAGAGATCATTCCGTTTCCTACTACAAAAGAGCAAGGGAATGTGGGAGCATCCACTTCATGAAATTTGCAGCATGGATCTATTGTACAAGATGGCATCCACAAATGCTTCCCACTGTAGATGATAAGGCACCATGTTCGATGAAACGAAGTGACTAGATCCCCATCAAGTAAAGGATCATCTTGCTCGCGCCTTCACACATGTTGCTGCCAAATACACTTGATGGCAGAGTGTGCAGGAATGTTGACCAGACAATCTTAAAGCCTTATATATACTGCTTTTAGTTTAACATGAGTGAACTAACATATCTCCAGAACCTGAGCTCTACTTCTCCATGAAGCTGCAAAGGCCTGATAGAGTTTGACGATGAAGATCTGGTTTGAAAAGCTTGTCCATCTAGGGGTGTTGATGGTTGGTGAGAAGGTTCCACACTCACTTGTCACCTTGGTATTCATATGCCAATGGTGACACCGACCATTAGAGCCTAGACGTGATACCCACGTCTCCGACAATGCGAGGCCTGGACACTTGCTCCCCGTAAGTATTTTTCCAGGAACCCCTGATAGCATCACACCCACCAAATCCTTCGTAGAAGGGGATAGTTATCAAATTTTCCCTGTATAAGCATTCGTTTGGATGGGAGCGTCATAGGTCTAAAGCCTTCATCATTCTATTTGTGAAGTCCACTTTTCAAGGGTGGTGGGGCTGGTGTAGATACTCTACACCCTAGTGTCTTTGGGAGAGCTCACCTCACTAGAGGTGAGAAGTACAAGAATGACAAGCCACCCCACAAGTTCGTCTCAACCAGAAGCAATGCAACACTTCTTCCAAAGCCCACATATAACAGTGTTACCTAGAGAGGAAGGAGGTGGTAGATGTGACTGGACCAAGGAAAGATGCCAATTACCTTGCCAGTGTGTGCCCATGTGGAAAACTGCATTTGAACATGGTGGAAGCACACACTTCGGGCATAAAAGGAGGAATCATACTCATCATCCATCATGGTGGCCGAGCATGTCAAACTGTTACTCAAGATGAATTCAGACACTAGCGCCATAATGTTTGTTTATATTGGTAAAACGTGGTGATAGTCCACTCCCAGCATTGTTAAGGCATGATTGTGACTTGTAACAATTTTCTACTCAGTAGTCTTAGCAATAGGATTGTATAAAAATGCTTCTGATAGAGGGAGAAAGGAGTTAGTGAATTGGATTGGGAAACATTCACAAGCTAAGGCTCCCCATTTGTAAATACGGTTTGATACCTGTGTGTGAATAAATTGTAGAAGAAGAGTTTTTTCTCATGGCAGAGATTCATGTGTCGTTGTTTTTCCCAATATGTATTTTTCTTTACGTGTAATGTGCTTCCTGTTTCCATTCTAGATTGTAGACTTCTTTCATGTCTGTAACTTAGTGTATAACAGCTAGGAATTCATACTTTCTATGCTCTTGCTATTGTTCTAGGCATTTATGAATTGTTCTTCTAAAGTTGCGTGGAATTCATCTCGCTGGTGCTCCATGTGATGGGATGTCCTCTCTCTTATCCTCTAACCACTCACTAAATACCTCCTGATTGGGAAATAAACAACTATCTTCCCTCTGTTTGGAACCCCACGTCATTCTTTTCCTTTGTAATTGTTCCTTACATAGGTTTTTGACTCCATTTCCGATGGTCCCTTTCCCCCAATAATCCCAGCATGCACCTCACCTTGACACACTTTGTCCCATTCAGGATCCTAGCCCCCTGATCATGCGAATTGAAAATATTATGCAGAGTAGACTCTGGTGAGAAACAAGAGATCCTTCTCTGACTGCGCAGGGCTGGAGGCGTAGTCTAAAGTGGTTCTTTTATTTCCTAGGAGCGGCCTCCCCTCACTCAACCTCGGGGGCTCAAATGCTGGTGCCAACAAACTGGCGTCGTTGCCGGGGATGAGGTTGAAGATCCTCCCCAGGAAAATTGACAAAGATTCAGATCTGGTTGTTGATGGTGAACAATGACCAGACATCAAGAAGGTTGAGCACTTTTCACCTGGTGACTCCACTTTTGAAGGATTCAGACTTCAGCGGCTCTGCTGGTGGTGTGACCCATAAATAAAATGACCGAGGAAAGCTGGTAGACTCCGTCTGGAAAATAGACCCCTTGTAAAGTTTAGAAATGCATGGCAAAGGGTCAAGATACTCGGATCTACGTTTCTTCTAGGATGGCTTATCCTATCTTTTCCTAGATTCATCAAAACAACCTTCTATGGCTCAGCTCATTCTGAAAAGAGTCATGAATATATTCCTGTTTATCCTTCTTTATGAACCGAAAGTGTTGCATCGTCTTGTACATCTGATTATGGTCTATATTTTTATCTGAAGGTACCCTATGTCAAAAGACACCCCTATGAAATTCTTGAAACCTCAGACGATAGCTTAGCTATCATTCTTAACCTTGTCTCCCCTATTCATCCAAGCTGGTACAAACCACTACAATGGCCTCCCATCCTCCATGGTTTTCCCGTGAGATATTACAAGTACCTCCCCAAGTTCGATGGAGAATCTGAAGACTTGACTAATGAGAAACATGTACAATCCTTTAAGAATTTCTCTGACCTTTTTGAGATAGAACATGACGATGTATGCATGCATGCTTTCACTCCGTCCTTGAAAGGAGATGACAAAGTATGGTTTAAACACTTGTATCCTAAGTCCATCAACACTTGGGAAGAGTTTTCTTGCACTTTCTTGAGGTTTTGGGGTAGGAGAAGGCCACTGGAGCAAATACTTTTAGAGTTGTATTCCCTGAGGAGGCATGAGGGTGAGGCCATATCTAGTTTTAACAGAAGGTTAGCAATATTTTATTATAACATGCCTAAGGAAGTTCAACCTCTTGAGAACGCTGCTAAAATCTACTATGCAGGTACCTTTCCCCCTGACCTGTCCTTGCTTCTTTTGGAGAGAAAATCAACCACTCTGCAACGTATGTTCGCTGATTGTTTGGAGGTTGAGGAAAACCTTAAGATGTCTAAGAAATTGTTAGATCAGGATAGTGGTGATGAAATAAAAGATACATTCAAATTGGTTGGGCCCTACAAATAGAATGGAAAAGTATCTGGCCCATCAAAGCTCCCTCCTGATGTACAGAAAGATGACCAGCCCAACGCAGGGGCAGGTAGTCATGCAGGATTATTCTCTGAAGATGGCGACTTGCACCTCCCCTGGTCCGTAAAGGACGATTTTAAGAGGGAGTTTGGTATGCCTGTGTACAATGAATATCAGGAAGAATACCCGTAGAATGTACTTGATGATCCATTTGTTGAAACAAATCCTTCTGATGAAAGAAATTGAGATGCAATGCATAATTAGAAGGTCAGAGCAGGAAAATATGATGAGAGCGTTGGAGGCAATTGCCTACCCTTGTGTTATGCCTCTTTTGAATTGATACGACACATGGTTAAAGCCTCCAAGCAGAAATAGAAAGAAGAGGAGATGGCCCAGGCCAGACACCCATACAAGAAAGAAGATGATGAGAAGAAGCAACCAGGCGATTCCTCCCCTGCTAATAATACATTGGGAATACTTAATGAAATTTCAAGCTATGAAGATAGATGCAAGAGCCTACAGATAAATACTTTTTTTGATCTTTCTTCTTCAGAAACACCCCCTCACATAGGAGAAATATGCCTACTTGGTTCCACTGGAGAAGCTAAAGACCCCCCTCGCAAAGCACATCAAGCCCTTGTTACAGAAATTTCAAGAGAAAAGCGGGATGTTCCCTTGAAGAAAGAATCTACGGGTCCTTATCTGTAATCTTCCAAGTGTTATCCTGACGAATCTATAGAAGCAGAAAGCTCCGAACGACTTTCCCATGAGTAGGTGACAAAACGTGCTGGAGGTTGCTGTGATTTCTATGACCCCGTGGCCGAATACATGGAGGGTCTAGGAGAAGGCAATGATTGGTCGCATCTCTACCTTGAAGATCAGTTTCTTTATCATTTCCTTCTCCCATTATCTATTTCATTTATGTCCAACAAGCACCATACAAAAACAAGAATATTAGGCAAGTTGCTTGATTGGCTTCATTGGAAGTCTGATTTCACTTAATCGGACTTGTGTATAAAGTTAGGTGGAGTAGGTAGCAGAAAATAAGCTCAACAGTTATCAATCATTCCCTTCATTACTGTTTTAGTTTGTTTTCATTTTCAGTTACCAGCACAGGTTTACAGTCACCAGCATGATTTGCAAGAGTGGCACAAATTCACTGAAGCAGTAGCTTGGACTAGAATGGAGATGCCAAAGAAATATCGAAGGCAGCCCAATGGTTTCGACACTTGGTCTACGGGGGTTCTTTTCTATCTCACTGGGAGGATAGCATCCCTCGTGGAGCCAGTTGTTAACACTTTGTTTTTAACAATAAATTTAAGGGCTTGACAGAAGTTCAGTTAGGGTCCCAGTCCTTCAAATTTCATGTGAGCACCCTTCAATGAGGAAAATGGTAGGCCCACACTGATGGCATTGGGCGAGATTCATAATCAAAGGATGTGGTTGATCGGAAGTCGGTCAATGGCTCCAAATCATTTCGCATGAGCAAACATGCACGATCAGAGCTTCCTTTCCAGATCACGAAATTTGTTAAAGATCGGAAGCTTTCGAGGGCTGAGATGAGGTCTGGGGTAGATCTACGGCCTCGATCAATTTCACAATCCATACTTGTGCAGGTAAAACCGCAATCTCAAATCGCGAAAGAGCGGTAGAGGTCATGAAGATCAACGACCGTGATGAGAACGAAGAAAAATCTACAGCCACGGTTCATTTCACAATGCGAACTAGCACGGATGAGTACCAAGGTTTCTAATTGAGAAAGATGGTGGGACCCACTCGGATCTACGGCTGCATGAAAGGTCGGTCTCGATAGATGGTTGAGAATGTGTCACGATCCAGAGTTGCGTGCGGTAGTCAGAAGAGAAAGGTTGATGATAGGAAGAATGGAACATGGATGTTGGATGGGAAATATCCCTCTAATAAGATGGCTGAGAATAATTCCAAGGAAGAGGTTCCACATCCAGTGCGGAGATGACAGTGGAGGAGACGTTCACGCATGTAGTCTGCATCCTTGCGTATTTGGATGATTTCTCCGATGCCATTTGTAGCATGCGTACCAAGGGAGCCAGCCCTTTGGCAGAGTCATGCTCCTGAAAGATAGGAGGATTTTGTGTGGGTTTGCCTATGGGAGCTATGAAAATAACTGGCGAATCTGCTACTCACATGGGGCAAAGCCAACACGACCCAGGAGACCATTCTGTTTCCTACTTCAAAAGAGCAAGGGAACGTGGGAGCTTCCACTTCATGAACTTTACAGCATGGATCTATTGTACTAGATTTCGTCCAAAAATGCTTCCCATAGCATACGATAAGGTGCCATGACCAATGAAACGAAGTGACTAGATCCCCATCAAGTAAAGGATCACCCTGCTCGCGGCTTCACATATGTTGGTGCCAAATACACTTGATGGAAGAGTGTGCAGGTATTTTGTTGACCGGCCAATATCTAATCCTTATATATACTACTTTCAGTTCAATAGGAGTGAACTAACATATCTCCAGAACCCAAGTTCTACTTCTCCACGAAGCTGCAAAGGCCTGATAGAGTTTGACGATGAAGATTTGGTTTGAAAAGCTTGTCCGTCTAGGGGTGTTGATGGTTTGTGAGAAGTTTCCACACTCACTTGTCACCTTGGTATTCACATGCCAATGGTGACACCAGCCATCGGGGACTAGACATGATACCCGTGTCTCCGATGACGTGAGGCCTGGACACTTAATCCCCATAAGCATTTTTCCAGGAACCCCTAATAGCATCGCGCCCACCAAAGCCTCCACAGAAGGGGACAATCATCGATTGTTCCCTGTATAAGCATTCATTCGAATGGGAGCATCAGAGGTATAAAGCCTTCATGATTCTTTTTGTGAAGTCCACTTTCCGAGGGTGGTGGGGCTGGTGTAGATATGCTACACACTAGTGCCTGTGGGAGAGCTCACCTCACTAGAGGTGAGAAGTACAAGAATGACAAGCCACCCCATAGGTTCATCTCAACCAGAAGCAATGGGATGCTTCTTCCATAGCCCATGTATAACAATGTTACCTGAAGAGGAAGGAGGTGGAGGATGTGACTGGATCGGAGAAGGATACCAATTACCTTGCCAGGGAAGGATGCCAATTACCTTGACAATGTGTGCCCATATGGAAAACTACATTTGAAAATAGTGGAAGCACACACTTCGGGCATAGAACGAGGCATCATACTCATCATCCGTCATGGTGGCCGAGCATGTCAAACTGTTACTCGGGCCAAATGCAGCCACTAGCACCATAATGTTTGTTTATATCTGTAAAGCATGGCGATACTCCGCTCCGAGCACTATTAATGCATGATTGTGACTTGTAACAATTTTCTACTCAGTAGTCTCAGCAATAGGATTATGTAAAAATGCTCCTGATAGAGGGAGAAAGGAGTTAGTGAATTGGATTGGGAAACATTCTCGGGCTGAGGCTCCCCATTTGTAAATACAGTTTGATACATGTGTGTGAATAAATTGAAGAAGAAGAGTTGTTTCTCATGGCAGAGATTCATGTGTCGTTGTTTTTCCCAATATGTATTTTTCTTTACGTGTAATGTGCTTCCTGTTTCCATTCTAGATTGTAGACTTCTTTCATGTCTGTAACTTAGTGTATAACAGCTAGGAATTCATAATTCCTATGCTCTTGCTATTGTTCTAGGCATTTATCAACTGTTCTTCTAAAGTTACACATGATTCATCTCGCTGGTGCTCCATGCGATGGGCTGTCCTCTCTCTTGTCCTCTAACCGCCCACTAAATACCTCCTGATTGGGAAATCAGCGGCTATCTTTCCTCTGTTTGCAACCCCACACCATTCTTTTCCTTTGTAATTGTTCCTTACGTAGTTTTTTTTACTCCATTGCCAATGGTCCCTTGCCCTCGATAATCCCACCATGCACCTCAGCTTGACACACTTTGTCCCATTTAGGATCTTGGCCCCCTGATCATGCTAGTTGAAAATATTATGTGGAGTAGACTCTAGTGACAAATGAGAGATCCCTCTCTAACTGCACAGGGATGGAGGCATAGTCGAAAGCGATTCTCCTGTTTCTCAGGAGAGGCCTCCGCTCGCTCGACCTTGGGGGCTCAAATCTTGGTGCCAACAAATTAGCACCGTTGCCGGGGACAAAGTTGAATATCCTCCCTAGGAAAAACAACAAAGATTCATATCTGGTTGTTGATGGTGAACAATGACAAGACATCAAGAAGGTTGAGTACTTTTCACCTAGTGACTCCACTCTTGAAGGATTCAAACTTCAGCGACTCCACTGGTGGTGTGACCTAGAAATCAAATGACCGAGGAAAGCTGGCGGACTCCATCTGGAAAATGGACTCGTAAAGTTTAGAAATGCATGGCAGAGGGTCAAGATACTTTGGTCTACGTTTCTTCCAGGATGCCTTATCCTATATTGTAAGGTTGCTCTTATCTTTTCCTAGATTCATCAAAACAACCTTCTATGGCTCAGCTCATTCTGAACAGAGTCATGAATGTATTTTTGTTTATCCTTCTTTACGAACTGAAAGTGTTGCGTCATCTTGTACATCTGATTATGGTCTATATTTTTATACGTGGGTACCCGATGTTAAAAGTCACCCCTGTGAAATTCTTGAAACCTCAGATTATAGTTTAGCTATCATCCCTAACATTGTCTCCCCAATTTATCCAAGCCAGTACAAACTACTACAACTGCCTCCCATCCTCCATGATTTTCCCACAAGATATTACAAGTACCTCCCCAAGTTCAGTGGAGAATCTGAAGACTTGACTGCTGAGAAACATGTACAAGCCTTTGAGCATTTCTCTGAAATTTTTGAGATAGAACATGACGATGTCTGCATGTGGGATTTTTCTCTGTTCTTGCAAGGAGATTCCAAAGCATGGTTTAAACACTTGCATCCTAAGTCCATCAACACTTGGGAAGAGTTTTCTTGCACTTTCTTGAGGTTTTGGGGTAGGAGAATGCCACTAGAGCAAATACTTTTAGAGTTTTATTCCCTGAGGAGGCATGAGGGTGAGGCCATATCTAGTTTTAACAGAAGATTTGCAAGCTTTTATTATAACATGCCTAAGGAAGTTCAACCTCTTGAGAACGCTGCTAAAATATATTATGTAGCTACCTTTCCCCCTGACATGTCCTTGCTTCTTTTGGAGATAAAATCAACCACCTTGCAATGTATGTTCGTTGATTGTTTGGAGGTTGAGGAAAACCTTAAGATGTCCAAGAAATTGTCAGATCAGGATGGTGGTGGTGAAATACATTAGAGGAAATTTCAACTCAAAATGGGCCTTTTAACTTTCATTCAAATTCCATGTCATCATGTGTTAGCCAATGAAATTGCTTTAAATTTGAAATACCGTATAGGTCTTAAACACTTTTTTAATATAAATTTGGGGATACGTATCATAAAAAAAACTACTTTTTTTGTTTGTATTTTTGACATATCTCCCCGTGTTTTTACTCAAATTTCGATTGAGAAAGCTTGTTGGATGTGGAATTAAATTCCGCATCCAACGAGTACCCACTCGGCATACTTTTGATGGAGCCCTCTACCCCAAAAACAAGAAATACCTGAAAAAATAGAATGATGATGTTTCCGCATCCAACGAGCACTCCCAATCGAAATTTGAGTAAAAACACGGGGAGATATGTCAAAAATACAAACAAAAAGGTAATTTTTTTCTTTTCTTCCTCCAAAATTAATAAATATTATTTTATTATTTTAACTATTATTTTATTAGTTCATTTTAGGAGGCCCATTTTGAGTTGAAATTTCCTCTAATGAAAGATACATTCAAATTGGTTGGGCCCTATAAACAGAATGGGAAAGTCTCTAGCCCATCAAAGCTCCCTCGTGATGTATAGAAAGATGACCAGCTCGAGGTAGGAGTAGGTATTCTTGTAGGATTATTCTTTGAAGATGGTGACTTATACTGTCCCTAGTCTACAAAGGATGATTTTAAGAGGGAGTTTGGTATGCCTGTGTACAATGAATATGAGGAAGAATACCTGCAGAATGTACCTGATGAGCCAGTTGTTGAAACAAATCCTTATGATGAAAGAAATCGAGAGGTAATGCAGAATCAGAAGGTCAAAGAGGGAAAAGATGATGGGATCACTGGAGGCGATTTCCTACCCTTGTGTTATGCCTATTTTGAATTGATATGACACATGGTCAAAGCCTCCCAACAGAAACAGAAAGAAGAGGAGATGGCATGGGCCAGACACCCGTACAAGAAAGAAGATGATGAGAAGAAACGACCAGGCGATTCCTCCCCTGCTACTAATACATTGGGAATATGCAATGAAATGTCAAGCTATGAAGATGGATGCAACAGCCTATAGATAAATACTTTTTCTGATGTTCCACCTTCAGAAACACCCCCTCACACAGATGGAATATGCCTACTAGGTTCCACTGGAGAGGCTGAAGACCCCCCTCTAGAAGCACATCTAGCCCTTGTTACAGAAATTTTGAGTGGAAAGTGGGATGTTCGCTTGAAGAAAGAATATGTGGGTCCTCGTCTGCAATTTTCCAAGTGTCATCCTAACGAATCTCTAAAAGCAGAAAGCTCTGGATGGCTTTTCAATGAGCAGGTGAAAGAACGTGATGGAGGTTGCCGTGATTTCTATGACCCCATCGCCGAATACATGGAGGGTCTAGGCGAAGGCAATGATTGGTTGCATCTCTGCCTTGAAGATCAGTTTGTTTATCAGTTCCTTCTCCTATTATCTATTTCATTTCTATCCATCAAGCACCATAAAAGAACAAGATTATTAGGCAAGTTGCTTGATTGGCTTCATTGGAAATCTGATTTCACTTAATCAGACTTATGTGCAAATTTACGTAGAGTAGGTAGGAGAAAATAAGCTTGGCAGTTATCGAGCATTTCCTTCATTACTGTTTTAGTTTGTTTTCATTTTCAGTTACCAGCACAGGTTTATAATCACCAGCATGATTTTCAAGACTGGCACAAATTCACTGAAGCAGTAGCTTGGACTAGAATGGAGATGCCAAAGAAATATTGAAGGCAGCCCAATGGTTTCGACACTTGGTCTATGAGGGTTCTTTGCTACCTCGCTGGGAGGATAGCATCCCTCATGGAGCTAGTTGTTAACACTCCATTTTTAACAGTTGATTTAAGGGCCTGACAAAAGTTCGGTGAGGGTCCCAGTCCCTTGAATTTCATGTGAGCACCCTTCAACGAGGAAAATGTTAGGCGCGTGCTGATGGCATTGGTCGGGATTCATAATCAAAGGCTGTGGTTGATCAGAAGTGGATCGACAGCTCCAAATCATTTCGCATCAGGAAACATGCATGATCAGAGCTTCCTTTCTAGATCATGAAATGTGTTAAAGATCAGAAGCTTTCGACAGATGAGATGAGGTCCGAGGCAGATCTACGACCTCAATCAATTTCACAATCCATACTTGTGAGGGTAAAACCGTAATCTCAAATCATGCAAGAGTGGTAGAGGTCGTGAAGATCAACGGTCGTGATGAGAAAGGAGAAAAATCTACGGCCACGGTTCATTTTGCAATGCGAACTAGCATGAATGAGTACTAAGGTTTCTCATTGCGAAATATGGCGGGGCCCACTAGGATCTACAGTTGCATGAAAGGTCGGTCTCGATCAATAGATGAGAACGTGTCACGATCTAAAGCTTCCTGCAGTAGTCAGAAGAGAAAAGTTGATGGCAGGAGTAATGGAATGTGGATGGTGGATGGGAAAGATCCCTCTAATCGGACGGCTGAGAAGAATTTTAAGGCACAGGTTCCACATCCAGTGAGGAGATGATAGCGGAGGAGACGTTCACGCGTGTAGTTTACATCCTTGCGGATTTGGTCAATTTCTATGATGCCATTTGTAGGATGCGTACCAAGGGAGCCAGCCCTTTGGTAGAGTCATACTCTTGAAATATAGGTGGATTTTGTGTGGGTTGGCCTGTGGGAGCTAGGAAAATAACCGACGAATCTACTACTCACACGAGGCAGAGCCAACAAGACCCAGGAGACCATTCTATTTTCTACTTCAATAAAGTAAGGGAACATGGGAGTGTCCACTTCATGAAATTTGCAACATGGATCTATTGTACCATACGACGTCCATAAATGCTTCCTACCGTAGATGATAAGGTGCCACGACTGATGAAATGAAGTGACTAGATCCCCATCAAGTAAAGGATCACCCTGCTCGCGCCTTCACACATGTTGGTGCCAAATAAACTTGATGGAAGAGTGTGCAGGAATGTTGATCAGCCAATATCAAATCCTTATATATACTGCATTCAGTTCAACAAGAGTGAACTAACATATCTCCAGAACCCGAGTTTTACTTGTCCACAAAGCTGCAAAGGCCTAATAGAGTTTGATGATGAAGATCTAGTTTGAAAAGCTTGTCCATCTAGGGGTGTTGATGGTTGGTGAGAAGGTTCCACACTCACTTGTCACCTTGTTATTCACATGCCAATGGTGACACTAGCCATCAGGGCCTAGACGTGATACTCGTGTCTTCAATGACACGAGGCCTGGACGAGGTCAGGGGTCTAAATCCTTCATCATTCTGTTTGTGAAGTCCACTTTCCAAGGGTGGTGGGGTTGGTGTAGATACACTACACCCTAGTGCCTGTGGGAGAGCTCACCTCACTCGAGGTGAGAAGTACAAGAATTACAAGCCACCCCACAGGTTCGTCTCAACCAGAAGCAATGCGGCACTTCTTCCAAAGCCCACATATAAATGTGTTACCTGGAGAGGAAGGAGGTGGAGGATGTGAATAGACCGGGGAAGGGTGCCAATTACCTTGCCAATGTGTGCCCATGTGGAAAACTGCATTTGAACACAGTGGAAGCACACACTTTGGGCATAGAAGGAGGAATCATACTCATCATCTGTCATGGCGGCCGAGCATGTCAAAATGTTACTCATGCCATATGCGGCCACTAGTGCCAAAATATTTGTTTAAATTTGTAAAATGTGGTGATAGTCCACTCCCTACATTTTTAACTCATGATTGTGACTTGTAACAATTTTCTACTCAGTAGTCTCAGCAATAGGATTGTGTAAAAAGGCTCCCCATAGAGGGAGAAAGGAGTTAGTGAATTGGATTGGGAAACATTCCCGAGCTGAGGGTCCCCATTTGTAAATATGGTTTGATACCTGTGTGTGAATAAATTGCAGAAGAAGAGTTGTTTCTCATGGCAGAGATTCATGTGTCATTGTTTTTCCCAATATGTATTTTTCTTTACGTGTAATGTGCTTCCTCTTTCCATTCTAGTTTGTCGACTGCTTTGATGTCTGCAACTTAGTGTATAATAGCTAGGAATTCATACTTGCTATGCTCCTGCTATTTTTCTAGGCATTTATCAATTCTTCTTCTAAAGTTGCGTGGAATTCATCTCACTGGTGCTCCATGTGATGGGTTGTCCTCTCTCTTCTCCTCTAACTAGCTGCTAAATACCTCTTGATTGGGAAATTAGTGGCTATCTTGCCTCTATTTGCAACCCCACATCATTCTTTTCCTTTGTAATTGTTCCTTACATAGGTTTTCGACTCCATTACCAATGGTCCCTTGCCCTCGATAATCCCACCATGCACCTCACCTTAACACACTTTGTCCCATTTGGGATCCTGGCCCCATGATCATGCTAATTGAAAATCTTATGCGAAGTAGACTCCGGTGACAAACAAGAGATCCCTCTCTAACTGCACGGGGCTGGATGCTTAGTCTAAAGCAATTCTGTTGTTTCCCAAGAGTGGGATCCGCTCGCTCGACCTTGGGGGCTCAAATCCGGGTGCCAACACCTTGTTCCATGACAAGTCGAAATAATGTCGAGATCAAGTATCACTATATCAGGGATATGGTGCAGAGGGGAGCAGTGAAGCTCCAATATGTTGTGATGGATGATCAGATAGCCGATGTATTGATGAAGCCATTGGCTAGAGTGAAGTTTGAGTACTTCAAGGAGAAGCTTGGTGTTCTCTAGATTGAGGTTCCCTCCAAGGGGAAGTGATGAGTCTGTAAGCCATTCTGATGAGTAGGTCAGATGTAAGGGCTGAGCCTTTTTGTCATGCTGAGAGGATTGGTTCCTTCCATGTTAGATATGAGTGCTGAGCCATTCTGATATGACTGTAGGATTGGTTCCTACATGATCATATATAAGGGCTATTTCCATTCTTGGAATGGAGCTTCTTGGTGAGTTACCAGGAATACTTGGTCTAGGACTGAGGGCCTTTCTGAGACGATTGTAAGATGTAGTCTTACATGATTAGATGTGAGCGTATGGACATTCTGATGTGATTGAGGGATGTGTTCCCACTTGATTAGAAATAAGGGCTATTGCAATTCTGTTATGGTGAGAGGATTGCTTCCTTCCATGACAGATGTGAGTGCTGGCCATTCTGATGTAGGATTAGTTCCTACATAGATGTAAGGGATACTTCCTTTTTGACGAGGAGGTTAGATGTGAGTGCTAGCCATTCTGATGTAGGATGAGCTCCTACATAGATGTAAGGGCTACCGCCTTTCTGATGAGTAGGTCAGATGTGAGTGCTGGCCATTCTGATGTGACTGTAGGATTAGGTCCTACATAATCAAATGTAAGGGCTATCTTTTTTTTGACGAGTAGTTCATATGTGAGTGCTGGCCATTCTAATGAGTAGGTCATATGTAAGGGCTACTGCCATTCTCTGAATGGAGGCACCTGGTCAGTTACCAGGAACCCTCAGTATAGGACTGAGTTCCTTTCTGATGAGTCAAGGTTAGATGTAAGTGTTGTGCCTTTCTGACGAGTCAAGGTCAAATGTGAGTGCTGGCCATTCTGACTTAGGGTCAAATGTAAGGCCTACTAAATACCTATGAGGAAGTAGGCCTACAACCAGCATGAAAAAGGGATGGCTCTGTAGAACTTCCTGTGATGAGAAGAATCATGAGATAGCACATATGATGATGACCCATTGATGATCCAGATCGAGCTATGATTTAGATCTAGTTATGATGTCTCTGAGATGATCCACATCGAGTGATGATCAAGATACATTAGTGATGATCCAGATCCAGTGATGGTCTAGATCCAATGATGATGACCCCGAGATGATCTAGATCCAGTGATGATCCATATCTAGTGATGATGATCCAGATCGACTGATGATCCAGATTCGGTGATGATGATCTAGATCGAGTGACGATCTAAATCCAGATGAAGATTACTTGAATATGAAGATGAAAAGAACTTGATGATGGCCTAGATGATACAGAGAAGAATACTTGTGTTGAAAATTGTGTCGAGAGAATACCTTCCTAGTTAGGAGGGAGTGTTGATGTATATGTAACTTCAGAATGTATTCACTTATATTTATTATGTATTATAACCCAATTTTTATTTCGGGATGTATTTGTAATTTACTTGATTCATGTCATGCCTTGATGTTCCTATCGGGAGGATCTATAATGTAAACAAGTCATGTCAAGTTATTGTGGGTAACCCTCCTATTGATCAAGGGTTAAAATCCCCGCAGTTCTAGGGCACTAGGCTTATTAGACTCTCCTAGAGAGGTTGGACCTAGTAGGGTTTTAATCATTTCAGGAATTAGTATAAATAGAGAGCTAGCCTCTCTATTTATTACACACTCATCCACACTCAGTTGTAGTGCATAATTGAGGAAGAGAAAGACACTGGGGCAAGGAAGAAAGAGGTTACTACTGTCGAGAGATCATCTTACTATTTTGGGGTTTTAATTTTGGTGCTGATTCTATCTCTGAGGAAGTTGCGGGGTTTTCTCCATTTATGGTTTCCCTGAGGAAAAACACTGTGTTCATTGTCTCTTGTGTTTGATTGTTGTGCTTATTGTTCTCTTAGTTAAAGATCCTAATTTTATGCTAGCTTAATGTTAAAAATCTAACATTAAGTAGGGGAAGGTTTCAGAATATGTGTGTTTTTGTATATGTGTTGCACACATACATCAGTTCTCATGTACGCGCATATACAAAAGATCACATATACACATATACACAAGTATGCATATGCGCATATATGAAAGCATTAGTATATGCATTGCACATTAATGGGTGCTTATGCATATGCTTAAAATATACACTAGTATACTAGTGTACTCAATATACACTAGTATAAGTTAGTGTATATTCTATGTATATACATTAGTGTATATTCTACTGCACATAATTGGTCAATTTCTACATCTTTTACTTCAAGATTTCACACCCTTTCATGTATGTTACTCTCTCTATCTCTCTCTCTCTCTCTCTCTCTCTCTCTCTATTTGTCACACACACACACACACAAATCTTCTATCTCTCTCCCCTTCCACTAACCACCTCCCCATACAATCTCTCTCTCTCTCTTTGCCTTTCTTTTTCTTCATGTATTTTGGGAATCCAAAAATTCATAGTAGATATTTATCAGCATCTGCATCTTTTCCCTCAAGAATTGACACTCTTTCACATTTTTATGTATATACTAGTATATACACTAGTGTATCTACATTATTAATATACACTAGTGCATATACCATTCTAAACACTAGTGTATATACTGGTATATACACTATTATATATTACTAGTGTATATATTGGTGTATACTCTAGTGTATATACTGGTATATACACTAGTGTATATTACTAGTGGGAATATACATAAGTGTGCTTCTGTATGTAGGGAATATCTTCCGTATATGTGCACTCATATACGAAGAGTGCTTCTCTATATGCACGCAGATATAAGGAAGCACTTCCATATATATGCATGCATATAGCGAAGCACTTCTGTATGTGTGCATGCATATATTGGAAGTGCTTATGTATATGCATGTGCATATACGGAAGATCTTCTGTATATGCACATGCATATATGGAAGCTATTCCATATATGTGCATTCCTATACATAAGCACTTATTGTAAATGGGCACACATATACAAAAGAATATTCCATACATACATAAGCACTTTTTTGTATATGCGCACTAGTAATATACACTAGTGTATATATTGTTATATACATTTGTGTACATACAATAGCTTATATACCAATATATACACTAATAATATACACTAGTGTATATTATACAGATATAATTTACACTAATGTATATATACTAGCATATGCACTAGTGTACGGTATATACATTAGTGTATATTACTGGTATATATACACCACCATATATAATGATAAATATAGAAGAATTTGTGTACATGTGCGTTCATATATGGAAGCACATTTCCTATATACGCATGCATATACAAAAGCGCTTTCGTATATGCATGCACATATATGAAAAGAACTTCCATATATGCACACGCATATACAAAATGTACTTCCATATATGTATGTGCATATATGAAAGAGTGCTTATGTATATGGAAATCACTTCGGTATATGTGCACGCATATACAAAAGAGCACTTTTGTATATGTGAATGCATATACGGAATTGCTTGCATGTATATGTATTTTTTGTATGTCAAGAAAGGTCTTTTGTATATATGAGCACTTACATAAGGCACATATATATATATTGTGCTTCCATATATGTACGTGCATAAAGGGAAGGCACTTCTGTATATGCATGCACATATATGGAAGTGCTTACATTTATACACTCTTCTGTATATATGGAAGGCTCTTACATATATATGCTCATCAACAAAAATGCATGCATATGGAAAGAGATACAAATGATGTGTGTGTGAGAGAGAGAGAGAGAGAAGAAAAGATGAAAGAGTGTCAAGTCCTGGATGGAAGAATGAAAAATTGAATAATAATTTTGTATATGCAGTAGAATATAGTACACTAATGTATATACATAGGATATACCTTAGTATACTAGTGTATAAAATACACACCAATATACTAGTGTATATTTTAAGCATATGCAGAACCTCCCATATATGTGCAGTGCATATGCAAGTGATTTTGTATATGCACATATACATAAGCGTGCATATACAAAAGTTTCCTTATGTGCATTGCACATATACAAAATTATTTTATATGCGCATATACACACTTATGTACATGTGCATATGCGTGCTTCCGTATATGTTCATACACGACAATTTCTATATATGTGTTATGCATATATAGACACCTGCCTATACTTAACCACTTATTATATTAGAGAAGAATTCTTTTTTTTCAATTTTGGAAAGTAGCTAAGCCTGATCCCTCTTCATGTATGCATTAAATTTAAGGATATAACCCAAATAGTCAATATGCCATCCTCAACTTCAACCAAAGCAAATTTCAATTGGGAGAAAATCTAGGAAAATTTCTCTAGGTTAACGCTGAAAAGAGATGTTAAGGATTTGGTGACATTTATAACCATGCGTGTAGCAGCTAGAAAGAGATCGATAAATACTTGAATAAGCAAAATTTATCTCCTACAACCATTGGAGAAGATTTGAATATCATGAACAAAAAACAAGTGAGAAATATAGACACGTGTTCCCACATGAATTCATTTGAAAGTTCCATTATGCCTACCCTCATGGATGATTCTTCCTATCCCCTCAACCACTAATAAGAAGAGGAGGGGAGCCAAGTAGGATCCTTGTCTAAGTCCCTGGAACGATCTAAATAAAGGTGTAGTGGAACCATTTATCAAAACTGCAAAAGAAACCAATTTGACACAATACATGATCCAACTAACAATATGGAGATGTAATCCAACTTGTAACAGAACTAACCTCAAATAGAGTCGCCATAGGCCTTAGACAGATCATCATTAACAATTGCTACATAAATATGTAGGTGGATACATAGAATATACATTAGACCTACATACACTATGTCTGCTGGGTCTAAACATGTCTTTACAACACTAGTGTATAGACCTAAAACAACTAGAGTATATACCTAGTGTATACATGTAGTGTATTTGTATATATGGTAAAAATACTAGTATATATATATATATATTACACATTTTTTATTGCACCCAATTTCTGCAATCCCTTTTTAAAGAAATAGAGTAAATTAAAAAAAAACTTTATATAACATATTAATCACATCCATAAAATAATTTAAGTTACTTAACATTATAATACCAACTTGTAACACCCGATATTTAACTCAATAAACCTTATCATTACTCTGTTTTTAACTTTAACATAATCCTCATCAAATTGAGAGGATGGCAGAAGGTCATCTCCTTAATAATGTTTCCCTTAAAAATTTTAAGAATAACATGATTCAAACTACAACTTTCCTATCCCATCCAATTACTTAACTATATTATTAAATGGTAAATAGCGCAAGTTCGATATACCTCTATATCCATTTAAATACGTGAGCAGGTAGGTATTTCAAATTCATAAGGTAGGTATTTCAAATTCATAGTTCAACACATAATAGTAATATGGAATCCATGTTCCTAAACACAGTGAATATTTTCTTCTTGAACAACTTCTAACACATACATGATTTACTTACGGAAAATACTCATAAGTTTATCATAATTTCAACTTAAAAGTGAATCATAGAATTAATTTATTCAATAAAAGCATAAGAGTTTTCAATAAGAAAATATAGGGTTTTTCTAATACCAAGCTTAATCCAAATATGGCTTTAATATGATTTTTCCTTAATTATTCAGGGTATAAATGAACAACAAAAGGAAATTATACTTGGTCCACTATAATACAAACCCTTTACAATATCCACTTACTTTACACCCCGACTTACTATTTCCACACCTCATAAAGCCATCTTTAACAAGACGTTTACTATATGAGCCTCAAAGATCATTTAATTATTATACTACCAGGATATTATCCTATACCTTCATTCTCGTTAAGGTTAGCCATTGATAAAAAAACATATTCACTATTTATGATTATGTTAAAGAATAATATGAAGCATGCTTGACCATGATATCAAAACACCTTTTTTTTTTTTTCAGAGAGAAAGATCCACGGGAAACCCAGCAATACTATCAAAACACCTTAATAACAAGGGAAATACTTACTTATGCAACGTATATGCAATAGATTGATATTTTAAGCAAACTTTTCAATAGGTTATAGATAGAATCGTAGTGTATTCATCATTATGCTTGTAATATATCATAAACATGTATGTGCATAGGTTTTCCAATTTAAGCTATTGTTAACATGGTAATATATTCATTTTCTAATTCACAAATATGTATAACCTAATGAAAATCATACATATTACCTTGTAGATATTCAAACAACACATCACTCTCCATGCATATATTTTTACATTTCAATTTATATAATCATTGAACTAATTCATGTACTTGACGATCATAACATTAAAACATTGGTGGGATGGAAGCGGGGGGGTTCTTTACCTCGTTTGGAGAGATGGAGACCGAATTCTCTTGGGGGCTTGGAATGGAAACAAATAATATTGAAAAGGCGTTATCCCTGTGGAAGGGACTCTCGATTGCCAAGAATCGAACAATTACTGATCTTATAGTGTTGGGAGACTCAAGAATTGTAATCCAATCTCTAGCTGAGAATTCTCTCCCAAATCAGATGCACCTTCGATAGGTGATAAAAAAAAATTAGGTGCTAGCTTACTCTTTCCAAAAAATCGAGTTCGTCCATGTCCTTTAGAAGCATAACGCTGAAGCAGATCAAGATGCAAATATTGGATCCACCCTTAATGTCATCTCGCTGTTAATTAATAGGGTTAGCTCCCTTTGTACCCCTACATAGGACTGTGGTTTGTATCTTGGGGATTATGGACTTAGGGGCTCGTGGCTATTGGCACCTGTTGCCTCCGCTAAACGACGCATGCCCTAGCCACATGGTCAAGTCCGCTAAAATGACCCAATGCGTGTGCAATCGTTGGAGTAAGAGGTGGGCATTAAATTCTTGTACATTGGGTAATCCGTTCCTTGCTTGTGGAAGGTTTCACGTCCTGTCCACGCCATGTGAATTCATTCAGGTGATACAGGAAATTATGGCTCGTTGGATTATTTTGGGTGGCAAGGATATAAGGAATATAATGGAGAAGGGAAAAGGATGTATGCTCTGGTTGGTTTGCAATAGAGGCGAATTTGAGGAGGTGGTTGGTCTGCAGCTGAGAGTTCAGGTGGTTTACTGCACAATGGAAGTGTCTTCAGAATCCACTGGTTCGTCCCCACGTGGCACTATTTCTGGAGTTAGATATTTGGGATATCAAAAAGGAAATCAAGAAGCTGAATTGGACTATTGAAAAGATTGACACCGAGGGAGGAAGGGGTCTGGAGAATGTCGATAGGGATTTGTTGTTCCTGAAGAAGAATTTTAAGTAGGCAGTCAAGCATTCTGAAAATGTTGTTCTGGGGTTAATGGAAAAAATCGAGATAAATATCGAGAATCTTGAATTGAAAGTGTTAAAAATATGGAAGCTACAAATTATCTAGGTTCCCCGTCTCGCCATCAAGAGGAAACAATTGAAATCTTGTCTGTGAAATGCAGTTTTGGATTTTGTTGTATGTATGCAAAATTTAGTTTTGAATTATCATACTAGGTTTATATTGCTTTCTTGTGAATAGGGTAATGTCAAACGTTGTGAAGTTTTCTCTATTAGTTTACTGGTTATCTTACTATTTGGACTGGCATGGATGAAAGCTTGACTTTCATTGCCATGTCCACAAGTGTGCCTTTGTAACTTGGATATGTTTATGTGGTTATACCACTTTTTTTAATAAATCATAATCGTTACTGCAAAAAAAACATTAAAACATTTTCCTTTCTATAGAATGTATGCCAATAAGTAAACAAAAAGGATCATATTCAAATAATCAATTCTTCCCAAATTTAACAACATACCTCTATGCATCCAAGTCCATTACCTTCGAGTGCTGAGTACATGGTCTAATACCATTTGTAATGCACCCAATATCCTCATGGAAATTTTAGAGAAATGAGGGAAATTAAAAAGAAATTGTTATATTTTTATCATTTAAACAATATGATCTTAGGATCTTATCTGAGAGAATAACATGCACATCAATAATCACAAGAGGCAATAGACACAAGATATTTTCCTCGGGGAAACCATTAAGGAGAAAATCCCACGACTTCCTCAAAGATAGAATGCGCACCAATGGTAGCAGTAAAACCCAAAGACAGAAAAGATGATCTCCATAGTTATTCTCTCTCTCTCACTTGAGAGAGCTTGTCCTCTCCCACTCATGTGCCTCGTTGAGTGAGTGCATGTATTGAAATGAGGAGAGCTTCACTTCTATTTATATTCTTCCGTTCACTTTATTTCCACTCTGACATGTCAGCCTCACTGAACAATTACTTACCAGGGCCAACATCTCTAGGAGATTCTAATAAACCTAATGCCCCACAACTATGGGGACTTTTCCCTTCAATAAATAAGGAGGGTTAACCTTAAATCAATTGTGGGGACTATTTCCCCAACTTACAATGGACGGTTAACCTCAATGACTTTACATGACTTGTTTACATTAGTGAATCTCCCGATTGGAACATCGGGGAATGACATGACTCAATTACATTACAGATACATCCCGGAATAAACATTGAGGTACAATACATAAGATATACAAGTGAATACATTCCAAAGTTACAAATACATCAATGCTCCCTCTTAACTAGGAAGGTATTTTCTCGACAAAATTTAGAAACACAAGTCTTCTTCTCTGTATCATCTGGTTCATCATCAAGTCCTCTTCATCTTCAAGTCATCTTCATTATCAAGTCATCTTCATCGTCAAGTCATCTTCATCAAGCCTAGATCATCACTTGATCTGGAGCATCACTGGATCATCACTTGATATGGAGTATCAATGGATCATCACTTGATCTAGATCATCATCAAAGCTGGATCATCATCATCATCACTGCTTCCTCTATCTCAATCAAATGGTGCTATCTCTTTATTCTTCTTGTCACATGAAGTTCTATAGAGCCATCCCTTTTTCATGTTGGTTGTAGGGCTATCCTCTAGGTAGTTCTTTATCTTCTTCGGCACTTATATCTGACCATGAGAGGAACACATCCAAGAACCATGTCAAAATGACCCACCCAACACTTACATATTTCATTCTCAAAGAATGGCTCTCAGCTCTAGGCTGAGTGTCCGTCCCAAACTGAAACAAATTCCTGGTAACTAACCAGGTGCCTCCATTCTCCCAGAGAATGGCCTCTCAGCACTAAGCTAAGCTTCAGTCCTAGACTAAATCAATTTCCTAGTAATTGACAAGGTTCCTCCATTCTCCCAGAGAATGGCTTCTCAGTACTAAGCTGAGCTTCAGTTCCAAACAAAATCAAATTTCCTGGTAACTGATCAGGTGCCTCCATTCTCCTAGAGAATGGCTTCTCAATACTAAGCTGAACTTCAGTCCTAGACTGAATCAATTTCCTGGTAAATGACCAGGTTCCTCCATTCTCCCAAAGAATGGCTTCTCAGCACTAAGTTGAGCTTTAGTCCCAAACTAAATCAATTTCCTAGTAACTGACCAGGTGCCTCCATTCTCCGAGAGAATGGCATTCGACACTTATATTTGACCATGGAAGGAACCAATCCTACCTCCATGTCAGAAAGGAACAACACTTACATATGACCATGGAACGAACCAATCCTGTCACCATGCAAGAAAGACATAGCACTTACATCTTACCATGGAAGGAACGAATCCTTTCACCATGTCAGAAAGGCACACGAAATCATCACTTCCCCTGGGAAGGAACCTCAATCTAGAGAAAACCAAGCTTCTCCCTAAAGTACCCAAACTTCACTCTGGCCATTTCTAGCATAGAATCACATCAGGGTTGATTACGTCGAAGGACAACCTGCAAGCTTTGCCAAGACTGATTACATTCGAGGACAACATATGGGATTGTTTACGTCTCAAAAACCTATGATCTTCGCTAGGATTTATGCTCAAACAACCTATATCACTAGCTATGCTAGAACTCCCTCTTTCAATAGATCTCGATTTGGATCACAAACTAGATCTTTACTGCTCCTCTCTACATCATACAAAAAATGCAAGTCAGATCAATCAAATCAAATAGTAGTTCTCAAAAGAAACATACTACCTCCCAAATCGCAAGTGGAAACATCTTTTTCCTCAGCTATACTTAGTGCCATGCAAGAATCCATCCTACCAAACCAAGAGATCACACCTGATTTCATACTGATGTAGCACCTCGAAGTGCTCTTCCTATCAATGGCACTGCCTCCCCAATACAAATCCACATAACCCTCCAGATTAATATTATGATTCATATCATACTTGAGCCCATACTCAACTATACCCTTCATGTACCTCACTGCATTCTTTGCAACCATCAGGTGAACATGTCTCAATGTGTTCACACCAAAGCAAATATATGGTCTTGTATTTGTCAGGTACATCAAGGAACAAATCATCTGACGATACATCATGTCATCAACCGTCTTTAATGAAGCAACACTCAATATCTTCAGGTTCAATGACATAGGTGTGGTCACGGCCTTCCAGTCCATCATCCTGAACCTCTTTAGGATCTCTACTGCATACTTCCCTTGGCCCAGGGATATTCCATCTGCATTCTGCCACACCTCCATGCCTAGAAAGCAGTGCATCATATCCAAGTCCTTCATCTCAAACTCGGCAACAAGTCTCCTTCTTGCAACTTTAATGAGTTCCTCTTTTCTGTCAGGAACAAGTCATCGACATATAACAAGAGCATCACTAGTATTCCACCTTCAACCTTGAAGTAAAGGTTGGAATCCAATTTTCTCTCAGTAAATCCTAGATCCATCAGTAAGTTGTCCTTCCTATCATACCATGTCGAACCTCAGGATCTTCTACAGTCACTCCCTTTGAAGCGGAGCATCATACTCCCTCTGTCTTTTGTACTCTATGCATTGAAACATTCTGTACCAGAGTGACAAGTAACTTCCTCTACTACTATTATTCTATGTATCCATATAGGGTCACTGGATACAAATATTCTCTATTTGAACCTTTTCAAAAAGTTCTTCTCACACCCATCTATGAGCTTTTCATCCTCTATAGTCTTTCATCTTCAATCTTGTAGCACATGTTAAGATCTTCATCACTCTAGGTGATCTTCAAGCTCCTCATGTATGTGTTATCCCATGGGTGTCTTCTGAGCTTGTACAACTCCTTCTTTAATTTGCACACATGAGTCTTCCTGTCATGTGTTTTAACTTCCAATGGATGCAAATGTCTCTTCGTAGTTTATGCCTTCTTTCCGTGAGAAGCCTCATGCTGCGAATGTTGCCTCGTATCCCATGATGTTTCCATATACTGTATGCTCAATCTTGTAGATCCATATGGAAGACATTACAGACTTCCCTTCAGGTCTCCATCCTAGACATCATTCTTCTTGTACTGTTATTCTCCTTCCCTTTCTTCTTGGATACTTCTTCAAAGTTGGAAGGCTCTACATCAATGATGTCACTCAATAGTGTCACATAACTGGAGTGTCTCTGAGGCCTCTTTCTTTATTTGAAAGTATCACCATATTATTCTTCATCTTGGATTCATTCTTGAACTGTTGTCACTTGTTCTTCGGAACAAGTCTCATCCTTCTTTTCTTGTAGGTGATTGCACACGATCTTTCCTACAAGTCATATGCATTTGTATGGATAAAAAATTTCATAAGGAATATTCATAATGGAAAATTCTTATGCATAAATATATGATCATGCAGCTATTTTAACCAATACAACATTCATCCATATCTAACAGAAACTTTCTAGATTCCTTCCATCTCTACCAAGACAACACTGAGATTGTGCACTAATCCAGCATGTCAGCAAAGAGGTTTCATTCTAGATAAGTAGCAATGGAGAGCTGTATAGCACCATGAGCTACTTACCCATCACATGCGTATTAGTAGTATACTACCATTAATGCAAACATTCTATCATGAATAATACATCAACTGAATATAAAAAAATGCATAACAAAACAATATCATGAAATGACAATTGAATACTTATCTTTATTTGTTTCGTGGGTAGACTCCTTCTTAAGCCTTCAGCTTCATCATCTTCTTCATTCATCATTTATTATCCAAATGATAAGATGGATAAGAGGCTCTTAAAGGGTTGAGTCCTTCATATTCCTCATCTCTTGAGGGATCTTCTTTGGATGGTGAGAGCTTGATATTCAGTTGCTTCCATCTTCTCTTCTCTTATTATGACTTGGGCCTATTCTTCTTCCCACAGTCTACTAAAAGTAATCACTTCCTTCTGGTACACATTCCTTTACTGAATGAATCCCATGATCCTGGGAGTCCATTCAAGGTAACTTCTACATTCTCCACTTCTTCTTCTACTGCTTCAAGTTGTTCTTTTATTTGAGAGACCCTTGTAAAGTATGACTACATGCTCTCTGCATTCTGGATCTTCACATTCTTCAACTATTTTATCAAAGTCATCTTCTAATTTATGTTCTTCCCTTCAAATAGCTTGGTCAAGGAATCAAACATCTCTTTAGGTGTGTTTAGGGAAGACACTTATGGTATAAGGTGATCTGTGATTGAATCAACAATTATCCTCTTGGCCTTGACCAAGTTCTTCTCGTGTGAGGCTTTTATCCTCATCTCCCTCCGGAACTTGAACCTCTCCACTTATGTAGGCGTCCAATTCATTTTGTTAAGAACTAATGAGATCCAATACTTCCATGCTTGGAATTTTTCCATTTCACCAAGCTTGTAATCAAGCTGGTGTGACTAGTCATTTAGAAATGAGAACCTCAAATGTAAATAGCAAAAGATTAGATCTTACCAATTCCAGGTGTCTGTCCTCGTTCTGGAGCTGGTTGATCTAGGGTTTCTCAGAGAAACCCTAACTTTCAAAAACTTGGAATCTTTTATATCTAATTGGATAGAAAGATAGACCTCTTCAAGGCGAGATGTCCAATGTACTCCTTTTCTGAAAATAGTGGAGGAAATTCCCTAGAATAGGAAGCCCTAGTTTAACAATTTCTTCTGCATAAATTCTTGATAATATTTCTGCAGTATCTTTGAAATTAATAATCCTCTATGCCTAAAACTTTGCACAGAGGTATCCTTGTCTGTCCTCTTTCCAATTCTACATTTTTGAACAGAATTGGATTCACCAATTGAGACTTATGCTCATTTTCCCAAGCTGGCCTATTTTAGGACTGTTCAAAAGAGTGATCTTGTACGGACTGCCATGTGTCACTAGTTCATTTTTAAGGTCTGAAACTTTTACCATAGAAATTACAATCCATTCCTTTTCTAGAAAATATTGGTAAATTTCATTTGGACCTTCATAGCTCGAGATATAGCAATTCTCCCTACGTGTCCTGTTTAGGGATGAATCTTGGGAGAGGATGGAAACCTAACTTGGAGGAATCATATCTCCTAGAATATAGTGAATCTGAGGCTAGAACTTGGATACATTCTACATTAGGAATTTATCTTTCACCTGTGAAAGTTTTGGCACCTGATCCTTCTCCAATCTAGAGATATAGAAAATATACAAAAACTATCAGTTTCAGTATTTTTGGGTTTTTCAGGCCCATGGTCAAATTAGGGTTTGACTTTCCCAAATTTTTACCCAACCAAAAATCTCAACCCAGGTCTCTAAAATTCTATTTTGATGAGGACAGTAATCCTATCCTGGGCTCAGTAAAAAATTCCTCTTCTGTAAAAAGCCCTAATTTTCTGCAACAAAAACTAAAAATGCCCAAAATCAAATTATGCTTCAACAGAAACATGCGCCCTTCAATGGAGAGTTAGCCTAGCCTTCTTTTATTGATGGATTGTGGAGAGAGACCCAAAAAGTAATAATCCCTAGATTTTGTAGCTGCATAGTGTATTCTTCTCAGGTTAGCTGTGATACCATGTTAGATTTTTATCATTTAATAAATATGATCTTAGGATCTTATCTGAGAGAATAACAAGCACAACAATAATCACAAGAGACAATAAACACAAGATATTTTCCTTGGGGAAACCATAAAGGAGAAAACAACGCAACTTCCTCAGATATAGAATGAGCACCAATGACAGTAGTAAAACCCAAAGACAGAAAATATGATCTTCATAGTTGTTCTCTCTCTCACACACTTTAGAGAGATTCTCCTCTCTCACTCATGCACCCCAGTGAGTGAGTGTATATATTGAAATGAGGAGAGCCTCACTTCTATTTATATTCTTCCATTCACTTTATTTCCACTCCAACATGTCGTCCTCGCTTAATAATTACTTACCAGGGCTGACATCTCTAGGAGAGTCTAATAACCCTAGTGCCCCACAACTGTGGGGACTTTTTCCTCTGATCAGCAAGGAGGGTTAACCTTAACTCAATTGTGGGGACTATTGCCCCGACTTACAATGCACTTACAATGGAGAGTTAACCTCAATGACTTTAGATGACTTGTTTACATTATTGAATCTCCCGATTGGAACATCGAGGAATGACATGACTCAATTACATTACAGATACTTCCCAAAATAAACATCGGGGTACAATACATAAGATATACAAGTGAATACATTCCTAAGTTACAAATACATCAACAAAAATTACCCCATTTCTCTAAAAATTCCTTGTAGAAATAGGGTGTGTTGCATATTTAAAATAGACCTAGTGTATACACTAGTGTATTGACCTAGAATTTTATTGGCATATACACTAGTGTATATAACTCAAAATTTTGTCCCACGGGATGATTAAAGACAACACCATGACAAATATGATGACATAGAGAAACATAGGAAGAACAACTATCGTAATGTCAATCATAGGATGTTATGGTTGTATACTTGTATATGATAGTTTCATTAGAGGGATTGCATCGATGTTTGTCTCTAGGAGGACACCATGGTAATGAAACTAGAAGTTCCTTGATCATTTTCAAATGGAAGTCATTGAATATTGCATGAAGCATACTCCAATTCTTCTCTTTTATTATTTCTTTACCAAAATTAATGTACTTTGACATACATGGCGTACCTATATCACAACCATTGTCTTATGTAGTATTCACTTTTGAGTAACTCATTTCATATTTGTTTATCATATCCCAAAAAGTTAGTTAAATAAATATAATAATAAGAACCTAAACATGACCTTAATTAAATAATAAACATAATTAATAACGTTGATGGAAACCTAAACTAGTGAGGTATGAATTATGAACATAAAAAACTTTATGTATGAAATATAAAATAATATTTCTAAGGAAAACATTATAATATTTTACCTTTTATTACGGAAAATATCTTTAGTAATGAAAAAAGGCATCTGCAGCTATACAATTTCCATTTTTAGTAACACTTAGGGTTTCATGTATTTGCACTACCACCATTGTGTTTATTTCAATATGTCGCAAAAAGCATTGACATATAATTTAAAAGATACAACCGTGATCAAACTCTTTATTTGGACTTAGCATTGTGGTCTTCTAAAAAAACTAAGGGCATGTCTTCTACACTGCATCAGTTCAACACTTACATAATATAAGTGGTATTAATATCATTTTTTTCAACCACATAATTTAAGTGGGTGCTATGGGTAATAGTATGCATATGTGTAACTTTTTTATAAGTTTTTTGGCATTGAAAAATCATATTTTTTTAATGTGTAGATTATCATCTTACTTGTATACTTATATTTTTTTTCCAAAACAATAATTTTTATTATTTAATAACTTAAATTTATGTTTTATTTTCAATATATCTTAAAAGATATAAATGGGGATACCAACAAGGTCATTTATTCCATATTATTTTCAGTATCAAATAATTTTTTATTTATTATAAACAAAATTTACATAGAATATTAACATGCCTATATATATTTTTTTTTAGTAATAAACAATATTTTTAATTATTTTGTATTAAATTGATTAAAAACTTAATATTTCTATTAACACCACTTTGTATGAATGTTTTTTTTAATATAATACTAAAAACCTTATGTTTTGAAAACAAAACATTGTTGATGTGAACCATAATTTTTGGCCAAAAAATTAAGTATAAAGTTGTAACATAATGTTTTGGAAACAAAATATCATTAAAGGGAACCATAATTTTAGATAAAAAAATTTACAATAAAATTATAATATACATACAAAATAATAGATATTGGAAATATAAAATTGCAATCAAATCCCTTCTCTATGCAAAATACATCAACCAGATAAAAAGTGGAAGTATATAATGTAGTTTTTATTTGTAGAATTTGCAAGTATTTCACTTAGTAAAAATGAAATTTTTATAAATTCATAATGACAGTTAATAAGCTATTAAAATAGTTTAAGTAATTACATATTTAGATAGACTATGAAAATATGACACTTACTTGTTACAAATGTAACTCCCTCCACCAAGATAGGACATGTTTTTTTTTCTTTAGATTTCTAACCTTTCAAATGTTTAATTGTGGAAATTGAACCCAAGATATAGAACAATTACACTCACAAAATTGCTAATCAAACATGCAAAATTAACATCAAAGGAGACTAAAATTGGAGCATAACACTAATATGTATTAAATAAGTGTACAATAGCCAACCTTGTGAAGTAATAGTCTGCTGAAATATATAATTACATGAGATATTCGAATGCGTAAGGATGACATTTGAAAATGTCAACAAGTCAGCTTACTAAATCTAGTCAAATCCCCCATAGGTGCATAAAGTAGTTTCCAAATAGACCAAGATGCTGATGAATTGGTTAGGCCAAGTGGAAAATATAATGAGGGATGGAAAGACAACTCACACATGCTTTTATTAGCAGAAAAGGAGGGAGGATGATGTGGGAAAAAAACAAGTCAACTACACCTAGTCTAGCTTTTCCTTTTGCCTTAATTTTCAATAAAACATCCAGCTTTTCAGAAAAAGAAGATATGCGCTTTGGAGGATCTGGAGTAAACCAAACATGTTAAAATGGGTTTCCAAGAAGCTTCCCAAGTGCTCCATGAATCAGTTTTGGCATGTGTTGACTTCTAGGACATGTAGAAGGAAACTAGCATAGAGTGGAATCTAGGAGACTGGATAATAAAACAAAAATAATTTAATTAATGTCTAAGGTAGGTAACTATGGGATGATTATTCTAACACCCCCCCTTAATATTGACTTTATGAGTAAATATCAGAAAACTATAGGGCCTAGAAACAAGGCTTAGTCACCCTTTACATACTGCTTGTCTAGACAACCAAGGGAAGAGGTAAAAACCCTGTGGGAAAATCCTCCCTTAAACATGGACAAGAAAACAAAATTTGGAAATCTTGTCATCAATCATGTTTCACAGCATGATCAGAAATCCCCAATAGTGATTTGAGATTCCTGAATGTCTTCTAAAAAAAAACTTTCGTGAAGATGTCTGCTACTTGTTCTGAGGATGCACAGAAGAAGAAGATTCCATGAGTTCTTTTTCCTTGAACAAGGTTTAGGATCCTTTTGGCTGCTCTCCAGTGGATCTCATGAGGCTGATCCATGTATCTTGAAGCCACACTAACTACATAAGATATATCAGGTCGAGTGTGTGTAAGATAAAGCAAACACCCAATCAACTGCCTATGCAGTGTATTATGTACCATAGGAGAAGAACCTGCTTTTTCAAGCTTAACTCCTGAAAGGAAGGGAGTCTTGCCTAGCTTCCAGTCTTTCATGTTGAACTTGTTCATAAAATTTAAGGCATACTTGGACTGATGTAGTTTTATTCCATGTCAGGATTGAGCAATTTTGACACCCAAAAATTGGCTCAACAATCCCAAATCTGTCATAGAAAATGCATGGTTCATTGCATCCCTAAAGGAGGCAATCTCTTTCTTTGAACTTCCTGTAATAAGAAGGTCATCCAAATACAAGAAAATAATCATGAAATAACCATGAATCAGCTTCAAATAGACATTAGGATCAGACTTGCATCGAACAAAACTCAATGACAGCAGAAAGCCATCATTCTTGGCATACCAAGCCCTGGGGGCTTTCTTGAGCCCATACAATGATTTATTTAACCTGCACACTAAAGATGGATTAGAAACAAACCCTTCAGGTTGCTGCATATAAATCTGTTCAGTGAGGTCTCCATTTAGGAAAGAACACTTCACATCCATGTGATGTACGTCCCACTGCTTCAAAGCTGCAATGGCTAAAGCTATCCTTATGGAGTCCATCTCTACCAGTGGTGCAAAGGTTTCATTGTATTCAATACTATGTACTTGTGAGTAGCCCTTGGATACCAATCTTTCCTTATATTTCAAAATTGAACCATCAGCAAGAAACTTATTCTTGAAAACCCACTTACATTGAACTAGCTTCCTCCTCGGGGGAAGATCAACCAGTTCCCAAGTGTTGTTCTTTCGGAGCAAGATGAATTATTATTTCATGGATGATTTCCATATTGGATCATGTGCTGCATCTTCATATGTCTGTGGATCTGATTCAACCATCAGATAGCACTTCTCAACAAATAAAGGATCTTTCATACAAAGGGCACTCTCAAACTGAGATCTAGTCCTCCTAGTGTCATTAGGATTTCCAACTAGTTCCCCAGCTGTATGAATGGTATTTACTGCCCATTTTGGTCTTGTAGGACTGTCATGATCTGCAATCAAATCATCATTATCAAACATATCAGAATCATCAAACTCATTAGTTCTCCACTTACAATCAATGGATCTGGTGGTGAAAAAGGCTCTCCAACTTCAACTGCTACTAAAGGCTCTTCTTGGAACTGAACACTTATTTCAATAAAAGATTTGTTTGTGCTTAATTTGATCAGATTGTACCCTTTTTAATCTTTAGAATACCCAACAAATAGGCACTCTTGGCTTTGGGGTTGCAAAGCCTTTCTCTTTTTAGTTGGAATTCTAGCCCAAGTCTTTGAGCCAAAAATCCTGAAATGGATCACATCTGTCTTGTGCCCACTCTGTTACAAATGTTAAATTTAAATGTTAAGCTAAGTTAATTTTAGTAAATGTTTGTAATTAAACTAAGAGGTGACTTGAAAATTCACCTCTCTTCCCCACTCAGGGTATAAATACCCGTGGCAATTATTATTGTAAACCATCTTCTTCATATTTATTACTTATACATTTTACATTACGTTTCTATTCTCCTCCATCAACATTTTTGCTATTTAATTGGTATTAGAGCTTCTCGGATCTTGGCACCAGTCCACCACCATCTCACCTCTGATGCACACCTCCTCTTTACCATCCACGTGCTCACGATGCACTCCATCTCCACCTCCATCCTACTCCACCATTCCGCCTCTTCCTAGCACCCCTCCTCTCGCCTCCTCTCCAATAGCAATTTAATATTAAATAAATTATTAATATTAATATATTTTTATTAATATTATTATTAAACAAAACTATATTATAATAATAATTATTATTAAAATTATTTAAAAAAAATCATGGTGGGTTGACATCATATTGTAAACAAAAATAAATCCACATTTAGCACAGAGAAAATTCCAATCACAAGATCAATGGACGCTCGGTTCAACCAAATCAATGAGAAGATTAACAAGAACTACGAGGAACTCCAGGAGAAGATCAAACAAACGAGTGACAATTTGACGTCGACTTGGACACAAATCACGTCACGAATGGAGAATACCTTCCACACTCTACAAGAAGACCAAAAGAAAAATCAGGCAGTTTTAATCGCCATCCTTGACTGATTACAAATATCTAATGACCCGCATCCAAAATCTCCAAGAACACTGGAGAAGCTAGATCCTCTATTCAACATGTCATCCTCAAACTCATATACACAAGGACACCAAATGCGGGTGAAAGTCAAGTTACCCAAATATGAAGGGGATGAATGACAATGCATAGCATGGATTAACAAAGCCGAGGAATACCTAGATATCCACAACATCCATTACGAAGGCAAGAAAATTAAATATTCCTCCATGCATCTAGAAGGAAATGCTTACAATTGTTACTAATGGTGGAAGAACACTACAAGAATATGTTCTCACAACTGGGCTAGTTTCAGGAATGACCTCATCAAAAGATTCCAGGGTGTTGAAGAAATTTTGTTTGTTTTCAAACTCACAAGGTTAAAAAAAAAATAGTGTAGATGAGTACACCTATGAGTGGGAAGCATTGTCAACTTGAGTCCCAGAGTTAACCGATGACCAACAATTACAGACCTACATACACGGTCTTAAACAACACATATGTGATGAACTAGAGTTACATAACATCTCTACCTTGGAGGAAGCACAACGCAAAGCTAGGATTATTGAAAAAAATTCAAGAAATCTACTCATACCCATTTCAACAAAGACGACTCCAAAAGGAATCCTTTCCAATCAACATACACAAGAAATCCAAGATATACACCGCCACAACTCAGGGAAGGAACAAAGCCTAGTTTAGAGGCCCATAGAATAAAGGAAGGGAAATGTAAGTTCTGTGGAGACAAATGGGATCCTAAGCATCGGTGCTTACATAATAAATTGTATGCATGTGAAGCAGAAGAAGCAGGGTTGGAATTCGAAGAACCAATTGAGAACGAGGCGGATAGTCAACCAGACTACCAAACATAAATCAAGGACGACACCCCAAATATATCATTAGCCGCTATTACCGAAATCTCGGAACCACAAACATTGAATATTAAAGGACATATAAAAAATAATAATGTCACAGTTCTCATCGACTCTGGCAGCACCCATAACTTTGTTAATGCCAGTCTTGGTAAAATATTTAACTTATTTGTTCATCCAGTACCTAACATGAAGGTTATGGTAGAATATGGCAAGAATATTGACAATGTGGGAAAATGTCACAAATTCAAGTTACAAATGCAATAATATAACTTAGAATCATATTTTTTTGCAGTACCACTAGGAGGAGTCGATGTAGTATTAGGAACACAATGGTTACAAACCTTGGGTACATACTCCGCAAATCACCAAGAGCATTTTATTGAATTCCATTTGTTTGGGAATACATGCAAATTATACGGGTTCCAACCACCTCCAACACAGTTAGTTAGATCACATCAGATGGAAAAACTACTTCGGAAAGGCGCACTAGCATACATACTTCAATGCTAAGAAATGGAGCTTCTAATGTGTGAAGGAGACATGGATAAACAAATAGAGATAAAAGAGCTGATTAAAAAACATCACAAGGTGTTTCAATAACTACCCATAGATCTTCCACCAAACAGAAATATTGGACACATAATAAAAATAGAACCAGGGACAAAACCTGCAAGTACCAAACCATACAGATACCCACATCACCATAAAATAGAAGTTGAGAGGTTAACTCGGGATCATCTGAAGTGTGGCATCATTTCAAAAATCAGAAGCCCCTATGCAGCTCCAGTAGTGCTAGTATGAAATAAGTATGGGTTGTTGAGGCTGTGCATAGATTATAGAGGACTGAACAAAATAACTATCAAAAATAACTTTCCAATCCCATTCATCGATGAGTTGCTGGATGAACTTCATGGGGCTAAGTACTTTTCAAAGTTGGATCTCCGATATGGTTATTACCAAATAAAATTTACAGTATAAGACATAGCTAAAACTACTTTTTGTAGTCATGAAGGCCATTATGAGTTCAAAGTAATGCCCTTTGGGTTGACTAATGCTCTAGCTACATTTCAAGTTGCAATGAACGAATTGTTCTAGCCATTCTTAAGGAAATTCATACTAGTGTTTTTTTATGACATTCTCATATATAGTAGAACATGGAAGGAGCATTTGGAACACTTAAGTCAAGTACTTACCATTTTGGAAGAAAACAAATTCTGCGCGAAGAGGTCTAAGTGCACCTTTGGAAATGAAGAAGTGGACTACCTAGGTCACAAAATATGAAAGGAAAGTGTCGAGGTTGATCTAAGTAAAATCAAGGCAATCATGGAATGGCCCAAACCTAATAACATATCGAAACTAATGGGATTTCTAGGCCTAACAGGATACTATCGAATATTTGTAAAGAATTGCGCCCATAAAACCGCCCCCCTCACAAATTTATTGAAGAAAAATTCCTTCCAATGGAATAGTGAAGTAGAAAAATGTTTTGAAACATTAAAATGCATTATGTATTCAACTCCGGTATTAGCCATGCTAGACTTCACAAAACCCTTTGTAGTAGAGTGTGACGCATCAGGGTTCAGATTAGGAGTAGTTTTGATGCAAGAAGCCCACCCAATAGCATTCGAAAGTAGAAAGCTCAACAAGAGAGAAAGTTTGAAGTCCACTTATGATAAAGAGATGTCGGCCATTATACATGCCTTAAAAAAATGGCGACAATACCTTCTAGAGAGAAAAATACTAATAATAAAAGACCATATAGTCTTGAATACCTCCTCCAACAAAAAACAATGTCAACAAAACAACAGAAGTGGATAGAAAAAATCACTACCTTTGATATGGAGATATTACATAAAAGAGGGAAAGACAATTTAGTCATTGATGCTCTATCTAGAAAGGATGAAGTCCAGACATATGCAATTTCAATCATTATTCTAGAATGGTTGGACAAAATATGAAGAGAATACGCTAAAGATCCAAACACGTGTTCCTTAATCGAAGACCCAAATAGAGGTTGAAAATTAGAGTGGTGAAATGACATCTTGTGGTACAAACAAAGGATCTTTTTAAACCCAACATCAAGGTTTAAAACTAAGCTAATGATAGAATCTCATGATTCACCTGCTGCCGGACATGTAGGTTTTTTCAAAACATATTACAATGCCATACAGTCATTTTATTGGAAAGGAATGCATAAGGACATTCAAAAATATGTAGCCGAATGCGACACATGTCAAAGGAATAAAAGAAAAAATATCATGACTCCAGGGCTACTCCACCCATTGCATATTCCAAAGCAAAAGTGGGAGGAAATTTCAATGGATTTTATTGAAGGGTTACCCTTATTAGAGGATAAGGATAAAATTCTTGTGGTAGTAGATCGACTAACGAAATATGCACATTTCATGGGAATAAAGAAAATTGACTCTGCTAAGTGAATCGCTGAAGTGTTTTGTAAAAATATTTACAAATTACATGGTTTCCCAAAAATTATAGTTAGTGATAGAGATGACAAATTCACAAGCAATTTTTGGAAGGGATTATGCAAGCAAACAGGGGTCACTCTTAATATGAGCTCAGCATATCACCCACAAACCGATGGGAAAATTGAAGTGGTCAACAAGTGTCTTGAAACCTACCTCCGTAGTTTTGTCACAGGAAAGCAGAACAAATGGTTATGATGGCTACATCTCGTGGAATGGTGGTATAATGCTACATATCACACCTGAGAAAAGATGACTCCTTTTCAAGCATTATATAGTTATGAACCACCCTAATGGAAAGAAATCATTCAAGGAAGCACAAAAGTACCCGCCATAAAAGATCAACTAGAATACAACCAACGAATTATGCAAACACTCAAGGATAATTTAACTATGGCACAAAATCGTATGGAACAACAAGTAGACCAACATAGAACTGAGAGAGAGTTTGAATTAGCAAATTGGGTATTCGTAAGACTTCAACGATACAAACAATTATCTCTAAAAAAACAAGGAAAGAACAAATTAGCACCTAGATTCTATGGTCCATACCAAATTATACGGAATATTAGCAACATAGCATACGAGCTAAAGTTACCAGAGACAAGTTGAATTCACAATGTCTTTCATGTATCAAATCTTAAAAATGTGTTGGGTCAACAACAATCAATTCCAATAACACTCCCCACTCTATATGAAGAAGGGAAACTAATCTTAGAACCAGAAGCTATCATCAACATTAGAGAATGGAGATTATGCACCAGAATGATCAAGGAATACCTCATTAAGTTGAAGAATTTCCCAGAAGAAGATGCATCATGGGAAATAGAGAAATTCATTCAGCAACGCCTGTCTTTACCCTGCTTTGAGGACAAACCAATTTAAAAGGAGAAGGCAATGTTACAAATGTTAAATTTAAATATTAAGCTATGTTAATTTTAGTAAATGTTTGTAATTAAACTAAGAGGTGACCTGAAAAGTTGCCTCTCTTCCCCACTTAAGGTATAAATACCCGAGGCAATCATTATTGTAAACCATCTTCTTCATATTTATTACTTATACATTTTACATTACGTTTCTTTTCTCCTCCATCAACATTTATTCTGTTTCACACTCCAAGCTTTGAAAAGAGTCATACCATCAAGCTGCTTATGAGGCACCCTATTCTGGATGTAGGATGCATAGTTTATATCCTTGGCCCAAAAAATTTGGTGGCAAAGTATTAGACTCCACCGTGTAGGTTTCCATCTCCTTCGGTGACATGTTCTTTCTCTCAGCAACACCATTTTACTGTGGTGTGTAAGGGATCGAATGTTGCATCTCAATACCTGCATCTTTACAATAATGAATGAACTCATACTTGATATACTCACCACCATTGTCAGATATGAGGATCTTGAGTTTCATCCCAGATTGGTTTTCAACCAAGGCTTTAAATACTTTG
The DNA here is from genome assembly GCA_001517045.1 of Pseudotsuga menziesii. Lineage (NCBI taxonomy): Eukaryota > Viridiplantae > Streptophyta > Pinopsida > Pinales > Pinaceae > Pseudotsuga > Pseudotsuga menziesii. The sequence goes on along the minus strand of LPNX010859349.1, from coordinate 253,226 downwards.
AAGAGTTCAAAAACTTCAGACTTATCCTTTAGAAAGTAAACCCAACAATACCTGGAAAATTTATCTATGAAGGTTAGTGCATATTTGGCTTGAGCCATGGACATATGAGGAAATGGACCAGCAATGTCACTGTGGATCAACTCAAGAGGTGCAGAGGTTCTCTCATGACTAGCTCTCTCAAATTTGTGCTCTGGGTGTTTTCCTAGGATACAACCTTGACAGACACCCTTGGAAAACTTGATCTTTGGTAACCCTATGACCATATCCTTTTCACTCAAATCAGAAAGATACTTATAGTTGAGATGGCCAAATATTTCATGCCAAAGCTTGCTTCCCTCATTAGCATGAATCAGAAGAGAAGAGGGGTTTGAGTAGGGTAGAAAATGGGAAAACATGTATACCTTCGAAGTGTGATCAACAACACCTTTTTCTATGACTTTACCATTCGAAATATTAGTTATTTGAACATCATTAGGGGAGAATATGACCTTCTTTGGAGACCCATTGTGAGTCATTTGAGACATTGACAAGAGATTAGAGGCAAGACCTGGAACATACAACACATTATTGAACTTACCATGGACAAGATCAATCCTTCCTTTCCCCAAACTGTCAGTGAGAGAGTCATCTCCCAAAAATATTGGTGGACCTTTCGACATGTCAAGAGAGGAGAATGCCTCTTTTGTCAAAACCATATGTCTAGAAGCTCCAAAGTCTATGACGAAGCTAGGTGAGATTGATGTGCCAACAACCAAGGCATGTACTCTTTCTCTGTCCTTTGAATTTTATCCTCCTTCCCTCTTCTTTGAGCAATCAGGAAGGTAGATGTTGTTCTTCTACAGGATTTGGGTCAACATGTCAATTTGCTTCTTCATACAAGAGCTGTCACGATGATAGCCCTTACTACAGTATGCACACTTGCTTATTTCTCCTTTGTTCTTCTTCTTCTGGAAGTTCTTCTTGGAACCTTGGGGCTCCTCTTCAGACTTGTTCTTGTCTCTCTTTTGCTCAGGTGGATTTTTAGCTTTTTCCTTGCTTTTTCAATCCACCCTTGAATCTCTAGCAGCCAAAGCTTGGTCTTTGGAAGGGTTGATGGTGTCCATCATCACCAACTTATCTTGTTCCTGTGTGAGGGATTCCATGAACTATGGAAGCTTTGGCATATTCCAGGCTCGAGCTGTCAACTTGGTGGCATGGAAGGTTGAAACAAACACTGAATAGTCAGGGCCAAGCTTCGAGAGTATGGTAAAAATAGGTTGCTCTTCCTTTTTTTCGATCCCACACTGTTTTAGCTGCAAAAAAAGGGTTTTAAACTTGGAAAAATAGAGTTGCAAGGATTCGAAGCTACTGGGACTCAAGGAGATCATCTCATTCTCGATTTGATGTCCTCTCATCTTATCTGTCTTACCAAAAATGTATACAAGCTTCTCTCACACTTCATTAGGTGATGTCAATCCATCAAGATGGAAGAAGAGGTCTCTTGAAATGCTTAGACACAAAAGACCATAGGCCTCATCCCAACTAGCCCGTTGACTGTTTGGTATAGGGAATCCATCCGGTTTGCGGTCCGACTACCATAGGTCAAAGTAACAAAACAAAGGTCTCACCGGTTGCGGCCCGGTCCACCGAGTTTTTGTAATTTTTGACTTAATGTATGAGATGCATATACCTAATTAACCACGCAGGGTGATGAGGATGTAGGGAGTCGTCACAATGTGATGCGTAGGTTCTTACCTCACGTCTTAGGCTCACATGCATCTATATCACCTATGCAGCAATGAAATGAACTAACTACCTATCTATCTACCTATCCCCGGGGAGCCCGAATATGATTTATTTATGAGTAATGTGGATTATTCATGCATTATAAACAGAAATTATAGATAGCTGATATTCTTATCTACAACACATGAAAGATTAAAGATATTTCAACAATCAGATAGCCAACTGTTTCATAAACAGTATACATTACTCATGGTGAAAATCTTAATAAAATAAACTGGAGAACATTCATATAGGAACATAGGTTCAAAGAGTTAGAACGGTCTCACAGTTAATGGATACAAAGTTGAAAAAGAAATAGTTCCTCTTCAACAAATCCATAGCACACATTTGAATATTCCACCAAACTTTCTCCAATAGGCAAACTGTAATTATCTATTGCAAAAGGAAATAGTTCTTCTTACAATATGTCTTCATCCATCTAACTAGGAAAAAGTCCTTTTCCCTTCTAAGCTTTCTATCTTTATACAAAAGGGTGAGACTGTTGGGCTTCCCAAAGTGACCTTTGGGCTTCCCAACCCATCGTTTCCCATCGTTTACTTTCCCTTAACGATTTACAAAAGTGTTACAAAATACAAAAGCGACCACTCCTTTATGAAGAGGGCCCCACTTGGGTGTCAAGGAATTTCTTCCATTTCGAGGCTTCAGTGGAAATGCCCTCAAATGCGTAGGGTTCCAAGAACTGGATATTGATTTCAAATTTCTTAGCCAGGTTCTTTATGGCTTCCACTCTGGCTGCGCTTAATCGAATCTGGTCTTCCAGGATCTGCACACTAACTGTTGAATGGCCGACTTCACCTCTCAAAATTTGGTCATCAATGGCCTTAATGTGCTGCATTATTGCTTCTTCATCCTGATATTTCTTCTACAAAAAATCCAAAAATGAGTCATGGTCTGGGAAAGCTTCGAGCCTCTGCTCAGCCTCTATTTGGCACCGATTGTAGGTAATGAGAAGTCTTCTGAAAACCTTGGTGCATAATCCCTTTGTCTTTTTAACTGCCTTCTTGAAGTCTTCAGCGGTGTTGATGGCGAACTCTACCAAGTCATAATCCCGCTTAAGGGCCCGTTTATCTTTTGATGGCAGTTCTGCTGGAGCTTCTTTGTTGCTTTCCAACCTCGCCATCCTTGCAGTCAGGACCTCGAGGACGTCCTGAGATCCATCCACAAAGTAATATGTTGTTTCCAAGATCTCTTCCAATCGTCCATCGATCTGTAGCACTCTACATCTTTCTTCTTCAACAATAGTCTGTAGCTGTAGCATCTTGGCCTTTTGGGCCAAGACATTCTCTTTGAATGGCTGGAGGTTAACCTGTTGTTCTCTTTCTTCCTCCAGAGCAGTTGTTAGCGAGGAAATCTATTCCTGTTGTTCCTTCTTTAGTTCTTGGGTGTGCAGATCATTTGCCTGGAAGAGGATCTTTTGTTGCTCTTCTAGTTCCTCCACCTTTTCCAGCAGCTGTTCCTTTTTAGTTATTAACCCTTCATATTCTTTCTATGCTCTCTCTAGAGATTCCTATGTCGTTTCCAGCACTTGTATTTCTCCTTGGAGGGCCTGTACTTCAGCTCTTGAGGACTTCATTTCCCTTTGCATATCTTCGTATTTCCTCTTGAGCCTGTTGTTTTCTTCCCTCTCTTTCCTCAATGTATCCTTAAGCTAAGCAGAGGATTTCTTGGACTGCTCCAACTCAGTTATTATCTTGCCTACATTATCTTCTGAAGCTTGGATAAATGCAAACCCGGCTCTTAGGGTAAATCTTGGATCTTGGTCTATTCCTAACATAACAGCTGTATCCGTTATCATTTTACCAGGTAGACCTTCTGCCTCAACCTTCCTCTCTGTTCTCTTTATTATTCTCCTTGTTGCCCTATCATAATATACAGTGTTGAAATCGGGGATTTCTTCCCCTTTCTTCTGGACAAAAGGAACCAGCTTGAGAGTGGGGACCATGGGAGTGCTGGGAGCAGGTACTTGTGGGTCCTGAACCTCAAAGTTCTCAACATCCTAAGTCTGCCCCCCAGCTATGTCAGAAGCTGACTGTTCTGTCTTAGTCTATGTCAGCTTCACCCTCTCTGCCTCCTGCTTTTGTAGCTCCTCATCGAGCTTTCTTTTTGCTTCTTTGGCTTCTTCGTGGGATTTCTCAGCTGCTTCTTGGGCAGCTTTTCTTTTCCCTTCTTCTTCACTATGCAACCACTATGTAGCTTCCTATGCCAATCTATGGGCTTCTTCATTTCTCCTTTTGGCTTCTTCCTCTTCCTTTTCCTGTTCATCCCCCTTTCCACCCTTGGTGGTGATTTTCTTCGTGAATATTCTTTTTAGTGCTGTCATGTTTGGGGCATTTTGGAAGACAGATTCTTCCCTATCAAAATGATGGGTATATTTGAAATGCACCTTATTTTATTTAGAATGGTCAGCCACTTTACCGTGGGAGTCATTTCTGTGATAGGGCATCTCGCCAAAATGGAACCTCTCCAGCTCCTCTACGAATTCAGCAGCTTGTTTCACCTTAGTGAACCTGTAGCTTCCAAGTCTGAAGGGCAAGGGAGGATAAGTAGTCTTCTTGTGTTCGAACAGGAAGTTGCCTATTCCATCCATGAAAACTTGTCTGACTGCCTCCTTATGGACAATGTAATCAGTTGCATATTTTGGCAGTAGGGAAGGTGCTCTCGAGCCTACAAAAATTCTGAAGCACATGCCATGTTCGGTCAAATAGTAGTCTGCATAATATTGTATCACTTGCATGGTTTCCTCCGACATACAACCACACTCTTTCCGAAAAATGAGTGTGTATAGTGGCATAATGAAGTGCTCACAGACTTCTCTGTAATGGCTGTGGTACTAGTGTGCCCACAGTGGTCTATAAGCAGCATAGACAGGCATTCTTTCCCTGTCCCAGATGCACCTGAGACTAGGGAAAGGCTGGTTGCATAGTATACAGTCTATGATTATTGAGCTCATATAAAATTCAGACCTTTTCTGGGACTCTCCTTCCAAGGCTGAGGCCAAGCAAGAAGAAATACTGCTTGATACAAGGCTGGCCCAATTGAATACTGTCCCTTGTCTTGCCACATGAAAAATGATGGGTATCCACTCTAGCTTGAAGAATATGCCATGGGATCTCCCAAAGATCCTATTAAGCATCAGAGCTATAAATCTATAGGGAGCCCTCAACTTCGCTGTATCATACTCACCCGTGGGTCTGCGTCGGTAATGTTTTCCCTGCAATAGCATCCATTTCAAGGTCTCTACCAGGTCCATTCTAATGCTATTCAGCCAGTCATCAGATAGGAATACTTGGGATTCTGGCAAGTGATAAGCCAACGCCACATATCCAGGGCTAAATGTAGCATAGCCTTGTCTCTCAACATTTTCCAGAATCATTGTGGTTACATCTGCCCGGGGCAGAATCCAGCCAATTACCTCGGAGCATGGGAACAGTTCTGGCATGGTGGCGACTTTCATAAGGGAAGATCTTTCAATGTTTGCATATATGGACTCTTCTTATAAGCCCATGTTGGGAACTTCTCTTCGGGTAATCAGTCTATAGATTTCCCCCCACTGGTATTCAGGTTCCAAGCCAGAAATGCATTTAGTGTCTTCATATACGTATTCTGTCTTGGTGACCACTTCTACCTCTGGCTCTTCTTCGACCACAGGGGCCTTCTTCTTTTCTCTTTTTGACATTGTGAGCTCGAATTCTTCCTACCATATATAACATTGTAACATTAAGCAATTCCAGTTGCAGACACTTATATGACAATGTGCAGCATTTTACTTCTTTTATGTGTATCATGACAACAATTAATTAACGAAGCTAACAAATGTGTATGATCTTACTAACAGAGCTATTGAAACATGATGCACATTGTTCAGTGAATCGGTCTATGTAAAGCATGATTGAAAAGAGTTATATGCATTAAACTTTGCATGCTACCATTACTTGCCAACATAAAACATTAACGATATAATCCAGCAGGAATGAAATCTACATCAGATTGAAGAAGACTCATACGGGTCGCGGGAAAAACATTCATATTTACACAACCAAAACCTCCATCTGTCATGTTCAGGTAATTTTATCATTTCTCTATGCGGCATAAGAAGGGGAAAACTACACGCGATTTCAACAGTGTTCATGCCCACACGCTCAAGGTCAATAAACAAAAAACCACGGCATATCCCTTTCACCCGGCTAGGGTTTCGGACGATTGTGCATGGAACGACGCAGCAAAACAGCTATTCGAAGATGCGTGCAAAATAAAGGTCACAACGGCAACGGGAACCATCAGATGCTTCAATAAAAGCACGTAGAACCCCCCCCTGCACAATCATCACCACCCGGGGCAGCTTGGTACAGACGGTGTAACAGCCGTCTACACCAAGCCCTCATTCCCTACGCGCGAGGATTCGCAAACAAAGGGCCGCTGGTCAAAATACTATTTCCCGAGTTAAAAACGCCTCCCCCCCCCTTGACCACGGATAGTAAAAACCCCCAAAATTTTTCAATATATATATAGGTGTAACCACGGGGCGAAAAGAACAGTCCTGATAACCCTAAACGCAGCAAACATTAACCCGATGCTTCGAAAGGAACGGGGTAGGAAAAATGAAACCTACCTGGCAATACGGCGAGTAAGGTGGGTCGACGACGATCGGGATTCCTCAATTTCCACCTGGATGCAAGTACACTGACTGAGGGGTCCTTCGCAGCTCGTGAGAATGACATGCACGACAATGACAGTGCTCAATAGTCGAGAATAACAATAAAAAAAATATAACCCCTCGACCCGTATTATATATAGTCAAAATCTTGCGGCGGGAAAAGTTAAAATCGGACGCCGGAGCGCTTTGTATCGGCAATCGAAAGTAAACTTCGGTCTGCAACGGTGGAAATCCAAAGCATGAAGTCATCCGCGATGACACATATGGCGAGGAAAACGTCGGACGGTGGAGAGCTTCTGAATCGGAAGCTGAAAGCTTACGCTCCTCCGCAACGATGGATGATCAAATCTCTAAGCCTTCCTCGGGGTCAAACATATTGGGTGGCGGACCACTTCGTATCGGAGACTGAAAACCAACTTTCTTCCGCAATGTCGAAAAACCGAACCACAGATCCATCCGCAACGGCGAGTGGGAGATGGCAACCAAAAGTAATCGGGAGAGCTAATGGTGTGCCATCCGCAACGACGGAGGGAAAAGTCATAAAACCTCCGATGTGAAACCAAGAAAACATCCGACGTAGAATCAAAGAAATTGGACAAAAATTTGAAGTTAAAACCAAACATCCATCCGCAACAGCGGAAGAAGAAATCACAATTGCTCCGATGTGAAACCAAAAAACCTCCGACGTAGAATCAAAGAAATCGAAAAAAATTAATCTAAGTCAAGCCAAAAATCTATCCGCAATGGCAGAAGTAGAAGTGACAATGGTTCCGATGCAAAAACAAAACCCAGCNGTAGAATCAAAGAAATCGAAAAAAATTAATCTAAGTCAAGCCAAAAATCTATCCGCAATGGCAGAAGTAGAAGTGACAATGGTTCCGATGCAAAAACAAACCCCAGCCGATCTCGCCACCGAATCGAGTGCAAAGTCGAAGTTAAAACCAAACATCCATTCGCAACGGCGGAGAACAACATGACCAAAACCTTCCGACATAAACCCAAAAATCAGCTGACGGATCGGAAGACGAAAACGCAGACTCACCCGCAACGGCGGAAGACGAAAAAACAGACTCACCCGCAACGACGGAAGATCAAAACAAAATACCTTCCGATCCAGACCTGCTTCAAACACAATTAAAGGCAAATTTTGAAGGTTTGATCAATCATTGAAATTCTTAATCATTTTAGAAAATTGGAAAACAATTGTAGATCAATCCAAGTGTAAGCAAGTCTTTTTGAAACGTTCTCAAACCAAATCCACGAAGATGATCAAACTGATTCAAGCAAAGGAGGGTCCTAAAAATTTTTGGAATTTTGGGAAATCTGTTGCAGTTGCAACAATTGGCGACTACCTGGTGAACCCCAGATTTCTGAATCAACTCCTTCCCAGTGCAAGACCGTCTGAATAAAAGTTGAAATCTTCTAGATGTTTGTATCCTTAGGCTGGCCAACTTAAGCATTTAAACCATTGAGAAGTAGTCTATTCTTTGGGAAATGGTAACATCGAAAATATTGCAAGTCTGAATAACTCTTTTGAGGCCAAATAAGTGAGGTTTATTTTTCCTGTCCTTAGGTAGTTTCCAGGTTGGACACCACAGGATTGTAACAGATTACAATATGATCCTTTTGTTCCTCATTCCCATGCCAACTGTACTTTTGTGCCTTTTGAACTTTAGTTCTTTTGATATGAGTCCTCCTGCATGCCTTTCTTACTAAATTTTAATTCAAGATCCTCTATCCCATAGTGTCCTTTTGTGTGAACAGTGTATTTCATATTTCAGTTCACGGACGGAGAGGATCTGGTGGCAATTTAGAACTTCATGCTTTGATACTTTGATTTGATATGTATTGTTTTTCTTTAAGGAGTTTTGACTCTTGATATCTTTTGCTTTTCTGAAATTATGGCATGGGATCATTTATATATGATATACTGTTTACTCTGCTTCCTTTTGTGGGTATTTTGCTGTCACCCCCTTGGATATTTAAGATGTGAAATGAATGGAGCCTCGAAATAGTATTCCAGACCTCTTTTACTTCTGAGTTATTTACAGGGGTTAAGTAATCCTTCAATGAATGCATTGCCAGTTAGGAACACCGCTACTAGAAGACATTCTATACTTTTAAAGAACAATCTTTCACTCAAGATTTCAGTTAATAAAGAACCCTGATGTTTCCATTGCAACCAAAAGTCTGCCTCTTTATTCAAAACCAAAAGAAACTCTAGCAAAGAAAAAATAAAACAACATCAAATCAAATAATCAAAAGAAAAGCATCAAAGCCTTAAAGAACACAAAACAATTTATTTATGTACAAAGAAAAAAGAAATAAAAATTTCCCCCACTCCTAAAAAAATTTAAATCCAGATAGCTAAAGGGTGGGCTAGATCATAGACATGAGACATCTAACCATGGTCTAGCTGGGCTAGTTTTGAAACTGAACACATGTCTACTATCCTACAATCATCTCTTATAGCCTGAAGAAGTTGAAGGAGCTCAGGTTGAGCGTCATTCATAGAACTAGCCTTGCTTGAGGCATGACTTCTTAGCTTACACTCAGTCAGATAGTTTCCCAGGACAGAATCAACAAATTCATTTCCTTCCCCTAGCTTAGTTACGGTATACTTCATATAAGGCTCTCTCGAAATCTTAATCTTATTTGGGGTACCCTTGAGAGGCAATAATAGATGAGACCAATCCAAAGCAAAATAGACTTTTAACCTGGAATACCAATCTCTATTCAGAATAAGCCCATATCCACTAGTTATGTCAGCCACAGTAATGTCAATAAATTGACAAATCTTGTTGTTTGCAGACAAACGAATGAGGACATTTTTCATTTCTCCCACTAATTTGACACCTAAGCTGTCTAATTGCGTTACTTCACAAAATGTGGACTCTGGCTTGCCCTTAATATTTTTGCAAATCTCCAGAGGCATAACGTTCACCATTGATCCAGAATCTACCAAGCAATTATGCACATTGTGATTCAGCATTTCTAGGGTCAAAAGAAAAGGTGGGGTATCAGCTTTATCTTCCCAACCTGGTTCTATGTCTTCTTCTCCTGGTTGGTTTTGAGTAGGCAAATCCTCTTCATGTTTTCCAATTTCATTAGTGTTTTCCTCACTAACACCTATCAGTTCTTCTACAGGTTTGATAGTCTCAGTGACTGGCTCTGCCTCTTGGTTTAGGGTATTGGCTCTAGGTGTTTTGTCCTCAACCTTCACCTCTACTTGCCTCTTGAAATTATTTTGCAGACTTTTGATCTTTGAAATTGTCAAATCTATATCCTTTGTCACTGTAGGCATGCATTCAGTTTTGAGATCGCTCTCTTCAGTGTCAAACAGCGAGATACCATTCCATGAAAGCATAGTGTCATTATCTTGTTTCTCCATAGCCTGGTTTTTCTTCTCCTCCTGGCCACTCTTCTTGGTTGCTTTAGAATCTACCAGCTGATTCATAACCATCATTATCGAATTCAACCTTTGTGGGCACTTCTTTTCCGAATGCGGTTGTTGGTGAAAAGTGCAGAAATTATCACCCCCTAGTTCTGTTATGTTTACTGACGGTAGATGTGGGGGAGGGACTTGCCATTGGTTGTTATCCTCTCTTTTTGGATAATAGGGTTTGTGAGTTTTCTGAGATTCCCTCCCTTTCTCCAGGTCTATTATTCTATTGGATAGATTCTGCATCATTTTCAGCATTCCCTGATAATCATGTGAGTGATCCTCTTTGGGTTTAGATAGCAGTAAAGCTCTTCTCCCGGTAGTCTTCTCTTCATGTAAGTCAGGGTAATCTTCTACACTTTCCATTTCAGCTTCTACCCTTCCTGCCTCTTCATAAGTCTCTACCAATGTAGGCTTGGCTTTCATTTTAGCGAACATAGATAACTCAGGTCCTAGGGCAGATGTATAATATTATATTAAGACCTTGTCTGAGGATCTGTCAGCTTCAGAAAAATTCTTTAGGTATAATGAGAATATTTGAGTGAACTTATGTACCCTTTCATTCTTCTCTTTTCTTAACAAACCAAGACCTTTCATCAATGAGGCATGCGTTTTTGGGCTGTGTATTTACTCCTAAAAACCCTTTCGAAAGTATTCCAATTTGGGATTGAGTTTGCGGGCAGGGAAAAGTACCATGAAGCAGCTGTCCCTTTCAAGGTATGAGGGAATAATCTATAGACAACATCTTCGTACTCCCTAGCTCTTAACCCCTCTATTGCTAAATAAAAACTCTGCAAGTAATCATCCACAGCAGTCTCTTCCTCAAGGTCAAACTTAGGCAGTAGCTTCTCAAAACCCTGAGGTAAGTTATGCAATCGAGGTGTGAGGTTCAAAGGTGATCTAGCTCTCCAAGCAGGTAATGGGTTGGGCTGGTTCACAATCACAGCAGCCATGAGTACAGGCAAAGGAACAAAATCTGAGCAAAGAGCAACGTAGGGTGAGAATAGGCTTTCTTACGTCAAAGGTATAACTGAAACCTGTAAGTACTTGGGTCAGGCTGAAAGCTTCAAATATCTGCTGGTAAGGTAATCTTGGGGAAACTAAGTTTCCATGGCCAGCCATTCACTGGCGGCCCTCCTTCTAGCGCCAGAACTGTTGAGGCCTGGAAATTCGCAGGAGACAACAGTAAGGGATTCTCCCCAATCAACGTTCCTAACTAGCCTGTTGACTGTTTGGTATAGGGAATCCATCCGGTTTGCGGTCCGGCTACCGTAGGTCAAAGTAACAAAACAAAGGTCTCACCGGTTGCGGCCCGGTCCACCGATTTTTTGTAATTTTTGACTTAATGTATGAGATGCATATACCTAATTAACCACGCAGGGTGATGAGGACGCAGGGAGCCGTCATAATGTGATGCCTAGGTTCTTACCTCACGTCTTAGGATAACATGCATCTATATCACCTATGCAACAATGAAATGAACTAACTACCTATCTATCTACCTATCCCCGGGGAGCCCGAATATGATTTATTTATGAGTAATGTGGATTATTCATGCATTATAAACAGAAATTATAGATAGCTGATATTGTTATTTACAACACATGAAAGATTAAAGATATTTCAACAATCAGATAGCCAACTGTTTCATAAGCAGTATACATTACTCATGGTGAAAATATTCATAAAATAAACCGAAGAACATTCATATAGGAACATAGGTTCAAAGAGTTAGAACGGTCTCAGAGTTAATGGATACAAAGTTGAAAATGAAATAGTTCCTCTTCAACAAATCCATAGCACACATTTGAATATTCCACCAAACTTTCTCCAACAGGAAAACTATAATTATCTATTGCAAAAGGAAATAGTTCTTCTTACAATATGTCTTCATCCATCTAACTGGGAAAAAGTCCTTTTCCCTTCTAAGCTTTCTATCTTTATACAAAAGGGTGAGACTGTTGGGCTACCCAAAGTGACCTTTGGGCTTCCCAACCGCTCGTTTCCCATCGTTTACTTTCCCTTAACGATTTACAAAAGTGTTACAAAATACAAAAGCGACCACTCCTTTATGAAGAGGGCCCCACTTGGGTGTCAAGGAATTTCTTCCATTTCGAGGATTCAATGGAAATGCCCTCAAATGCGCAGGGTTCCAAGAACTAGATATTGATTTCAAATTTCTCAGCCTGGTTCTTTATGGCTTCCACTCTGGCTGCGCTTAATCGAAGCTAGTCTTCCAGGATCTGCACACTAACTGCTGAATGGCCGACTTCACCTCTCAGAATCTAGTCATCAATGGCCTTAATGTGCTGCATTCTTTCTTCTTCATCTTGATATTTCTTCTTCAAAAATTCCAAAAATGAGTCATGGTCTGGGAAAGCTTCGAGCCTCTGCTCAGACTCTATTTGGAATTGGTTGTAGGTAATGAGAAGTGTTCTGAAAAACTCAGTGCATAATCCCTTTGTCATTTTAACTACCTTCTTGAAGTCTTCAGCGGTGTTGATGGCGAACTCTACCAGGTCATAATCCCGCTTAAGGGCCCATTTATCTTTTGATGGCAGCTCTGCTGGAGCTTCTTCGTTGCTTTCCAACCTCGCCATCCTTGTAGTCAGGACCTCGAGGACATCCTGAGATCTGTCCACAAAGTAATATGTTGTTTCCAAGATCTCTTCCAATCATCCATCGATCTGCAGCACTCTAAATCTTTCTTCTTCAACAGCAGTCTGTAGTTGCAGCATCTTGGCCTTTTGGGCCAAGACATGCTCTTTGAACGGCTGGAGGTTAACTTGCTGTTCTGTTGCTTCCTCTAGAGCAGTTGTTAGCGAGGAAATCTGTTCCTGGTGTTCCTTCTTCAGTTCTTGGGTGTGCAGATCATTTTCCTGCAAGAGAATCTTTTCCTGCTCTACTAGTTCCTCCACCTTTGCCAGCAGCTGTTCCTTTTCAGTTCTTAACCCTTCATATTCTTTCTGTGCTCTCTCTAGAGATTCCTGTGTCATTTCCAGCACTTGTATTTCTCCTTGGAGGGACTATACTTTAGCTCTTGAGGACTTCATTTCCCTTCGCATATCTTCGTATTTCAGCTGAGCAGAGGATTTCTTGGACTTCTCCAAGTCAGTTATTATCTTGCCTACATTATCTTCTGAAGCTTGGATAAATGCAGACCTGGCTCTTAGGGTAAATCTTGGATCTTGGTCTGTTCCTAACATAACAGCCATATCCGTTATCATTTTACCTAGTAGACTTTCCGCCTCAACCTTCCTCTCTGTTCTCTTTATTATTCTCTTTGTTTCCCTATCATAATATACAGTGTTGAAATCGGGGATTTCTTCCCCTTTCTTCTAGACAAAAGGGACCAGCTTGAGAGTGGGGACCATGGGAGTGATGGCAGCAGGTACTTATGGGTCCTGAACCTCGGGGTTCTCAATGTCCTGGGTCTGCCCCCCAGCTATGTCAGGAGCTTATTGTTCTGTCTCAGTCTGTGTCAGCTTCACCCTCTCTGCCTCCTCCTTTTGTAGCTCCTCATCGAGCTTTCTTTTCGCTTCTTCAGCTGCTTCCTGGGATTTCTCAGCTGCTTCTTGGGCAGATTTTCTTTTCCCTTCTTCTTCACTGTGCAACCACTCTGTAGCTTCCTGTGCCAATCTCTGGGCTTCTTTGTTTCTCCTTTTGTCTTCTTCCTCTGCCTTTGCCTGTTCATCCCCCTTTCCACCCTTGGTGGTGATTTTCTTCGTGAATCTTCTTTTCAGTGCTATCATGTTTGGGGCATTTCGGAAGACAGATTCTTTCCTATCAAAATGATGGGTATATTCGAAATGCACCTTATTTTCTTTACAATGGTCAGCCACTTTACCGTGGGAGTCATTTCTGTGATAGGGCATCTCGCCAAAATGGAACCTCTCCAGCTCCTCTATGAATTCACTAGCTTGTTTCACCTTAGTGAACCTATAGCTTCCAAGTCTGAAGGGAAAGGGAGGATAAGCAGTCTTCTTGTGTTCTGACAGGAAGCTACCTATTCCATCCAGGAACACTTGTCTGACTGCCTCCTTATGGACAATGTAATCGGTTGCATATTTTGGCAGTAGGGAAGGTGCTCTCGAGCCTCCAAACATTCTGAAGTACATGCCATGTTCGGTCAAATAGTAGTCTGCATAATCTTGTATCACTTGCATGGCCTCCTTCGACATACAATCACACTCTTTCCGGAAAATGAGTGTGTATAGTTGCATAATGAAGTGCTCACAGACTTCTTTGTAATGGCTGTGGTACTGGTGTGCCCACAGTGGTCTATAAGCAGCATAGACAAGCATTCTTTCCCTAACCCAAATGCACTTAAGACCAGGGAAAGGCTAGTTGCATAGTATACAGTTTATGAGTATTGAGCTCATATAAAATTTAGACCTTTTCCAGGACTCTCCTTCCAAGGCTGAGGCCAAGCAAGAAGAAAGACTGCTTGATACAAGGCTGGCCCAATTGAAGACTGTCCCTTGTGTTTCCACATGAAAAATGATGGGTATCCACTCTAGCTTGAATAATCTGCCATGGGATCTCCCAAAGATCCTATTAAGCATCAGAGCTATAAATCTATAGGGATCCCTCAAGCTCGTTGTATCATACTCACCCGTGGGTCTGTGTCGGTAATGTTTTCCCTGCAATAACATCAGTTTCAGGGTCTCTACCAGGTCCATTCTAATGCTATTCAGCCAGTTATCAGATAGGAATACTTGGGCTTCTGGCAAGTGATAAGCCAACGCCACATATCCAAGGATAAATGCAGCATAGCCCTGTCTCTCAACATTTTCCAGAATCATTGTGGTTACATCTGCCCAGGGCAGAATCCAGCCAATTACCTCGGAGCATGGGAACAGTTCTAGCCTGGTGGTGACTTTCATAAGGGAAGATCTTTCAATGTTTGCATATATGGACTCTTCTTCTAAGCCCATGTCAGGAACTTCTCTTCGGGTAATCAGTCTATAGATTTGCCCCCACTGGTATTCAGGTTCCAAGCCAGAAATGCATTTAGTGTTTTCATATACATATTCTGTCTTGGTGACCACTTCTACCTCTGGCTCTTCTTCGACCACAGGGGCCTTCTTCTTTTGTCTTTTTGATATTGTGAGCTTGAATTCTTCCTGCCATATATAACATTTTAACATTAAGCAATTCCAGTTGCAAACACTTATATGACAATGTGCCGTGCTTTACTTCTTTTATGTGTATCATGACAACAATTAATTAACGAAGCTAACAAATGTGTATGATCTTACTAACAGAGCTATTGAAACATGGTGCACATTGTTCAGTGAATCGGTCTATTTAAAGCATGATTGAAAAGAGTTATATGTAGTAAACTGTGCATGCTACCATTACTTGCCAACATAAAACATTAACGATATAATCCAGTAGGAATGAAATCTACATCAGATTGAAGAAGACTCATTCGGGTCGTGGGAAAAACATTCATATTTACACAACCAAAACCTCCATCTGTCATGTTCGGGTAATTTTATCATTTCTCTATGCGGCATAAGCAGGGGAAAACTACACGCGATTTCAACAGTGTTCATTCCCACATGCTCAAGGTCAATAAACAAAAAAAATCCATAGCATATCCCTTTCACCCGGCTAGGGTTTCTTACGATTGTGCGCGGAACG
>LPNX010859349.1:192761-237614 GCA_001517045.1 Pseudotsuga menziesii | reverse complement strand
CCCCCCCCCCCCCTCGACCAATCATCACCACCCGGGACAGCTTGGTACAGACAACGTAACGGCCGTCTGCACCAAGCCCTCATTCCCTACGCGCGAGGATTCACAAACAAAGGGCCGCTGGTCAAAATACTATTTTGCTAGTTAAAAACGCCTCCCCCCCCCCTTGACCACAGACAGTAAAAAGCCCCAAAACTTTTCAATATATATATATAGGTGTAACCACGGGGCGAAAAGAACAGTCTTGATAACCCTAACCGCAGCAAACATTAACCCAATGCTTCGAAAGGAACGGTGTAGGAAAAACAAAACCTACCTGGAAATACAGCGAGTAAGGCGGGTCGACGACGGTCAGGATTCCTCAATTTCCACCTGGATGCAAGTACACCGACCGAGGGGTCCTTCGCAGCTCGTGAGAATGACACGCATGACAATGACAGTGCTCAACAGTCGAGAATAACAATAAAAAAATATAACCCCTCGACATGTATATATATAGTCAAACTCTTACGGCGGGAAAATTTAAAATCGGACGCCGGAGCGCTTTGTATCGGCAGTCGAAAGTAAACTTCGGTCCGCAACGATGGAAATCCAAAGCGCGAAGTCATCCGCGACGACACATATGGCGAGGAAAACGTCGGACGGCGGAGAGCTTCTGAATCGGAAGCTGAAAGCTTACGCTCCTCCGCAATGGCAGATGATCAAAGCTCTAAGCCTTCCGCAGGGTCAAACATATCGAATGGCAGACCACTTCGGATCAGAGACTAAAAACCAACATTCTTCCGCAACGGCGAAAAAACGAACCACAGATCCATCCGCAATGGCGAGCGGGAGACGGCAACCAAAAGTAATCGGGAGAGCTAACGGTGTGCCGTCTGCAACGACGGAGGGGAAAGTCATAAAACCTCCGATGTGAAACCAAAAAAACATCCGATGCAGAATCAAAGAAATTGGACAAACATCCGAAGTTAAAACGAAACATCCATCCGCAACGGCGGAAGAAGAAATCACAACTGCTCCGATGTGAAACCAAAAAACCTCCGATGCAGAATCAAAGAAATCGGAAAAAACTAATCTAAGCCAAGCCGAAAATCTATTCGCAACGGCAGAAGCAGAAGTGACAATGGTTCCGATACAAAAACAAAACCCAGCCGATCTCGCCACCGAATCGAGAGCAAAGTCGAAGTTAAAACCAAACATCCATCCACAACGGCGGAGAACAACATGACCAAAACCTTCCTACATAAACCCAAAAATCAGCCGACGGATCGGAAGACGAAAATGCAGACTCACCCGCAACGGCGGAAGATGAAAACACAGACTCACCCGCAACGACGGAAGATCAAAACAAAATACCTTCCGATCCAAACCTGCTTCAAACACAATTAAAGGCAAATTATGAAGGTTTAATCAATCATTGAAATTCTTAATCATTTTAGAAAATTGGAAAACAACTGTAGATCAATCCAAGCGTAAGCAAGTCTTTATAAACGTTCTCAAACCAAATCCACGAAGACGATCAAATTGATTCAAGCAAAGGAGGGTCCTAAATTTTTTTGGAATTTTGGGAAATCTATTGCAACTGCAACACATGGGTAGCAAGGCATGGATTATATGTCAATTGGAGAGAACCGATGCTCTTTCAATTGAAGAAAAAAATCGACCCAAGTACATTATGCATTTACAACTTTTAATCATTGTCCACAAATCACGCAATTGCTATGGAGAAACTAAAATAATTGTTACAATGATTTGTGTGGTTATATGCTACTTAACCAATCGACGTAGACCAATAAGGAAATTGCTACAGCCAAACTAAAATAATTGTTAGAATAAAAATTTATGTGGTCGTAGATCAGATATCGCAACGAAAATGACTCCAACTACAAAGGATTTTTGAGTAATTACATTAATAATAAGCAGTGTTGTTCTACATTAATAAATGGAATAACAGTTCCTTTTCATTCATATTTATTACATAATCATTTTCGATCAACAATCGATTTTGTTTGAAGTTAAATAGATTCTTCTATATCTACTCGTTGCCTTTCTTTGCAAAATAAAATTGTTGAAGCAAAACTATAGCGAGGTATATTGTCCATCATTATCCAAAGGAATTAGATTGATCTCATATGATGTTTAGTGATGCATATTTTGTGAAATTTAGTTTTTTTAGGCAATATAACTAAAGCTACATTTGTATTCATTTATAGCCCATCAATAAAACTAAAATTAGAATCTATCCACTTAACCTTGTTGCGTAAACTTGTTATCTTCTCTGACAAGAAAAGTTTGCCGATAAAGTACCTTTACAAAAAAAAATATCGTAAATTTACTCTATAATAAAATAAATGATTCTTGAAATGTAACCTTCAAGGAGAGAGCCAGGAAATTGTTTACCTTTAATATAATTACTTTCTATCTCGTTATTCTCTAGTTAGTAAAACCGACTATCTAGTTATCTTCTAGTTAGTAAAAACCAGTAGGAACTATGAGATAAGTTACACTTGTAGTGTAGCCATCGAGGGTAAATTTTGTCAACAAGTTCGTGGTCGAAAGTTTTTAATTTCCTAATATCAGTTGCTAAAATTCATTGATGATAAAGTTATTTAAAGATTTAATTTTCAATTAATTTTTTTCTATTTAATATTGAAAGCTGTTTGATTTGAAAACTTATATTTATCATAATTCATCAATTATGAAGATGTCATTTTCAAGTATAACTAATTTGTAAATGAACTATACATTTTGAATCAGTATTAATTTTCATTTATTACTTATATGTTAGTATTAACATAATAAGTATAAAAAGAATATTTTCATATTGTTAGAAATTCATTTTAAATATTGAAACACATACAATACACAATGACCTAACTTTTTTTTTGTATTGACATGCCATAATAATGGTTCCACAATAATTCTAATATGTGATACTAAATATGCAATGATATATAAATGTATCAAGTAAAATAGAATTATTTTTCAATCAATCATTCCATACAATCACAAATTACTTGATAGACAAACACATTTCACATCAGGTTGACAACTAAAATTGTATAAAAACATCAAGTAATCAAATGTATACTTCCGTTGTCATAAGATGAAACAAAACAATATAACTAGAGAATTAAATATAGCAATAATAAGATGATACATCAAGACTGTAAATGGTCAAATAAAATATGTGATATCGTCACCTTGATTATCTTCCTTGCTTGGCATGATAGCAATATTGTTCTCAAATTTATTTTTTCTAGGGTTATGTTATTATGGACCAACAATCCCTATCCAACATGTCTAAGTAAAAAAGCACTTGGTCGCGGTGTTTTTGGGAAAAGACAATGATACTTAGTTTCATCCCACATATTTCTAAATTCGATACATACCAACACACTATCATGATATTTATTTACATTATTCCTATTGAAGGCACCCCACCACTTGCACCTAATAATAACACATTGGAAAGATACGAAGTCCAGTTGAATGATCTCTTGTATCTTTCTGACATAACTCAACTTCCCCCCTATTAGTTTTTTAGCATGGTTCCTAACACAACTAGATTGGTGAAACTCAAATTCCACTCCACAGTCTTGTGTGGAACATCCATCATCGACATTCTCAATGCAAACATGATGTCCATATTCCCACATATATGAGAACAAATTAACCTATTCAAAAGTTAACAAACGACGTTGTCACATGTGCAAAAAATAAAACATTAATATTTACAATATAGATGTTATAATTCAAATGTGCATTCTAAACTTAAAATGTAAAGACATATATTACTACTAAGCTCTCACACTTGATCCTTATATTCAATGCATCTTCTTCAACAAGATGTTAGCATCTAGATGCACCATATTTCTCTCTAACTTGGTCAACAACCCAACTATTGAGAAATATCATTCACATACTTTCTTTTAAATGATAAGGATAAGGCATTTTTGTACCATTAAATTTTCTGAATTCTTTAATGTAAATGTTCAATTTTATGATTGTGTTTCCTTTGCATTGTAAATAATGATATTATTGATGGCATCAATTTTTGAATTCATTATTGTATTCAAATATAAATTATGAATTTCATTATGAATAGTTGTGAAAAAAGATAAGTGACTTACACTTTATCATGTGCCTTTTTTTTGTTCATTTGGGGTAGCTTCCCTTCCCTTTTTTCCTCATTACACTCATCGTATGAAATCACTATGCCTGATATGTGGTCATTTTTCTTGATGTATTCACTGGTATAATAGAAAAAATCATATACTATGTACCCCTCTGCCATAGACCCTTCTAGATTTTCCTTGTGTTGAACAAATCCCTTTAATTTATTCATGTACATCTCTAAGAAGAACATCCAATGCCATGATACCACCCTAACTAATTCAACCTCATCAATTAGGTGATTTAAAATATAAACCTGCAAGTCCATGAAGATTATCGGCAGTTCATTCGCAAGCATATAAACAATCTCAACCATCTCTTGATGCCACTCTTGAATCCTAGCCATGTGAATCTCCTTTGATGTGATCTATCGTATAAATGAATATAATATATATACGACACTAAAAATTCATCAAGAAAGTGATGGTTCACACACCCATACATGAGTAAAGGATAACAACACTACAAAGTTAAAACATAAAAACTTAATTGCATTTTAAATTGTGAGGTAAAAGATAAAAAATAAAAAATAAATGTTTTTTCACATATCTACTTTTAGAAGTTTCAGATGGTCATGTCATTTCAAACCCAACAAATTTTCATCTACGGTGAAGCAGTTCCATAGAGTAGACACATATAAATAATGCACCTTCACACTTAATATAACTTCATTTTCCAAATAAATAGCATATTTCTTCAAAACCCATGGAACATCACCTTCTTTAAATATCCAAGAGGAGATAATCTCTATCTCTCCTCTCTTTTGTTGTATAATTGGCCACTGATTCTTCTTCGTGTTTGAAGAAATAAGATCTATCCTTATATCGAATGTGTCACTTTATTTCAATGATATGTGCCTCGATGAAGAAGATGAAACATGTTTTTAACTTATGCAAGGGATATATTACATGGAAAATGCCAAGATGCTTCCAATATGAGTTCTCATAAAACACTAATTTCCTTTTCATCCCAATAAGGATTTTATTAGCATAGGTGTTGAAGAATTCAATATAATCAAGCATAGGTTCCTTATTTACTTTGAACATTTTTCCAATTTCTTTTTTGTTCTCTCTATCATATGCCCTAATCGAGTGATCCAGTGTCATTATTTCGGGCCTTTGGGTTATCTTTGGGTTACCTTTGAAATAAGATGTTTCTCTTATAGCTGGAAGGTTGAATCTATATGTTTCTCTTCTTGAAGGATGGTATTTTAGGAGGAATACCTTTGAGCAGTCATACACCAGCTTTGATAGGTGACTAGACCTAGCCTATGGTATTATGGTATACACATCATGTTAGTTTTGAAGATCGATATCGTCAAGATGAATTAAATATGCCAAAAAATATTGTTACAAATATAAAAAAGAAAACAACATGTTTACCAAAGGAAATTCTTAATCTTGGATAATCATGTGTGGTGTATGCACATATGCCATACAATGTAAAACTTCTTCCTATTGGGATGGGTCTTAATACATCATATACCTATATCCCTGGCCATAATTCCTTCAATTCATTAATCACTAGTTATAGTTAAACATTCTTATTCTTCACTTGTCTTTAACGACAAACTATAAGATAAACATAAGATGTCTATATTATTCATAGATAACTATGGCAGAGGGGTAATGTTATTGATCACTACTATAATTCAATAAGAATAGCTTGTGTTCTAGATGGAATATGGGTTGATGCCATCCATGGCTATGCTCATTCAAAGAATCCATACTTCATAGTTTAATTTATTGGGACATGTATCCTCTATATGATTCATGGCTACTAAATCTGTTGGGATTCACATAACTCCTTATTAGACAATATTTGAATCCTGAGGACTATAGGAATTTTTCTTAATATATTATGAGGAGGACTATGTAATTTACCCTTGTTTCTTGGCTTATGCTACCTATCATGCCCACCTATTAGACATATTTCTTTATATTCATATTCACCTTTATATAAAATAAAATAATTCATGCATGAATGATATGATATACACTCAACACCCAACATTTTCAACATTTTATTTACCTCTTTGTAGTTGTCGGGTAAGAAATTATCACTCCAAAGTACCTTATCTTTGAATAACTTGCAGTTAGTGGGAAATATAAATGTATAATGCCATTTAACATTCATAAAATCGACCATTTTCAATGTTGATTGTGTGACAAGATTCCTCAAAATATAAGGGACTTGATGGTCAGTTACCTCAAAAGTGTGAAGAAACAGACGTTTGACGTGTCATACATTTCTTTAAAGTTGTATAATAAGGTTTATGTCCCCAACTGGGTAAAATTTGAATGGTTAGGTCCAAAGAGAGGGGTTCTGGAAGTTGATTTAAGGATTTGGAAGAAGGTATCAGTGATATGAGCCTCACCCCCTAGCTCATCATTCTGGAAGGCATCTAAAAACATTTCTTTCATGCAACCCATATCTCATAACAAGTCATCCATATCAACCTCTATTTCATTTCCTCCATTGCTAACTTGTGAATAACCACTATTATTGTTTTCCTTCCTAATTGGTGAGTCTAGTCATAATTGGAATTGAATAGGTGGTTGATTCAACCATGTTTGGTATGCTTCCTCTTCGAGTTCGAATCTTTTTGTAGAAATTTCTTGATTTGAAATTGTAGTGGTCTGCACCAAAAGATGGTATACAGGTCATTCATCATCAAAATCCTAATGTCAAAAATATATATTGGTAACCATGATTCAATTGGTTAGTTCCAACATTATACAAAAAATATTATAGAATCGTGAGAATCTTTTGCATTAGTAAATGTCCAACCCCAAGAAATTTATAAAATAAAAGTTCAAATTGAGTAGAGTATTTACATTAATCCGATTGAAAATTAAAAAAATACATTATTTAATGATTTTTGTCTTACGCCCCAAGGGGATGACTAAAGGTGGACCCAATGCATGGATTCTTTAATGAGAATTTGGTGGCCTACAAAATTTATAGTCCATTAAGAACTCATCACCATGAGACAAACTATGTATTGCATGCAAAACAACAAATATTAAGAATTTACTTTTCATAAAGAACTCCAGGTCATTCTTATGTTCCTAAAATCAACAATTTTCATAAAATAAAGAGAACATAGAACTATTTATGAACTTTGGAATGTTCCCACGAGCACATGGATTACCATCGATATACAGCAAGATCGGTGTGTTAAAGTTTCCATAAGCACAACCATTCAAGCACATACTATACATGAAAATGCTATGTTTGCACTATTAAATTTGAGGGGAGAGTTCAACGTTTTTTTGAATCTATTTAGCATTAGATAGTTATTTGTTTGTATGTTTGTTTCACGTCCAAAAGGAGACGTCTTCAATTTATGATATCGATGAAACAACTATGGTACTAACATTCAACCTACACCAATATAACGTAGGATATGTATCTAATAAGTGATGTTTATATATGGATTTTATAATAAAAGAATGTATAGAGGTTGTGTTTTGAGTCTTTCCCACTCAATTCTATCCTCATTTTGGTTCAAATTAAGTAGTAACAATGTTCAATCCATTAGTTGGCACATATGAGTGCATGAAAATATGCGTAGAAGGTCATTTGGAACTTGTGGTCATGTACCTAACTACTTGAAATATTGAGAGTTCTCCAATTCTTGACCCATTGTCCATTTTTGAACCTAGTCTAGGGTTTGGGGCTTACCTTGTTTTCATCTCACTCCTCCTCTTATAGTATAAAATAGAAAACCACATCATTTGGAATTATTGACACAATATCGAGGAGAGGATAGAGAGAGTGTAACCTTTCTTTCATTTGATTTTTCATTTGGGTTGATACAATTTTATTTCCCTTATTAAAAAAATCAACTACTTGTGACAGAGTTTATAATGAAACATTTCGAAAGGTGTGACTAACAAAAAACTTCTAGCAATTATATTTTATCCATGGTTAAGATAGGAACTTGGACATATGGGAATTTTGAATGTGTGATTCCTATGATACTCCAATTATTCAAGTGGTTTGTACAAAAAAAAACCCATCCATTACGTGGATAATTCAGGTTCCTTCGAATGGGAGATAAGTAAGAATGATTTCAGTGGTTGCGTGAGATTTATTGTGCTCCAATGGTTGGATTGTGTTGTTATTACCATTATGGGATATTGAATGTGTTTCTATTTGATATTATGATTACAATCTTCAAGGGGTATCTTGTTTTCATGATTGTTTCATATCCTGGTGATAATGACATGGTTGGAAGGTTGATGTGCAGTGTGTGGAGTGATGAAGTAAATTTAATCAACAACAAGTACAATCCTAGGGCTATCCAATCAAATGCAATCCAAATTTTGATGAGGTTTTGTCACATAAAAAACACTAAATGTTGGGCATGCATTTCAAAATATTAATTGTAAATGCATTACTTCCTAAAGAAAATTCTTCTATGTTGTCTAGATCACAAAATATATACATGATATTCTTAGCTCAATTATTTATGATTTTCCTAATGAGGTATATATATTGAATACATATAGAAAAAATAATAACCACTTCTCATCAAAGAAGGAAAAAACCATACATGTTTCCAAATTTCTATCATCGAGCATGATATGCCAAAGATAACATTTTCATTTCCACTCATAAGTGTCAGTAGCAATAGTCCATCTATCAATGATTCCATCTTGAAAAGTAACACTTGTTGTAATCCCTACATAAAATTGGATTCAATGAGAAGTTGTAGAAGAAAAAGGAAAAATTAGAAATATGAAGCTAAAATGTAAAGAGATTATTAATCCCATCCATTAAAAGAACACAATTTTTGACATAGAGATTTTTTTTGCTATTTTGTGATTGTCCAAGAACTTTGAGAACATAAAAATTTAAAACCTATCCAATTTCTTTTTTCTTGTTCAAAATTCTCTACTAAGATAGAAAATGATTCCCATTAAGGAAAGTATTTCCACAAACTAAGAAGATAGATTTCTCAAAGTTTTTTGTGCATGGATATTGCATCTAAATATAAGATACATAAGTTGTTGTACCTTCCATGGTATCCATATATACAATTAAGAGATTGTAGAATTAAAAAAAATAGTAATTATTCGACTAAATACCAAAGCGTGTACATGGAACAAATAAATACAGTAACAACCAAATGTTCAACATTGATAAACTCACATGAACAATACCCAATAAGAATCTAAAGAAATAAGTTGATATTTATGCCAACAGAACCCCTTGTCAAGAACGTCATGTCTACTAAAAGGTAGAAATATTCGTACAAATTGTCCTTGATAATGGAGTTGCCAAATGTAGTGCATAAAAAATGGTCCACTACATCATGATCCTATATTGATGATATCAAGATTGGAATGTATTCTCCTTGAGAATGGATATCACCTACTTTTTGTAATCTAACGAGTTAAACACTGAAAAAGTAGAATCAATGACTAGATGAGTTAAACACTGAAAAGGTAGAATCAATGACTAGAGATCAACCTACATTGATATCGTTCGTGGACTTGTAAAAAATGCATTTTATTCATTTTCATAAAGATTGATGATAATGAGAAGGTGCATGTAAAGGTTGAATTTCATTCAAATAGAAATGGTATGATAGTGTTTTATATCTCATAAAATGAAACAAATCCTTTTCTACCTCAACTCTAATACAAACGGAAATACAAATACGTGGCCATGATGACAAGGTACTGTAAGTTGTGTTCATTTCTTAGTTCTAACTTTATTATGTAGAGTTAGCAATTTGAATGCTTCACTGAATTAAACAAAAGGGGAATGAATCCACTAGGCACAGGAGTAAATGGATGGGAATGAATCCACTAGGCGCAGGAGTAAATGGATGGGAATCCATGTAATTGGATGATGGTTGTCATCTTCAATGTCACATACACTTGAATAAAATTAATTATTCACTTGATTACTTAAAATTTTAAGCTTCTTCCTACACACTCACATTAGTGGCTAATTGCCGCAGGGTTTTAGTGAACTCTTAAAGTCTAGTTAACAATATAAATTTTTGTAGTATTAAATTATTAATAGTAAAATTAAATTGTGTTGCTAGATATGATTAATATCCTACCTTTGACAAGAGTGCTAGGAAATATCGTTAATGTCGTAAGAGAAGCTAAGTCGTTTCACTAACCTAAATACTATTAATTATTATTATTATTTTGATGTAGTAGACCATTAATAATTACTAAAAGTATTTATTAATTTATTAAACTAAATACATTAATTTTCAAATTCTTGAAATTTTAATGGAAATTGATTTCCATATTGATAAATAATTGATTAATGTGAGGATATTAGCTTTCATATCCTTTACAAGTATCCTTACAAAAAAAACTATTATGAAAAGAGATATTAGAAAGATCATATTAAATAGATAAGGATGATAATATCTTAAAGAGAAATCCTTAAACATAATACATACTAATTTTGTCAATTTTGTCTGCTTCAAATTAAAATGGTTGGTTATTATATGAGAACGGACCGTTAATGTATTCCATTCCTCTATAACTAATTTATTATTAATACATTTAAAAACATTAATGCTTTACAAATATATTTGTGCATGAATGAAATCAATATTCAATTTATATCTTAAAAAGGACATTGAAAAGAATATGGTTTTAGAATGGAATGATAAAACCTAACTTCCTTCTAAATCAAATCTCCAGTGACACTCCACGCGGGTGTGATGGAGAAACGATGCAAGAGGATGGCCAACATTCTTTCCATGAAGGTTTTGTCGAGTGTCTAATTGTTGAGGGAGGCCCAACGTTTTTATTTTGTATTTTAGAGAAGGACCACCAAATGTTTAGGAATATGTTTCATGCAAACCTAAGGGGTTGTCATTCTTTAAACCACATAACCATTACAGAAGTGGGGAGAATGAAAACTAACACAAGAAGAAAAAAGGTAAAAAACTTTTGATTTCTTGAAGAAAAGAATTTGAACTCCTGGAACGAGGAACATCCCTCACCTTTACGAATATTAGAAGAGCTCATTGCGATATGCAAAATCCTCACAGATTAGATGGATTTTCGTATAGAGGTATGAGCTTCTCCTTGGGATTCAATGGAAAGAAGTGCAATCCATTGACTAATAAAACACTTTACTTTTGCATTTAAAATCTACCTTTTCCTGGGTTGAATTTTTGGATTTCCTGATAAACGGTTTTGATCTGGAAAGTTTGCATAAGATGTATCCTTTAAAGAAAAAGGTTTTTGGATTTCTTGATAAACTGTTTTGATCTCGAAAATTTGGATAAGATGAAACCTTTAAATAAAACCGCTTTTAAATAAAATCTTGCATTCCTAGAAGAAATATGATCTACCTAATTTCTTCAAAGAAAACGTCTACCTGTGTTTTTGTTCTAAGTCTTGCATGTCGGGAAGAAAAGAAAGCTCCCCGAGTTAATATTGAAAGGAAATGTATGCATGTCCTTGGGTTGGGATCAATCCCAGGATGAGCTGAAATGTTTAAATGTACTAATGATTTAAACCTCTAAGTTCATTAAGAAGGTTGGTCATCTCTGCTTGGGAGAATGACCCATTTAATCTGTGTTAATAATTTCATTCGGCATTAGGTAGGATGAAAATGTTTGGATGACTTAACCTTGCATTCCCTAGAAGTTATGTGTTTTTGGAAAATTCATTCCATTGCAATGAAAGGTTTCTCTGTTTTGTAATTAAAGGTCCCAATAAGTTTTTATTGGGAAATGTATTTATAAAACTAAATATCGATAGAGAATGGATGGAGATTTAAATATTATGAGTAAATTTTTTAAGATGAAAAGAGTAAGTCCCACTGTTAGGTTTGGTGAACAAAGTTAAAGAATTATTTTCTAAAAACATTTTAAAACAAGATAATGAGTCCTCTCGTGTGAGGCCTCACTTCACCTAAAGCCCTCGTAAGAGGAACAAGTATACATATTTAAATAAATATTTAATAAATAATATTAATGGGATAGGACTCCCTTGTTCCTTATCCTAGTATATTCATGCCTATTCGGGGGTGTCCCTTTGGCAGATGGAACGTTCCATCCGCCACCTAAATCGAAGTCGATCTTTTCAATCATCCACCTAAATCTGTTTAGATAAGTTTCCTTCAGCCGCAAGGTTTTACCTTTTTAAGATATGTACTTAACGATTGTTATGATTAGTTAAGATGTTTTAGGGTGAAGTTAATTAAATAATATAGAACTGTGATTACTCTTTTGAGTATAATATAGGAAAGTCAAAGTCGATCTTTCAATCACCCACCTAAATCTATTTAGATAAGTTTCCTTCATCCCCAAGGGTCTACCTTTTTAAGATAAGTACTTAACGATTGTTATGATTAATTAAGATGTTTTGGGGTGAAGTTAATTAAATAATACAGAACTGTGATTACTCTTTTGAGTATAATATACTTGTTATAAATTTGAACTGTTATGTTTAAGAAAATTCATTAAATGTCATTAGTTTCTTAAGATTAATGGTCAGATCGTCATTTAAGGCTAATTCTCGATCCTGTTATGTTTATACATTTATTTAATATACACATTTAGTTTATAAGGTGTTTCAGATCAGATTGGAAGAAAAAGAACATTTGAGGGATTCAACTTGATAATAAGAATGCATGTGAAAGTTGTTTTGTTAAACTAGTCCTTAATTTCAAAATGCATAATTCAAGAGAATACATTTACCATCAGTGAATACATATTATATAGTTGTATAATATCTTGATATAAATGCTCGTAGAATCAATGATAAACTTAGAATTGCATAAAGTTAGTAAGTAGAACATTTGGTTGGGAATCCTTTTTAAAGAGGTTAATGTGTTTCTTATAAATCATGAATCATTTTTCCCTCGAGATATTATACAAGTACTCTAATAGTGGGTTAGTGAGAATGTTAGATAATACTTGTTATTAGTTACTATGATAAATATAAGTAGTTCAATTGATAAAAAGTTAGGAAATTCAAATGATCAAATAACTATGTGATTGTTGTTATTTTAAATGTATATTAAATGATTGAAAATGGTTTATTGTATTCCCATTTGTATTATATGTGTGAAATTGGATGTAATTTATTGGGGATTTAATAGCTATTCTTAAAGAGCTTTATTTGGAAGTAATAATTGACATTGAGAATTCACAAGATCATTATACTTAGACTAGGAACTGGAATTCCTGACTATAAATTAATTTAGTATGGTTGAGATTAGCTATCATGTGCATGATTAATCATTTAATTAGTCAATGGAGTTTCATGTAAATAACGCATTTGAAACTATCGCATCACACTAAATAATATTCGCGGGAGAGATGCTTCATTAAAGGTTAAGTTAGAAATATATATGTTAAATATACTTCCTTCGATATTACAATACGACCTTGTAAAGGTAAGCCCTAGACTCAATTATACATTTTAGATATGAGAAATAATGAAATTTGTCTCATAATGTACATGGATATAAAGATGGACTCTATTAATCATTATAGACTAACTATAATGTATATCAGGACATATATACTATTTTGATATTTCAAGTATTTAATTGAAGTGTACAAGTAGATAGGCTATATGAAATTATTTCATGACTTTTACTAATATTGAAAAGAGAGATGTTATGATATAGACTTAGAAGGGTAACATATTTAAATATATAAGTTGATCTTAGGCATCTCCTTATGTTTAGAGTTATGGAGTAGAACACAATCAATGACCTTGTTATGTAATCAATGGGACTAACTATTGGTTGGGTAGATAATATAAAAGAGAAAAAAATTATACCACAGTTTCTTAGATTTAAATTGAGGAATTTGGGTATCTTACACAGAAGTTGGTAAACTACTAGCCCAATTTTCAACGTGTGAGATTGAAATATTTTACAATGATGATTAAAGAAACAAGGGCCACTAAAGTATTCTACAATGAAACTCTAACATGCTAAACAATGAGTAGAAATTAGACTAGGAGGGCCAAAATTGTAGCACATCAAAAAATTTCCAATTAGTATGAGTTACATAATTAAGTATTACAAGAAACAAATCTAGAAGATGATAGGAACGAGCTAATACAATCACACATAAGACATTGATGGGATAAATAGGAAATACTTCAGACATAACACCCTTCTAATGAGGTATACGTACCCTTTAATATGGAACCAAGAAGACAAGATCTAGCAATTTCACTTATCATTAACAACATTTAGAAGTAGAAACAAAAGAATCATATTGATATAAGAAACCCTTACACTTCAATATGCACCAAGAATAAATATACCCATTAATATCCAAAGAGAGAAAATGCCAAAACTCCTACCATGAGAAATGCAGGAGAGAGAACAATCCTTATATAACTTTTAGCTCAACTTCCTCCTACAATAAAATATCAATAAATTATTAAATTCCTGTATCATGCATCATTTCACTTAAAAATATGGTTTTTGTTGGACTTATTGTTGTTTTTTAGTAACAAGGGTTTCAAACAAGAGAGAATTTTTCTCTTTCATTTGTTCTCCAAAAGTGTAATGTCCCCAAAATTCGAAAAAAAAAATTGTAGGCTAGTTAAATACTACCTATCATGGACATTAATTCATCTTTTGTAGAATATGTCTATGATTGTTTACTAGGTAAAAGTGCCATAAACTGCCTTTACCTTTCTATGTATTTTCCTATGTAATGTTGATGTAATTATGCACTATGTTTATATTACTTGAACTAGTTAAATGATTACTCTGCTAGTGTTTACTATTTAACATACATTTGCGTATGATGGTTGAGTTATGTCTTACTTCATGGTTATTTGTTTTCTTAATTATTTATGGTTTTATTTATGAAAAGTTTTGAATTTTATTTAACTTTCAAGGGGTGGATTCGCGGTATTTGTATCCCTTAAGGGACCACTCAGAGAGGTAAATGGCCCCTCCTGCTTTTACGGGGTTTACTTAGTTCACTATGAACTAATGCAAACTTCCACTTTTTATGCAGGTTACTTTGTTGACGGAAACTATCTACTACATCTAAACGTAACATCCTACGACATGCTAACTATGCTACACTATCCTATGCATACCGAAGATAAAAGGACTAAAGTCTTGTCCTAACTATTTCTACTTCCTCTGTTTACACAGAGTTGGGGTTGTAAGACCTAGATCTTTATGGTTGACATTATTGTTGTGGTTTGAGGTTACGATAGTTTTATTTTCTTGATATTTATTTTATAACATGTAATGTAATATCCCAAATTTCGGACCTAACACTTATAGGAATCTACCTATTGATGATGATGTTGACTTGATATTTTATTTTGATATATTGGGTTGAAGACCCCACTACATATGAACATGATGATTTGTTTTATATTGGGCATAAGCCAATTGATTGATGATATATATATATGCTTGTTATGCTTGTTGTGTTGGGCGTGGACCCTGAATAACATGATTGATGAGATGTTTTTTGTTGATCGGGGAGCTCTGGAGGACATGAGTACTTAATGTTTTGTGTTGAGAAAGGAGCTCTCGATCACATGGGTGATTGATGTTTTGTGTTGAGAAAAGATCTCTAGAGCACATGGGTAATTAATGTTTGTGTTGAGCGAGGAGCTTTGGAGCACATGAGTACTTACATTTGTGTTGAGTGAGAAGCTTTGGAACACATGAAAAGATAAGTTTTGGAAGTGTTGGGAATAAGCCCTAGAGCCTTCCATGTTGATGTTGAGCATAAGCTTTGGAGCATTAGATCCTTGGCCATTGTATCCCTAGGTGTATCATACAAGTACATCCTAGAATTAGTGTTGAGTGAAGAGCTATGGAATTGCACTAAGTTGTAACTCCTTGTTAAAGCATTGAGTATGGGCTCTAGTAAGCGCTAGGGGTTACTGAAAATAATTTAATAACTTTCAAGTGAAAATGAATCGAGAAAAATATTGATCTCATCATACTTATTTATAAGTGATTAAATGAAATTTTGAATTTCTGTATTCTCATCAAGTACTGAAGAACTACCACATTATATGAGGGACATCCAACATGCAAGGATGTTTAGAGTTTCCTACCCTAGTAGAAATAACCATCTACCTACTTGACCTTAATGAAGAAGTGTCATTAATTCTAGGATCATGGTATATGATGCCCAAAGACAAATGTTAACAAGTGTTATATTAGTATGTATTTTATACATGGGATGTATAAAGAATAAATATAATAATAATATTAATGATAAAAGAAAGAAAGAAAAGATCCATCCATTATTATTTATTATGTAAAGATAATAAATAGTCCAAAACCTACAAAATTCTAATTAGGAACTAGTTGAAAGTTCCTAAGTTAAAATATTAAAAATTACTCAAAGTAATTGAAAAGGGTTAAATCAGGAAACCAAGGTTTATTGATTTAATTGTCAATTTGACTAAAAAGTATGTCTATAAAGACTCAAGCCAAGGAAAGTCTTAGGCTTCTGATCTATCATTTGGAAGGAGTCATTTATGCCTGTGTTGCTCTCAAGTAAAATTCTTGGAGAACATTTTCCTGGAAGGAAAAAGTAGAACTTATCCAGACCTGATATACCTGATAGGAAACCATACCTTAGGATCTCTAAGCTACTTGGATGTTGGAGTCGAGCTCGGGGGGGGGTCCATATTAAGACCAGGAATGGTCACTGGGTCATGGTTGGGTGGAACATGGTAGTTCCCAAGTGATTTGGTCATAAAAAACAGAGGTCAAATCTGCCTTTGAATTGTTAATGCTGGTTATTTCAGTGTGCAGGTTCAGCCATTAAAAGAGCTTCAAGTTACAGGTATGAATCCCTAGAATTCCTATTCCATTTTTTCTAGAATAAATGTTGTATATGCTAGGTAAATGATTATATTGCATTTCACAACCCTATGTGTTTGATTCTCTGGTTAAAATCTACCAGGGTCAGTATTTTTAAATATTAACCCTAGGATGTAAGTTATTTTCTATACCAGATTTATCCAGGGTTTATTCATCAGTTACTTATGTAACTTTTATTTATTTATAAATGTTTATCAAGGGTTCTGCACCCTAGTTTTAATTTATGTATTAGTTTTATTGTTGAAACTAGGTTAAGTAAAAACTAGGTTTTATTTCATATCTATTACTTATTTTCTCCTTTGGTCTTGATACTCTACTAAGATATTCCATTTGTCAGCAGGGGCATGTTTTAGATTTAAATAAATTAGTTCATAGGTAAGTTATATATACCTATAAGTATAAAATTACAACCTAGATAACCTAAGATATTATGTACAAACTGAACTACTATATATGTATATAAATATATAGACATCAACAGTAAACAAATCAAAATACTATTTATAGGTTTACATTAATAGCTCTAGAATGGAAATATAAAATAAATCAACTAAGTAAAGACTATAATTATTTCTAAAATAAATAAACCAGTAGAGACCTTCCAAGGTCTGCATATATAAATACACATTAACTACTAAATCATTACATTGCAATTAACATCATCATAAACAAAGAACAGAGTAAGTATCGTGACCAATTCTTTGGTCCAAGATCAATCTCTTTTCAATATTTAAAACCCACAGTCCTAACATTATAAATCCACATAATAAAACATATGCCATAACAATTGAATAGTCGCATTTAATATCGCTCACATCCATAGTAAAACAATTAACCAAAATAATACCATAATCATTAATTGAAGAAATTTAGTAATTACATAAGGTCACAGGAACGTATCCTGTAGACTATCGTGCTATTCACTACATAACATGATTCCACATAATCACTAATAAAAACCCAAACATAAATGTAAACACAATAATCATTTAATAAACCATACATTCATTCCATATAAACCACTAAAGCCCTGTAATTACAATGATATAGAAGAATCGTTTCTTTATATATAAACCATAACGAATCTATACACAATCTAAGTATTCTTACAAGGGAGGACAAGAATCAAATCCTATGGGAATATAAGCTCCAATTCGCATCCACATAAAAATACAACTCATTACATCAACCACGAACACAATTCAAACCCTATGGAGTATCTGTTTACAATAAATCACTGCCACGTTATACACAGAGGGTAAGCGGGCTTAACAAATCAAATGCATTCGTTACAACAAGGTCGCAAGACCCTAGGTTATGCACCCATGCTGTAACCATGGCTACAGTAAAATAACATAGTACATTTAAAAGTAAACCTACAGTAACGATAGCCATCGTGGGTTTTCACCCATGGATTTCCCACATTGCACATAATAATTTAATAAAATGAAATAGTAAATATTTCAACCAACCAAGCTATCATAGAATTAGTGGAAGGGCTCATGACATGCATGACATGGCCTCAACCTAGTCGCTGACATGATTTTACAGCTAAGAACTAATACA
Source organism: Pseudotsuga menziesii (assembly GCA_001517045.1). Lineage (NCBI taxonomy): Eukaryota > Viridiplantae > Streptophyta > Pinopsida > Pinales > Pinaceae > Pseudotsuga > Pseudotsuga menziesii. The sequence continues at coordinate 219,038 of LPNX010859349.1, read as the reverse complement.
AGGAATTACACATAGCATCCACGAAAGAAAATACCTCATCCAACACAAGTAAATAAACACCTATCGTAGCATAATAATTTACACACGGTCTATTATTTTAACCATTGCCAAATCACAGGAGATTTATAATTTTTCCACGATCACCTTAAAGTCTGAAATCAAAGTTACGCATTCATTCCAAGGGCTATGGAACCATTGCAAGCAATGGTACTGCATAGGCTAAAAACCCCCAAACCAAATTACGATTTACATAAATGAAATGTAGAGTTTGATAGAAGCCCTGAGTTCCCCTATCACTATCAACAACACCATCAATTTACAAAACCCAAACCTTGCATACACAGTCCCGAAGGAAATTGAGTTCCCACAGTAAAACCTCCAACAACAACGATTTAACCCAATCCTACCCCAATGTTGAGAAGTAACAAGATTTTATTGTAAAGTATGCTTACCATGGCCACATCAGCGTCACCCTTGAGCTGACTGTGAAGCTCTGAGGCACCCCTCCTTCGCTCACCCTATCACTTGAAAACGCAACCAAACACAATGAGATGAGAAGTATGAAAATGAAGGATCCATGAAACAAAGACAAAATCCAGTCATGAAACCAAACCAAGCTTACCTCTGACGTTTCCTCCTTCATAGCGCAGAACCGAGACCACAACCATCAATAGACCCAACGAAATGAACAAAATGTTTGTGGAGCCAAGCCCTAAGCTTGGGCTGCCCCAAACCCCAAGAAACATTAATGGCGACAGCCTGGTGGCAACTAAAACCCCAAAACCTAGTATTCCATACTTTGCATTCGAAACATTAACGGAAGGGTTCAATTTCATGCAGGTTCTTAAACCCCATAGCATAAGTTTCAAACTATACATTATAACTTGCCACCCAATGCTAATACAAGGTATTGTGTATAGTGTAATGCCTAGTCCATGTGTTATTTACACTAACCCAAAGTCATAGCATATGACATATATCGTTTAGACCTTAGGCTTAAGCTTTAATACAATGCATATTCCCTAAGATTAATTCTTAGTAACCATGGCATATGAAATATGCCATGGTATTATTACTATGCAAAATGAATCCAGGTTTGATCTTTAATCCAAGTTACAACCTGCCAAGAAATAATTAAGATATATGTTAATGTTTATAATAAAGTAAAAATGAAAAATACATATAACGAATGATAGGTATCACATAGTTAATGTATCTAGGTTAGATAATTAATGAAATAGAAACTACCTAGCTATTAAGATGAGTCTGTAAGGAAGCCTAATAACAAACAATAGGTATGCTAATGATCACAATGTTTAGCGCTCTTTAAATCTCCGTCACTAAGTATAATCTGCATACGAAATAAAAGAGGCACCTTAGTTCAACAGAACGAAGTAATCTTACTAGTCAAGTGAACACTTTACCTCTTAGACCATCATGGGAGAACATGTCCTGCCACTCCACCCACATTGTTTCCACAAAAAGAGCTAATTTAAGACCATATAAATAACAAGTAAGAATATGCATAAGGAATGAAGCATGTAATCAAGTAACGACACATACACGACAAATTTTTAACTATAGGAATCAGAGTAGCAACAAGCATTACAACATCTCAATTAAAACATAGCAATAAGTATAACTAAAAGAACGATGATAGAAAGTAAGAACAACTTACGACCAAACAATGGTAAAACTAGTGTACGTTATATTCCACAAATATAATAATGTTCCATTTAGGTAGTTGTTACTAGCCTATAATTTTTTATTTTTAGGCACATTACAAGTGATATCAGAGCCCAGTTTCAATACTAAGAGACCTATGGGCGCACCAAGCATCTACTGCAAAGAAAATAAAGTATGTTATTAATTTTATTACTAACATAAAAAATTTCTGTTATTTAAAATTTTTGAAAATTCAAGAAACTTATACCGAACAGTTCAGTTTGTGAATACTGAGGAGGATAAAAATCGGCAAGGAAAGATGAACACCCCCACCCAAGAAGTAGAACTAGTGGTGGAGTTGAATTCTAATATTTTAAAGACTATACATAGTCTTCAAGTAGAATTGCGAAGACTTAGGGAAGGAAGTCTGAACAAAAGAAAAGAACAACAAGCTATAAATGAAGCATTACTGAGAAATATGATGGGAGGAAGACCGTAGAATAAACCTACTCAGTCCACAAATAGCTCCAAAAGAGAAACTTAGCATAAACGAGTTAGAAGCTCAAGAGAAGAAGAAAAAGAGGAACGTACCCCTGAAGCACCAAAAGGAGATCATCACAGTCCTTCCAGTGATGACTCTCTTTCTCCCTGAAGAAAGAAACAAAGAAGCAATTGTAGTCTTCAGGGGGAGTTTAGAAAAATAAGAGCCCCGACCTATGAAGGTGAAGTAAACACTAGGGAGAAGGCTAAAGAGTGGCTAATGGGCATGATAAAATATTTTCAGGTCCATAAATACTCAAGTGAGATGAAGGCTCGTCTTGCCATATATAACTTGAATGGAAAGGCGGCAAGGTGGTGGAGAGATTTAAAACACACCAAGAAATATGAGCTAAGAGAAATACCCTGGGATAACTTTCGAAAAATATTCCAAGAGAAATATATGTCAGAAGGGTTATTCGATAAAAAAGTGAAAGAGTTTCACGATCTACGTGTCATGTACTCATACCCCATTACCATGCAAAATTGAAATTTTCATCGAGAACCTTCATTGTTCATTGAAAATCAGGGCATGGTCATGAACCACATCTCAACCTTTCCAACCTTGTCACACTCCTTCCCATCTTCCATAGATCAATTTGACAATCTACAAGGAGGTGGAGGAAAAATGTGACGGAAAACAATGATCACAAATGATCCTATAGACTGGAACCAATTCAATGGTTCAGAATCCACTCGCAAAGATCAACGGTACGGAAAGCCCGAGTTGTGTGGTCGAAAAGTTACAACAACTACAATATCACTTTCCGCATCCCGCATCATAAACAGATCGATGGTGAAGAATCATCCTGCCAAGATCGACAACATGGAGATTTTAATGGAGGGATTGGAAATTATGGGAATCGCAACACCACGATCCTACATCCCACATCCCACATGTTGCGAAGAGGAAATTGCGGAAGGGAAATCTGCGGAAACCAAAATCTGCAAAATGACATTTTGCATCCCGCATCTCGCAAACCTACAAATTTGCGCAAAGGAACATTTCTAGAAAAAAACTCAGCCTTTCCACTAAATTCTTGGATCGATCTAATCATTTCGGCCATTACCGATCTGGCCAATCTACCCTGCAACTTAGTTCGAAATGAACTGATGGAAAAACATACATAGATGCCTGTAATTGTAGTTATTCAAGGACAATACATCACTTAAACATAGCAACATGTTCATCACATTCCATCAAGAAATTTGCAAAACAAGGAATACAACTGCAGAGAATAACATAGACAATAACACTTGTATTGAACAGAACTTGTCCCGCAACCAGCTATGTCACTACAACGTTCTACCCAACCATAGGCCAGTGTGCTCCTTAGTCTCTCAGTAACACTGCCACCCCCAAGATGGGCATGATTTCCTCAAGGAATAAGGGAACACTAGAAGACTCATACATATCCAAGGTGCAATAACACTCATCCAAGCCAACACAGTTGGGTTTATCAGGTTGTAAGGGAAAAAAATTCCAACCGATGGGTTTCTGTAACAAATATAAAATACAATATTAATTAATTAATTAGGTTACTAGTGAAAGGGTGTAACCCTTCACTATGTGGGCTAAATTCGTATTAAAGGCAAGCTTATTGTACATTTTATTCATCATCTAATATATTATTCGTATTTCATTATTTAAAATGATAGTCGGATTCGACTACTAACGGACCAACCAGATTTAGTTGCTCCATTTGGTATCAGAGAGGATTCGCTCCTTCAGCCTGAGCTCAAATTCGGCTCAACCTCCCTCTCTTATTCTCATGCTGTTGTTCCTCTCTTCGCTCCTCACTCTTCCCACACCACCAGTCAACCCTCCTTCCACCTTTTTGCAGCCACCCTCTCTTCATTTCCCCCACATCCACACATTTTCTACATTCCTCCACACTCTTTCCATTCCCTAATTCCACCTTCCTCATGCTCCTCTCCCTCATAATCCGCACAATCACGCTCCACATTTCCGCCCATGCAGGTACCACACCAGTCTTCCCTACTTTGGTCTCCCCTACCTCTTATTTACGTGCCACCTCCTACATTCTCCTCCACATCCCACACTTATTCGGCTCCATTCTATCCACTCTGCACGTCCACTACCACTCCTTGTGCACTGCTCCAACTCCCGCACACAATTCTTTTGTGCCACTCTCCCAATACACCATCATTGTCCACCATTTCCCGTTCTCCACGTCCACCCTCCCTCACGTGCACCATTCACACACACCTTCATATCTGTCGCTGCTCCACCTCGCCACCTCCTTCACCAGACTGTCTTCTCACCTCCACGACCAACCTGCAAAACCAACCTATGATACCAGCTCCGCGCCTCCTCCACGCGACCTTCTCACAACATGTTCTTCAATGCTCCTCCTCCTGTGACTCGCCGTTGCTACACCATGCTCCCACCTACAGCCTCCTCAAAGTTTCATTACTACACTCCAACCCATGCACCAGGCCTTCTTGTGTGCATCCACTTCCTCACTACCCATTACTTATCATCCTCTATGCGGTTAGTGCAAAAAACACTACGAAACCCTAAAACCTGAAAAAAAAACAAAACAAAAAAAAAACATATTTTTTAAATATTATATATACTAGTAATATATTATTATTATATTATAATATTTAATTAAAACCAAAAACTATTATTATTATATTATAATAATATTTAGTTTTTTTTTAAAACTATATACAAAATATTATATAGTTTATGAAAAATAATAATAATAATAATAATTAGTTCATTAATTAATATATTATTATTCAAATTTCACATCAAAAGCCAAAATAGCGTTGAAATACACACCTCCGCATACAAGGTGCAAGACCATGGAGGAACTGAAAGAGAAGATTGAAAAAATGGAGAAGGAAATCAAGTCCCTTGTCGCTAACCAAGAAGGCTTGAAGGAAGAGATGCAAAATAACAATACAATACTCAAAGACAAGCTTGTTCTGGTACTAGAAAGAAGGCTGGATGCAAAATTTGACATATTGAGCGAAAAAAAAAAGACCTAGATCACAAAATGAGTATTATGACTCAAAACATAAACACCTTGACACAGAATATGAGCACCATGACACAGAACCATAATACATTAATCGAGATGTTACAAAAGCTCATACCCAGTCTAGGCCAAGTCAGCAGTCCAGATATGTTAGATGCCTCATTTCATGTTGCCACCCAGGAAACACTCGCAAAGAATCAAGAATATTTGAAAAAAGAAATAAAGATTAACAATGCGACACTTAAGCAAGAGATAGAAACACAAGTACTGCTAGATATGGAGGCATGATTAAACAACAAAATAGACACTATAAGTGAAATAGTAGAGAATAAAAAAGATAAAAAGCACCGCCAACAATGAAGCAATTCAGATATGTCACTTTCATCGTCTAGTAGTTCCAAGCCACCATCAAATCATAAGGCAAAAGGAAATCAATGTCGTCCTTACAAAGTGCACCCATCTAAAGCAAAAATAGAGTTGTCAAAATACAATGGTAGTGAAGACCAATGCGTTGCTTGGATAAACAAAGCAAAAGAATACTTCGACATTTACAACATTCAATCTGACAAAGAGAAGGTGAAATATGTGTCAATGCATATGGAATGGTATGCCTATAATTGGTACTTATGGTGGAAGAGAGATAATTTTACCTACACCTGGAACTTGTTCAAAAATGATTTTTTTAATAGGTTTCAAGGAATCAAAGAAGATGAATTTTTTAGTGAACTTACCAGACTACAACAAGTCGAAAACGTTGAGGAATTCACTCATCAATGGGAATCCTTATCAACATGAGTAGTTGGGTTGTCTGACAAGAAAAGACTTGAAACCTATTTAGGGGATCTTAAACCATGCCTCCAAAAAGAGTTAAAGTTACATGACATACCTAGTGTAGAAGTAGCAAGACATAAATAAAAAGCCACAGAATGCAAATTGGAAGGAATAAAAACAAAAGGCGATAGCCATTATCGATAAGAAAAAGAGACACATTGTAGGTACTCTGCAGATACTTGGTTTCCCGGACATCAATGCCACAAACCTCAATCATATGCCTATGAAATGGAAAATAGATCAAAGTCATCTAACGGTTACTCTGACAATAAAAAGAAAAAGAAGAAAAACATATGTTGTTGATGTGGTGATGACTGGACCCTAGTCCATAAATGTAGGAACAATCAAACAATACAGTGCAGAATCACCAATGGAGAGGAACTGCAAGTATCTGCACCAAAAATATCATCTGATTCTAATACTTCCACCAATTCAGAATGAAGGATAACATTAAGGAATACCCAAGATTTAAGGACAAATCTCCCTTGAAGGGACTGGCAATGTAACAAATATAAAATACAATATTAATTAATTAATTAGGTTACTAGTGAAAGGGCATAACCCTTCACTATGTTGGCTCAAGCCGTATAAAAGGTGAGCTTATTGTACATTTTATCCATCATCTAATATATTATTCATATTTCATTAGTTAAAATGGTAGTTGGATTCGACTACTAACAGACCAACTAGATTCGGTTGCTCCAGTTTCATAGGCCACTTATCCAAGCCATCTCACAATTGGGTTTCACAAACTGACCACAGTCCATCCAACATTCACCTTTAAGGACCAGTCAAGCCAATAGATGGGTTTATCAGACTATTCACAGTCAATCCATCTTACTATTGGGTTTATTAGGATAACTAGCGAAGCCAACATTTGCAGTTGGGTTTATGAGACTTTCCAGCCAAAGGTTACTCACAAGGTCAAATAGTGACAAGACACAACCAAGACAATAGATGGGTTTATTAGGCTACCATCCAAGCCATCTTTTCCATTGGGTTTATCAGGCTTCTAAGGAAATTGGCAGGAAGAACTGTTAAGATAGTGAGCTCATCTACAGAACTAAGAACACCTCCACAAGACCTATCTGGCCTGGATTCCCTACTACCTACACACCCAACACAAGGAAGTGTCCCCTTCTCTACTCCACAGTCCTTCAGGATACACCTTCCCTTCCAGTGCTCTTCAAGATGTGCATAGCAGGTTTACTAGCCACTCTTATCTTATTATGAGGTTCCACACTAGGTTTCTCAATCATGTTATACATCTCTCCCATTCCTAATTATTTTACCTAGTTCAGACCAAAACTAGGATGCACACACAACAACCACATGAAGACTCCACAACACAGGCTTACTGTGGAACACGAGTAACATGGTGTCATACTCTCTGTAGTTTAGGAGAATGCTACAACACAACAATCACAGTCTTTACAAGGGAAAGATGCTCATAGAATGTGAAGGATACACACAAGAAGAGCTCTGCTACTACCACAATGTCACCCGTCTGAGAAACAAAGATGGTGGTGAATGAATAACTAGCCTCCTGAATTACGAATTCCCCCCCCCCCCCAACCCGCACATCCTGTATCTCTCAAAAGGGAATATAAATCCAAAACATGAATGCATGGGTCAAACTGGCATATGGTTCTGGTGTTTTCTTGTTCATGCAAGCAAAACATGACCTCCCAAAACCGGGTGCTCTTCCCAATTCAAAATTTCCCATACTCTTCCCCTTCCAAGTAGTAACTACCTCAACCACCTTCTGGCAGAATAAATGGTTGGGAAGAGAAGACAAGAAAGAGGGTAGTTGATCGTTCTGATTGGTTCTCCCCATGACACATGGATTTTCCCCAAAATGTATCAAGGTTAACATTCCCACCCCCTTATCCTTTGGAAAATCATGCCACCATCTCATTATGTGTTGCATTGACATTGTTGGCTGTGGGTTTTTATTAATTTGCATATTTACATGATGTTTACAAATGTGCTGGACTTAGCATAGAAACCATATGCATCAACCATGATTTCCTATATACCAAACATTAATCAATGATAGGGACTTTGCCTTGAGGTCCTTACCATTATTCGATATAATATTTACATCATATACATTAATGCAACGGGGTCAAAACTGATGCGCTACATTCCCCTCCCCCTTCAATAGCACTGTACTTAGTGCTTACAAAATTTGAACAAAATGCTACATTGGCATCGCCTCAATGCTCTGTAGAATTGAACAAAAATGGATGTGCCAATTTCATGGCATCCTCTAGCTCCCACGTAGCCTCTTTAGGACCGTAGTGCTCCCATTGCACCTTTACCTATCCTATGGCTTGGTTCTGGAGCATGATGAACTTCCTGTCGAGGATGCACATAGGATCGATTCAGAACTCTCCCTCCGATTCCACCTGAATCACATCCCAATTTATAACATGGTTAGGGTCATGTATATATTTCTTAAGCAAAGAAACATGAAAAACAGTATGATCCCTAGTGCTAGTAGGCAATGCCAGTCTATACGCAACTGGACCTATTATTTCGAGCACTTCAAATGTCTCACAATATCTTGTTGATAGCTTGGCACAACTCTCAAGCTTCAAGGAACTCTTCTTTTCCCTCACTCTAAGGCAAACATGATCACCAATGATGAATTCTCTATTCACCCTGTGCTTATCAGCATAGCTTTTCTTCCTGTCCTAGGATGCCTTTAGATTTTGCTTGGTCTTTACTACCTCTTGCTCCATATCCTTGAGCAATTCTGGACCAAGCACAACCCTGTTCATTGGATTATCCCAAGTCACTAGTGTCCTACACCTTCTACCATACAAAGCTTCATATGGACTCATCCCCAAGGATGCTTGCTGTCGATTGTTATAAGCAAACTATACTAGGTGTAAATAATCTTCCCACTTGGTTGGTTTGTCCATCACATACATGCGAAGCATGTCTTCCAACACTTGGTTAACTCTCTCAGTCTTCCCACCAGTCTGAGGATGGTAAGCAGTGCTGAAATTCAACTTTGTAGCCAAATATGCAAACAACCCCTCCCTAAAATTGGAAGTGAACTTAACATCTCTATCAGAGACTATTGGCTTTGGCAATCCATGCAATTTGAAAATCTCCTTCATGAAGATCTTTGCAATGTCATCAGTGTTATGCGTAGACTTAACTGGTATAAAATGTGCTGCTTTTGCCAACTTTTCCACAACCATGATGGAATCATGTTGTCTCCAAGTCATTGGCAATCCTGTAATAAAATCTATGGAAGTAACTTCCTTGGCGAAGGATGCAACAAAACTGTAGGGTATTGATGCTCAACCTTTACCTGCTGACATTTCATGCACCTGGAAATGTATTCAGCCATGTCATTTTTCATTCCTAGCCAAAAGTAATTCTTTCTAGCTATAGCAATTGTCTTTTGATATCCTAGGTGACCAAAATATGGATCTTGATGGATCACATCAATAACCATTCTCTTCAAATCTGCTACATTTGGAATGTAAATTCTGCCTTTATGAGTAAGAATTCCATCCTCTTCCAACTTATACCCCTCATTTTTCTTTTCAATACTTTGTTGCTTCAATTTGTATTTTACGTACACATACAATTCATCTCCAACAGTATGATTAACAATTTGCTACCTCAAATCTGATTGGAAAATACGAAGAGATGCTACATGCATTTCCCACACCTTCCTGCTGAGTGCATCAACTACCTTATTCTCTTTTCCTTTGATGTGCTTGATTTCAAAATAAAACTCACATAAAAACTCCAACCATCTAGCTTTCCTAGCATTCAGAGTAGGCTGATCAAATAAATACTTCAGACCGTAATGGTCTGTCCTTAACTCAAATATTCTGCCCACCAAGTAATGCCTCTACATATTGAGATGATGTACTATGGCTACAAGTTCCAGATCATGAGTAGCATAGTTCTTCTCATGTTCCTTCAACTTTATTGACTCATAACATATCATGTGGTTGTCTTGCAGAAGGACTCCTCCAATCCCTTGACCACATGCATCAGTACACACCACAAAATATTTCTCTAGGTCTACAACTTTCAATACTAGTGCACTGGTGAGAAGATTCTTCAACCGCTAGAAGCTTTCTTCACACCTCACTGTCCATTCAAACTTGATTCCCTTCCTTTGCAAAGAATTAATTGCATGTGCAACCTTGGAGAATCCTTCAATGAATCTCCTGTAGTATCCTACAAGTCCCATAAAAGATTTCACATCTATCACATTTCTTGGAGTAGGCCAGTTCAAAATGGCTTCAACCTTTTCAGGGTCCATAGATATACCCTCTTCTAAGATAATGTGACCCAAATACTGAATTCTATCTTTGTAGAAGTCACACTTTCTCAGCTTTGCATAGAACCGATGCTCCCTAAGCAATTGTATTGTCAATCTCAAATGATGTTCATGTTCTTCCTCATTCTTAGAATAAACAAGAATTTCATCAAGGAAAACAAGAACAAACTTGTCCAAATAAATTCTGAAGACACTATTCATAAGGCACATAAATGTAGCTGGTGCATTTGTGAGACCAAATGGTACCACTACAAACTCATAATGCCCATACCTTGTTCTGAACGATGTCTTATGAATGTCTTCTTCATTGATTCTCACCTGATGGTAACCCGACCTCAAGTCAATCTTGGAAAATACCTTTGCTCCTCTCATTTGATGATGATGAGAGATAATAGGTGATATCGAGGTTCCCTTGAGGTACAAAAATCTAGTGAAACAATGGGTACCCAATGATCCTCCTCAACTAAATACAGATTTCTGTGTGAATGAGAGAATATATCGAATTGCACCATTGTCATTACATTGTTTGGGGTTGTCCTACATGGATGGCATAAAGGTCGGTTACGACAGATGTCCATACTTGATGGAATACGTTCGAACCTGTTACAACTACAAATATTGGTTGCACCTGGTCCAATAAACATGAAGTATGTGTAGATATGGAATGTTAGAAAATTACTTACAACTGAATGGAAAATATCAAACTAAAGGAGCAACATTGTGCATTAACATAAGGCCTAAAGCCACGGGGAATATTGTGGGGTTTATAAACAGTACACAACTAGGGTATACAATTAAGAAACCCAACTACATATTTGAGAGGCGTGAAGGAAACCATGTATTTGTATGTGCCATTAAATCAATAACTATAGGGGAATAGTTTCTTATTAATTACAAATTGAATCGAGTAGATACAAACACGGTTACTATGGGAGTGGTACATCTAAAAATTTACCCAAACTTTTATTAATTAATTTAACCTCTTCAGGATTTTTTGTTAGTCAATTGTTATATTTTTATTCATATTTTCTATATTTACTTTGTAGGGTAGTGATCGGGGCATCTCCCCAGTATCTATTCAGAGGAGTACAACTTCCTTGAGGCAGTAGGTATACATCTTTGTAATAGTACAAATATAATTAGAAAAAAAAATTTGTTTGCATTGTTTTTTCATGAGTATATTCGATTCATTAATATAATGTTATCTTTATACTTGTTGCATATTGTTAATCGAGGAAACCACTCAGTTCTTGGTCAGACTACAACAGCCTCACGAAAACAAGTATACCTGATTGTAAATGTATAATTTAAATAGGTCAAAATGTTTTCTTATTATGTTGTTAGCGTGAGTATTTTAGTTTTGTTTGGATAATTTTTCTATGTTTTTGAGGCAAGGTGTTGTAAGGGACACCTCCATAGTAGTGGATGATACCAGACCTCCCTCTAGGAAGCAGGTATACATTGATGCAATTGTACAAATTAAATATGAACACAGCTTTTTTTGTAGTGTTTTTTCATGAGTATATTCGATTCACTTAAATAATGTTACCTATATATATATATACTTGTTGCAGAGTGTTGATCAGGGAAACCACCTAGCTAGTGTTGATTAGATGATAATACCCTCGGGGAAACAAGTATACCATATTTTTAATGTACAATTTAAATACATCAAAATATTTTCCTATAATGTTGTTACCGTGAGTATATTGGTTTCTTTAGATCATTTTTTCTATGTTTCTTAGGCAGGGTGCTATAAGAGGAACCTCCCTATCAGTAAATCAGGGCAAGTCCCCTATAACCATTGATCTGATGAGTAGACAATCCTCGAGGCAGCATGTATAATTCATTGAAGACATACAAATATAATATGGAGCATAATGTTTTTTTTTGTCTTTTTCGTGTGTGTATTGGTTTCCTGCTGATAATTCTTTCTACTTCTTTTTGGTAGGGGGATGATCGGGGCAAGTCCCCAGCTATGAATTAGACGAAACTAGCATCGAGGCATCATGTAAACCTAATTGTAATTTTATGAATATATCATGATCGATATGTTTTGTTAATATAGTTTTTTCATCAGTCTATTGCTTTCACATCAATAATGTTTTATATATTTTTGTTGGAGACCATTGATTCATCGTTTGAAATATTGTCATAGAAATCAATAGCTTTAGATGTGCATGAGTTGATGCACGATGTTGGATTTGGTTCTTCTCTAAACCCGATTAAGAAGATAGAGAAGGAATTGAAAAAAAATAATGAGGATATCCTTCATCTACTATTCATTGTGACGCAGAGAGATGAGATGAAAGGCAATGTTGATGTTTTGGTAAAGACATCACATGGCTTGCAAGTAAGTTGTAGAATATTGAATCATAATATAAATTCATTTAGTACTTTATAATTTTTACTTATATATGATGGTGAATTTATAAAATATTGTTTGTATTTATAGTATTTTTTGTGACCACACACTAGTGGTCAAGGCGGTGTTGGCCCCAATGATACTCGTGGAGAGTCGTCACATGAGAAAATGACTCCATGTTCATCTCATGTTCCATTGTTGTTCACTGTATAGTATGCAACATGTTCAACGGCACCCTTGAGGGTAGTTATTAGTGCATCAGCTAGTGACCAGTGCACACCAGATCGTGTAGTAGAAGGGGTCGAAGCGGAGCATGCTGGTATTTATATTGTTGAAGCAACATTTCCTGGCTCTTCCTTTGTCACTAGCATGGGTACCATACAGAAAAAATTCTTTATGGATGAAGAGCTTGTCCCAGTAAAGATAGAGAAGATCCTAGGTAATTATTATGCATTGTTCAAGTTAGTGTTTATAATTTGATTATCTATATACCGATAAAATATTGTCTTTAAACTAATGATGACATGATTGTTTTGGAGGAAATGACGGTTTTTATAAACATTTAAATGATTTGAACTTGGAGATATTTGGGCTAACCATCTGCACATGATGGGATAGACAAATTAAAAATTTAAAATCTGAGCTCACTAATCGGTTGGTTGACCTGTTCGATAACGAAACCTTTAATAGAGTCGCGGGACAAAAGAAGGTTGGGAAACATATGAAGATTGTCTGGGACCAATATAGGGTTCACCTAGAAAAGAACACACTAATGATTCCATATATAGAGTGGAAAGGACCAGTGGAATATAGAAATGAGAGGGATTTGAGAAAACAAAGAAAGCTACAACCAGGCACAGGGAGGTATGCGGTATTTTCCATAATGGAATTCTAAACCTTATTATTATTAATTTATATATCAAATTTGGAACTTATAACATATTTCAACACTTTCATAGGTTTTTTGACACATCAAAGGCCACAAGGGAAATGCAAGAGAAATTTGGTCAGCACAATCTTCGGCCTGGTATTTATTCGAATTTGGTAGCACGAATTGTAAGTATAAAAAAACTAACAATGAATCCAAATAATAAATTGCAAATTATTTTCTTCTTTTTGCACGACAAAAGGTAAATTCATGACCTTATACAAATATGCAAGTCCACCGATTCAAGGAAGTGCCCACTGAGGAAAACCTGAAGCTTGGCTTACAGCATGGCTTTGAAGTTGTTATTGAACTCTAAAAAATATTGTTTGGAAAAACAAAGTATTATGGTGATCCACCATACGCGAAGGTATATAAAATCTATATATTTTAATGAATATTTATTACTCTTGTAAACTATTCATTATAAAAACATTCCATAAAATGATGACTATGTTTTGAGCAGGAAAGAAACAATCCAATCAATGTCGAGGTCAATGGACAAGAACCAATTGAATATCATGCTTGGAATCCTGGTAATAAATTTATTCATATGCTACTTCAATTTTAAATACTGCATTGAATATGGTGAGCATTAATTGTAGTTTTCCATGTTTAAACAAGAGAGCATGTAGAGGGTCAAACTATATAGGTTGAGCTTAGAGTACAGGAATATGAAGTACATAATGTGGCCACATTAGAGGAAATTTCAACTCAAAATGAGCCTCCTAAGAAAAATTATAAATAATAGTTAAAATAATCAAATAATATTTATTAATTTTGGAGGAAGAAAAGAAAAAAACTACTTTTTTGTTCGTATTTTTGACATATCTCCATGCGTTTTTACTCAAATTTCGATCGAGAGAGCTCAATGGATGCGAAATTAAATTCTAAATCCAACATGTACCCACTCTACATACTTTTGACAGACCTCGATACACCAAAAACAACAAATGTACATGAAAAAAATGTGATGATGACATCATCATAACGTTTTTTAAGTACATTTCTTGTTTTTGGGGTATCGAGGTTCGTCAAAAGTATGCCAAGTGGGTACGCGTTGGATGCAGAATCTAATTTAGTATCCAATGATCTCTCCCAATTGGAATTTGAGTAAAAACAAAGGAAGATATGTCGAAAATACGAACAAAAAAGTAGTTTTTTTATGATACCTATCCCCAAATTTATATTAAAAATTTGTTTAAGACCTATACGGTATTTAAAATTTAAATAAATTTCATTGGCTAACACATGATGACATGGAATTTGAATTATGATTAAAAGGCCCATTTTGAGTTGAAATTTCCTCTAATGCATCAGGTAAGAAAATACCTTTGTGATTTTTTTAAATGAAATACTTGCCATTAAAATACTAGAATATATCAATGTAACATTTTCAAATTATTGAAGCAAATCTAGACCCCTTGCCACAAAATCCACAACAAGTTGATGAACCACCAAGAACTGAACAACAAGTTCCAGACGATGAGTTTCTTCTTGATTTTGTAAAGAGAAAAAAAATATAAAGAAGTGACTGAATAAATGCTGTGAAATTATTTTTGATAATATAGTGTCATGCATATTTTTTTCCCTACTGCATGAATGAATGTTTTAATGAATGTTGTATTTTTATTGACTGAATAGTAAATTTTTCTTTATGCTGAAATCTGCATGTTTGCACATGAAGTTTTTTTTCAACCGCATGTATTAGGTATGGGGAATTGAGAGTGATGTGAGGGGAAGAGGGGACATACGAGATTTCACCTTTATGTGGTTGGTCATGTTCAGTAGAGAATATTAAATTATGCTCGAAACAAAGATGATCTCAATGAATGTCTATAGTTGCACATTTCTACAACCCACTCACATGTCCTCTAAATTTTGACAATTTCGTGGTACATTCTTGGATAATTCATTGAGTGAAGACCTTACTATACTTATTGAAACATGTACAATGCTAGAATGTAAGTTTTGCATTTGTTATTTATAATGGAACTAGGATGAACAAAATTTATTACATCTATTAGATTTGTTAAAAATATACTAATAATATTTGTAATATGATGTAGTTGTGAGAGACCCTTGATGAGATATTTCTGTCCAAATAGAGAATCTTGAGAGGATTCCAACTATAAATCTCTAGTTTTAACAAAAGAACAAGTAAGGGTAAGTTCAAAATGCTGCCACTTCTTGTAAATAGGATACTATTTTTTGAGCTTTTCCAATTGTTGTTATTATCTTGATTTCCCATGATTACTCGTATTTGGTGCAGGATATACAAAACTTCTACTGCTTAAGATGTAAGCATAAGAAGAATCAATAGAACTTGATAAAATGGTACGTTATTTTAAGTAGCACATTGTCTTATGCACATGAATAGATTCAAGTTAACATATCTAATATAAATATGACATAGTGTGTGGCAGGTCCCATATATAGCTTCATCCTTGGGGGGTGTCAATCTTGGCACAAATGGTCATAGAGACCTATTTGACTGGGTTACTATATGACTTACAAAAATTAATGTTCAATGTGATGTTTACAACTTTTGAAACCTGCATCCCTTTCTCTACAGGTATGACATATTGTACTATTTGTCCATAATTTTCTGTAATAATTGTATTTGGAAAATTTCATTGAAAATGTTATGGATATTAGGACAATTCATATTATTGATGGTATTATCTATAATTGTTAAATTAAAACACATACTTTGAAGAATAATAACTAGTGATATGTGTTGTAGGTGTCCAAAATGAGGACACGAAGGGTTCCTTTTCCATAAGTTTAGTCCTCCAGGCCAGGAAAAGAGATAAGTCTATACCTGAAGATACTCTTCTAGATTATGAAGAAAATATATTATTCTGTTTTCGTAAATAATCCATAAGGCCCAAAACAAAGTTAAAATTATACCTCTTTGGATGATCTTTCATTTACTTTAACAAGTCTGAAAGAACAAGAAACTAAAAAATCTAGTCATATTTAAGTAGTCAGACCATGGCTTGAAGATAACTCCATAGGGAGGTATCCTTATAAATAAGGGTAAAACTTGCAAAATGAGGTTCATTTTGTGTGAAAAACAACTATGAAGGTTCATGTAACCTAGCAAAAAAGCGACATGGATACCAAAATCGACAAGAATTTTTCTAGATAGGGTAACCCATGAAAGGTAGGCTCTAACCAAGGAAGAACAATGATGTTTGAAGGGTAAAATATAGTTGCAAATCAACGTATATGGATGAAAATAAGATCATGAGGTTAGTAATGGGACAAGGTATAGATGCATTGTGAAAACCGAACCAAGTCCTATCCTATATGTGTTGATGTATTTGTAACTTCGGAATGTATTCATCTATGTATCTTATATCTTGTACCCCGATGTTTATTCCGGGATGTGTCTGTAATGTAATTGAGTCATGATGTCATGCCCTGATGTTTTGGTCAGGAGGATCTATAATCTAAACAAGTCATGTCAAGTCATTATGAGTAACCCTCCTATTGTCTAAGGTTTAAAGTCCCTGCAATTCTGGGGAACTAGGGTTATTAGACTCACTTAGTGAAGTCAGCCCTAGTAGGGTTTTAGTCATGCAAGGAATCAGTATAAATAGAGAGGTGACCTCTCTATTTATCACACATCTCATACACACTCAAGTGTAGTGCATAGTTGAGGGAGGAGAAGACACTGGGGCTAGATAGAAAGAAGGTACTACTGTCGGGAGATCATATTACTGTTTTGGGATTTTCTATTTGGTGATGATTCTATCTCTAAGGAAATTGCGTGGTTTTCTCCATTTATGCTTTCCTCGAGAAAAAACATGATGTTCATTGTCTCTTGTGTTTGATTGTTGTGCTTGTTAATCTCTCAATTAAAAGATCCTAATAATGCTAGATTAATGTTAAAAATCTAACATGGAATTAGAGCTAATCTGAGAAGAAGACACTATGCAGCTACGGGAACTAGGGATTCCTACTTTGTGGACCTTCCTTTACATATTTTCAGGAAAATAAGGTTGGATTAACTCTCCTCCTTAGGGTGCATATTTTTGTCGAAGCATAATCCAATTCTGAGGTTTTTCAATTTTGGACCCAACACTGCTACAAGAAATTAGGGCTTTTCACAGAAGAGGAAATTTTCAGTGAGCCCAATATTGGATTGATCTCCTCCCCAAAATTGAAGTTAGGGATCAAATTCAAAGCATTTTGTTGGATAGAACTCTGAAAAAGAAAAACCCTAATCTGCTCCTGAACCAGCACTGCAGGATTTCAGATCCAAATTCATATCCGACATCTTGACCTGGTAAGATCTAAATCTTTTGTATTTCCATTTGAGGTTCTCAGTTAAGATTTCTCATCAGACCAAGCTTGATGAAAAGATTGAGGGAGCTGATAACTTCTGATCTTGGAAGTATAGGATCTCCCTGGTTCTAGAAGAGAATGAGTTGGACTCCTACATCAATGAGGAGGTTCCAGTTCTAGAGGGAGATGAGGATAAGACCTTACATAAGAAGAAGTTGGTTATCGCAAAGAGGATCATTGATGATTCTATCAAGGATCACCTTATACCACATGTGTCGTCCCTCAAGACACCTAAATATATGTTTGATGCCCTAACCAAATTGTTTGAAGGAAAGAACATAAACCGGAAGATGACCTTGTGGAACCAATTGAAGAATGTGAAGATCCAGAATGCAGAAACCATCTAGTCTTACTTCACAAGGGTTTCTCAGATCAAGGAACAATTGGAAGCAGTAAATAAAGTAGTGGAGAATGTAGAGATTGTGATGACCACCTTGAATGGTCTCCCTAGGACATGGGACTCCTTCATTCAAGGGATCTGTGCCAGGAAGAAGTTAGTCAAGTTCAGTAGACCGTGGGAAGAATGTTCTCAAGAAGAACCTTAGATAGCAGCTCGAGAAGAGAAGATGGGAAGTGAAGATCAAGCTCTCACAGTACAATCTAAGAAACCCAGATCCAACCATCACAGAAGTAAGTACTCTAATCAAAGGAATAACTCTATAAATCCTAGAGATAAGTCTAAGTTCATTTGCTATACATGTGATGAAAGAGGACACTTTGCTAGAGATTGTCCTAAGAACAAAAGTAGCTCTCACAAGAAGAAGGGAAACAAGAGAAGACATCATGCTCATGCTGCAGAGGATGATGAACCTTCATCAAAGAGAACCAGATATGAAAGTGAAGATTCTTCAAGTGAGGAAGAATATGTTTTGATTTCCGCTCTCACGGGAAACATTACTCATGGAAGCAATGATTGGCTTATAGTTAGTGGGGCTTCCAAACATATGACTGGATTCAAGGAATCCTTTGTGAAACTTTCATAACATGAATCGCCCCACAAGGTGAAGCTGGGAGATGACTACCAGTATCCAATAAAAGGTAGTGGGGAATCCTCCTATAAAATAGACTCTGGAAAGTCTATGACAATGAAGGAAGTATTGTTTGTACCAGGACTCAAGAAGAACCTTCTCTCCATATCTGCATTAGATGCAAAAGGAATGAGGGTTTCATTCATATATGGTCAAGTCATTATGTGGCCAAAAGAAAAGACTATTGATGATACAATAGTGATTGGGGAACAAGAAGGAGGTTTGTACAAATTGAAGGGCCATCCAGAACAAGCCTTGGTCCATTACATAGTAAAGGCAAATGAACTTTGATGATGGGGTCTACAAAGGATGTGCGAAAGGAAAGAACACAAAGAAGACATTTCCAAGTAGCGAAAGCAAAGCAAAAGGAATCTTGGAAATAATCCCCTCCGATGTATGCGGTCCTATGTCATCAAGATCACTAAGCGGGTATGTATACTATGTCTCTTTCATTGATGAATTTTCTAGGAAGACATGGATCTACTTCATGAATAACAAAGATGAAGTATTCATCAAGTTCAAGGAATTCAAAGGCTTGATCGAGAATCACACTGAAAAGAAGATCAAGACATTTCGATCGGATAATGGCGGACAATTCACTTCGAATGAATTCAAAGAGCTATGTAAAGAATTAGGGATTAAGAGGGAGTTGTCCACTCCTTATAATCCATAATAGAATGGGATTGGAGAAAGGAAGAATAGAACTATCATGGAAGCAGCAAGAGAAATGCTTCGTGATCAAGATATTCCTATGCATCTTTGGGTGGAAGCTGCCAGAACAGTGGTGTATATACAGAACCGTACTCCACATAGAGTACTCGAGAACAAGACTCCTGAAGAAGTCTTCTCCGGCAAGAAAAAAGAATTCAGCCATCTCAGAATATTCAGTTGTCCTGTGCACATACACATTCCAAAAGAGAAGAGAAGAAAATTAGATCCTTCAGGAAAAAAGGGTATATTTGTGGGATACTTTGAAAGCTTGAAGGATTATAGAATATATTTCCTAGGATACAAGAAGATTGACATCAGCAGGGATGTGACATTTGATGAAGACAAAGCTTACAACAAATCCAGAAAGAGACCTGCTGAAGAACCTGAAGAAGCAGAAGCACCCAAAATTCATGATACAACCATGAACGAAGAAACTCAAGAAGAAGATCGAGAATTTGAAGAACCAAAAAGACCTATAGATCCACCTCAGGAAAATAATCCTCACAAGAGGAAACCTGCTTGGGTATGAGAAATTATGCAAGGTGCGGAAAGATATGGGGCTGTAGAAGAGAATCACAGAGAAAGAAAGAGGACCAGATCCTACTCCAGGTATGTAGCATTACTATGTGATTTCATCGATAAAGAACCTTCCAGTTATGAAGAAGCGGAAGAATGGAAAGAATGGAAGGATGCTATGATTGAAGAGTATCAATCGATCATGAAGAATGATGTTTGGGATGTTGTCCTAAGTCCAGAAGGGAAGTCAGTTGTAACTTCAAAATGGATCTACAAGATCAAGCATGTTGCAGATGGTAGCATTGAAAAATATAAGGAAAGATTTGTAGCTCGTGGCTTCTCACAAAAGGAAGGAATAGATTATGAAGAAACCTTTGCACCTGTAGCCAAATACACTTCCATCAGATCAGTACTTGCTCTGGCTGCAATGATGAAATGGAATATACACATTAGAGGAAATTTGGTGTCTAAAGTGGGCCTTGTAATAAAATGTGCCAACAATAAATTTTGTGAGTTTGAATTCAAGAACCAATATAATTTCAATAAAATGAGTCAACCATAATGGTTGAATTGACATATTTGTCATAAAAGAAAACTACTTTTTTTGTTCATATTTTCAACATATCTCCTTGTGTTTTTACTCAAATTTCAAGAGGGGGAGCTGGTTGGATTCGGAATTTAAATACGCATCCAACGAGTACCCACACTGCATACTTTTGATGGACCCTGCTACCCCAAAAACAAGAAATACCTAAAAAATGTGATGATGACATCATCATCATGTTTTTTAGGTATTTCTTGTTTTTGGGGTAGCAGAGTAGTATGCAGTGTGGGTACCCATTGGATGCGGAATTAAATTCCACATCCAACAAGCTCTCCCACTCAGAATTTGAGTAAAACCACAGGGAGATATGTCGAAAATACGAACAAAAAATGTAGGTTTTTTCATTCTTCCTCCAAAATTAATAACTATTATTTTATTATTTTAACTATTATTTTATTATTTTCCTTAGGAGGCCCATTTTAGACCTCAAAATTCCTCTAATGCTAGATGGATGTCAAGACTACCTTCTTGAATGGTGTAGTGGAAGAGGAAGTGTATGTAGAACAACCACTCAATTTTGAGACACGTGATAGAGAGTCTCATGTGTGTAGATTGAAGAAATCCCTGTACGGTTTGAAACAAGCACCCCGGACATGGTACAACAGAATTGACATCTTTCTATCAAGTTTGGGCTTTACCAAGAGTAAAGCATACTTTAACCTTTACTACAAGGTTTAATATGGAAACCCAGTGATGCTCCTACTATATGTAGATTATCTATTTTTGATAGGCATGGATGGGTTGATTGCTGATACGAGGAGAAAGCTTGTTGCCGGTTTGAAATGAAGGACTTGGGTATGATACATTATTTTCTAGGCATGGAGGTGTGGCATAGTGTGGATGGAATCTCCCTTGGACAAGGGAAGTATGTAGTAGAGATCCTAAAGAGGTTTGGGAAGATGGACTGCAAAGCCATGGCCACACCTATGGCATCGAACCTAAAACTATTGAGTGATGCTTCATCAGAGTCGGTTGATGCTATGATGTATCATCAGATGATTGGGTCCTTGATGTACCTAATGAACATGAGACGAGACATTTGCTTTGCTTTAAACATCTTGAGCCAGTTCTTGACAGATCCGAGAAATGTTCACTTGATTGCTGCAAAGCATATTCTAAGGTACCTGAGGGGTACAATTGATTATGGGCTCAAGTACGATGTGAATCAGAATATTAACCTGGAGGGTTATGTGATTCAGATTGGGCAAGCAGTGCCATCGATAGGAAGAGAACTTCAGGGTGTTGCTTCAGTATGGGATCAGGTATGATCTCTTAGTTTAGCAGGAAGCAATCCTGTGTGCCATTGAGTACAGCTAAAGCAGAGTATGTCACATCTTGTTCAACTAGTTGTGAGGCAGTATGGCTAAGGAAGCTACTGTCTGATTTATTTGATCTCCAGTTGGATGCTACTTGTGTATATTGCGACAACTAGAGTTGTGTGAAGTTATCGAAGAACCTAGTGTTCCATGACAAGTCGAAGCATATCGAGATCAAGTATCACTATATCAGGGATATGGTGCAGAGGGGAGTAGTGAAGCTCCAGTATGTTGTGACGGATGATCAGATAGTTGATGTGTTAACGAAGCCATTGGCTAGGGTGAAGTTTGAGTACTTCAGGGAGAAGCTTGGTGTTCTCCATATAGAGGTTCCCTCCAAAGGGAAGTGATGAGTCCATGAGCCATTCTGACATGGGAGAGGATTAAGTTCTTTCCATGGTCAAATGTAAGGGCTGAGACATTCTGTCATGGTGAGAGGATTTAGGTTCCTTCCATGTCAGATATGAGTGCTGAGCCATTCTGATATGACTGTAGGATTGGTTTTTACATGATCAGATATAAGGGCTATTGCCATTCTTGGAATGGAGGTGCCTAGTTAGTTACCAGGAAAACTCAGTCTAGGAATGAGAGCCATTTTTATGTGATAGAGGGATGTGTTCCCACTTGATCAGATGTAAGCGCTGAACCATTCTATCATGGTTAAAGGATTAGGTTCCTCCCATGTCAGATGTGAGTGTTGGAGATTCTGACGAGTAGGTCAGATGTAAGGGCAACTCCCATTCTCTGGGAGAATGGAGGCACCTGGTGAGTTACTAGGAATCCTCAGTCTGGGACTGAGAGCCCTTTCGATGCGATGTGTTTACACATGGTCGAATTTAAGTGCAGAGCCTTTCTGACAGGATGAGGTTTGATATAAGTGCGGAGCCATTCTGGCATGCTGTGTTTACACATGGTTAGATGTGAGTGATGTTCCTTTCTAACAAGATGGGTTTGGATGTAAGTACAGAGCCTTTTCAATGCGATGTACTTGCACATGGTCAAATATAAGTGATGAGCCATTCTGGCACGATGTGTTTACACATGGTCAGATGTGAGTGCTAGGCCTTTCTGACAAGATGAGGTTAGATGTGAGTGTGGGGGGTGCCTTTTTGATAAGATGAGGTCAGATGTAAGAGTTGGGCAGGCTATTCTGTCTTAAGTGTTAGATATAAGCACTGATGAAGACCTACATGAAGGTTAGGCCTACAACATTTACTCTGTAGAAATTCCTATGATGAGAAGAATCGAGATAGCACCATTCTAAGATAGCATGTGATGATGATCCAGACTTGATGATGATCCAGATCAAGTGACGATCCAGATGTGATGATGATCCAGACTTGATGACGATCCAGATAAAGTGACGATCCAGATGTGATGATGATCCAGACTTGATGATGATCCAAATCAAGTAATGATCCAGATGTGATGATGATCCAGACTTGATGACGATCTAGATCAAGTAATGATCCAGATGTGATGATGATCCAGTATTCGTGATGATGCAGATCCTGTGATGAAGAATACTTGAAGAAGAAGATGAATTAGAAGATGACTTAAAGACTCAAAGACGAAGAATACTTGAAGATGAAGATAAAGAGATGACCTGGTCGATAAACAGAAGAAGACCAGTGCTGAAAATTGTGTCGAAAGAATATCTTCCTAGTTAAGAGGGAGTGTTAATGTATTTGTAACTTTGTAATGTATCCATCTATGTATCTTATATCTTGTACCCTGATGTTTATTCTGGGATGTGTCTGTAATGTAATTGAGTCATGATGCCATGCCCCGATGTTCCGATCGGGAGGATCTATAATCTAAACAAGTCATGTCAAGTCATTATGGGTAACCCTCCTATTGTCTAAGGGTTAAAGTCCCCACAGTTCCGGGGTATTAGGGTTATTAGACTCACCTAGTGAATTCGGCCCCAGTAGGGTTTTAGTCTTGTCACGAATCAGTATAAATAGAGAGGTAACCTCTCTATTTATCACACATATCATACACACTCAAGTGTAGCGCATAGATGAGGAAGGAGAAGACACTGGGGCCAGATAAAAAGAAGGATACTGCTGTTGGGAGATCATCTTACTATTTTGGGATTTTCTATTTGGTGTTGATTCTATCTCTGAGGATGTTGCGGGGTTTTCTCCATTTATGGTTTCCCCGAGGAAAAACATTGTGTTCATTGTCTCTTGTGTTTGATTGTTGTGCTTGTTATTCTCTCAGTTAAATGATCCTAATAATGCTAGCTTAATGTTAAAAATATATCAATATGCTGAGGAAGTTTACTCCGAATTCATCCATCACCTGAAAAGCTAGGTAAAAAACAATAGAAATTAGTCCAGATGAAATAAAATTGACCAAAACTATATCATCAAGGGTAAAAATTTGAAATTTTACTATAAATAGTGAAAATTTTATAAAAAAACAATTCATTTGACTTTTTACCACAATTAGTGCAACTTTACCATCGATCTTCAAATGGTCCATGTCCTCAAACTAGTGGATGAATTTTAAAACTGCAAGTTGCAGGTAACTTATCACTTCGTCATCTCTCATTTCATGCTTCATTTTTTTATTTTTACGCAAAACTAATTTTTTTGGAAATTTTTAAGGGAACCATGATATACTCGCGGATATCCCACTACAAAGTCATGAGTTCACGATGTAAAAACGGGTTTGCAGTGGGGAAATCGTGGGTGCCACGCAACATAACACTAGATAGTCACGAGTGCTGCGGAATAGGGTATTTTCATCAATCTAATGGCTAAAAAGGTCTTTTTGCAGACAATCATGGTTCTAGAGTGGAGGGAAAGGGGGCGTGAAGATATGGATAGACAAGTAGTGGGTGATCCGACGACATTAAATTCCCTCTCGAGATGTGGTTTATTAAATTTTTACCGCACTTCCAACATGCTATCATAAGTTCATATATTGGAAACATTGGTACGGTTATGGGATGTCAAGAAAGGCATGTTTGACCACCAGGGGGAGACATTGGAATTGAGTTTCGATGACATATATTTTATCACCGATTTATCTCATAGAGGGGAACATATTAACTTGCATGGTATCAAACAGGGGGTGATACTCTTAGCATGTAGGACTATGTCAATACTTATTGTGCGTCAAGTACACAGAAGTTTTGGACTCAGATCCAAATTGCCTAGATCAATATATTTCCACTAAAATTTCTTGTGAGCATTGTTTCCTGAGTGGTAGGTTCATCTTCCTTAATTTGGTCACACAGAACTACATGCATATTGTAGTGGATTATCTAAGAGGTGTACTCTTTGACTGGTGCTCAGGGATGGTCATAATCATGAAGAAAAAACTATCATGATGTAGGTTTGGGCATAAGAGCAACTTCAGATATGCTAGCATTTTGGTATCCTTCTTCTTAGAGAGGGTGACTACTTTGAGTCCCGTAGTGAGACTACATCCTTCACCTCCATGTGAACCTAGGCTCACACGGTGGGGGGATGTATTCCTCTGCCAAGGTGGTGGTGAGATCCAAGGTGGATATGATGATGACTTCTATGCATGGTGGGACCTCCATGTGCCTGCTTTTGAGAAGTTCCCATATGTTTATTTGGATGTTTGCGGTGATCCCGAGATAGTTCTCCCTCTAGGAGAAGCATGGGAAGAAATGGGTGAGTATTTTTTTTTCAAATATTTAATTTTTATAACTTTTTGTTCATAAGTAATATATACATATGTGTCATATTCGAGTCTAAGTCACCATTTATGTTTATGCAGACATTGGGCCTATTCTACTAGATAGGAATCTCAAGAGTTTTACACAACTTGTAGACAGAGTCGTGATGAAGCTATGCTTCGTACTATAGATGGAAATATGGACAAGCTCATGTATCATGTACTAACTCTCAGGATGGAGACTATTCCCATAGCCATGCAAGAGCATGTCGTGGGTGTACCTCCATCCTAGTTACACCTACTACAGAGGGTATCCAATACTTTCATGTGCTACTGAGAGGTTGTGGCGGAGGAAGCTATATCTAATGAGGCAAAGGAGCCTCGATAGATTCTAGCATATTGAGGATGATGATCCTATTTTTTGTATTTGGATAGAC
>LPNX010859349.1:180242-191631 GCA_001517045.1 Pseudotsuga menziesii | reverse complement strand
AAAAATGGACATAAATGAGTAGGTTGTCTCACATGATAGACTTCGTTTATCTAAGAGACCACTAATTGAGAGTCAAGTCTGACTTCTAGGAAGGAGATACCATGCAATATAGCATCCCAAAGAAGCTCAACAACAAAACTATATTCGACTACATTGTTACTTGTTGTACCTAACTAAGAGCCACCTGAGGCAAGTATTTTTCATGCGGTTGCATACATGACCCAAGCAGCCGAAGCCGGGTTGCAAGTGTGATGAATTACATCGTCAGGGAATCATACGAACCACTCCAAAGATATCTGAAATAACAATAGACTACATAAAACAACTAACCATTATATGACCATGTACAAAAGTATACATCTATAATATAAGAAAAAGCATCATGCCTAAGTGTAATACTTCATCACATACATCCCATTAGAAGGATCAGGCAGCTTATTACCATCATAATAAACTAATTCATATTCTCCCTTCGTTAGGACCTTGGACACAACATATGGGCCTAACCACATAGATTTGAATTTTCCTACCCCCAGGGGTTCCTTATCCTGGTCGTAGACCAAGACAAGCTCTCCTTCAAAGAAAACCCTAGGTTTGACAACCTTGTTATATTGATTTTTTACTCATTTCTTATGTGCTTCATTTTTTGTAATCACATCTCTACGTTGTTCATCTAGATCCTCTAGATGCAGCAAATGTTCATCTATCTAAGAAGTATCAGGTAGCATGCAAATTTCTATCTTAAACAATGGTATCTCGCATTCCACCAGTGTGACTACTTCCACCCCATAAATAAGTTGGAAAGGTGAAAAACCTATGGAAGTATTAACCTTTGTTTGATATGCCCAAAGTGCACGATACAACATGATATGCCAGTTTGACCTACTCGCATTAATAGTTTGTGTGAGAATGGTTTTCAAAGTCTTGTTAACGGCTTCTACTTTCCCATTCTCTTGCGGGTGGAAGGAAGACACATGGTATTCCCTAAAGCCTAGCATATTAGTCAACTCTATTATCATCTTGTTATGAAATTCATTGTCGTGGCCAGTGACAGTCTGCTTTGCAATAATGAATCTTGTGATGATTTAATTGAACACGAAATACATTGTCGTCTCACCATTGGATTTAAAGGTAGGAATTTCCTCTTCCCACTTCATAAATTACTCAACAATGACAATGATATAATTATTCCCCCAGCTGAAACTGGGTTGCAAGTCATAAAATCCACACCCCACTTGGTGAATATCCCTACCGCAATGATGGGATAACGAGAAGTAGGATGCAACTGCATTATCCTGGTATACAGCTGGCAGGGATGACAACATTTCACAATGTCTACGCAATCTTTAAATATGGTAGGTTATAAATAATTTGCACACAAGATCTTCTGGATCGTTGCTAACCTAGATAAATGACCCCCACATGCTCCATCGTGAGAATCATTCAGGACAAACTTGGCCTCCTCATGGGTAAGGCGTCAATGTAATATCAAATCTACCACTCTTCTATAGAATATATCACCGATAATGAGGTAGTTTTTATCCTTCAACTTTAACTTCCGTCGATATTCCTGTGAGAATGTCGCTGGAAACTTCAAATTCTAAATATATACTAGGATATCTTCATACCAAGGGTAAGAAAATTTTCTCATCGGGTAATGGCTCATATTCTATCACTACACTTTCATCACTTGGGATCTCTGAGATAAGCTCCACGAAAACTACAGACTTTTTAAACTTGGCGGACTCAAATTCTAGTTCAAAATCCTTGAGTATGACAATCCACTTATTGAACTTTCCCTCGATTATTCGTCGAGATAAGACATATTGAATTCATGTCAGCAATTATAGTAGTTGTCCTTGGTAGAATGTAGTGCCTCATCCTCTTAACGGTGTAAAATTCTGTTAAAGACAATTTCTATACGTGTTAATATCCAGGACAAGCCAAAACACGGCTAAGGTAGTAGATGAAATGTTCTTGGAAATCATCATCCTCATGAACTAGCACCACACCAATCATGGACTCAGATGTATCCAGATACAATATAAAGTCCTTTGTGTAGTCTGGATGACATAAGAGAGGAGCTAATAAAAATTCTTTCCTTAATGCCTCGAATGATTGTTGTGTGGCTTCATCCCATAGGAATGGGGTTTCTTTCTTGAGAAAGAACATAAATACCTTAGTTATCTTGGAATAATTGAAAATAAAATGTCGGAGAAAGTTGGAATTCCTTGCAGACATTGTAGTTGTCTAACGGTTTGAGGAGGAGGAAGATTAACAATCGCCTTGACTTTCAGTAGATCAACCCTTATACCCTTGTTGGAAACTATGAAGCCTAGAATTCACCCCGATCTGACACAAAAGATGCACTTATGTGGATTTAAGCGAATCTTGTAATGCTTGCATCTTTAAAAAATTAAACAAAGATGATCCAGATGATCCTTCCTCTTTCGAGAATGGGTCCAAATATCATCTAGGTAGGGCTCAACAGTGTGTTTAATATCATGAAAAGAGAAATTCATAGCTCGTGGAAAGGTTGACCCATCATTCTTTAAGCGAAAAGGAATATTAATGTACGCGAATGTGCCCAAGGGGAAAATAAAGGTGGTTTTATGTTTGTCCTCAGGTTTGATCTGAATATGGATATATCTCAAGAAACCATCCATAAATGAAAAAACTTCTCTACCTGCACACGCATTGATAATCTAATCTATGAATTTTGTGGGGTAGTTGTTCTTAGGACGTGCCTTATTCAAATCCTTGAAGTTTGTACAAACATGTATATTACCATGTTTCATATCAACTGAAACGAGATCGGATACTCATTCTGTAAGAGATATAGGGTTTATAAAAACGTCTTTCAACATTTTTTCCACTTCAACCTTATAGGATGCCACTTTCGATAGGTTCACAGTTCAAAGATTTTTCAGAATAGGTTTAACATTAGGGTATGTTCTGATCTCATATTCTACAATGGATGGGTCGATTCGTGGCATATCCTCATAATACCAGGAAAAAAAATCGTGAAACTCCTTAAGTAAGGCAGTAAAAATGGAAATTTATTCTCGCAAAGAATTTTTTCAAATAAGGACATTCTCCATGACATCATGATTTGTGGATATATTTATCAGCATAATAGCAGAAATGTGTTCCATATTCCCATTGAAAAACACTCTTTCCTTAGGAAAAGGTTTCACACATTGATCAATATCTTCAGTTAGTCTCACGTGAAACTCAGAGTTTGTGATCCTTCTCAGATTCAATAGGAAGTAGGACTTGTGATGTAGATCTTCACAAAGTTTCTCCTGCCCTATAATTTCCTCCAAGATGGCTTCATCAGATGGTAAAACCTTATCTAATCAATCATACAAATATGTTGAGTTCACTGCCCAAGTGGGAAAGTATGCTTCATCTGACTCCTCTAAGATGGAAGAAGTTGAGATGGAATCAGTATTAGCATCAAATATAGATTGGTAGGATACTTTTGTTGTTAATAGGGGCACATCAGGATCTTCTTACGAAGGGAGAACCCACAGGTTAGTTCTATATACAACTATACAAATGTTCTTCCCTACACTCGTTGAACCTAGGTAGTTAATAGCAGCGGGAATATCAAAAGTTCCCATCAATTACATATACACCCAACTCATAAAATCTCATTCGTGGGGCATGATTGATCAGTCAATGGTACTTTAGACTCTGATGTTTCCAAATGACCTTTCTGTGTAAATGAAAGTTGATCAATAGTCTGTAACTTTCCTTCGTGAGGGAACATTAGGACACATAATACAAATGATGGAATAATGCACATAGCATAGGTTCAACTCCTTCCCAATAGTAAGTTATAATCCAAAGGGGCATCCACAACTTCAAATTCTACTAAGACCATTTTCCTTTCCAGTTTTATATCAAAAGACAGTAGGATACCATGCAGGAGGAAAGATATTCCATTGAAAGTAGTCAACAAAGTGTTGGAAAAAACTAACTCAGGGGATGTTAGATATTTCCAACATGAAATAGACATTACACATGTGGATGCACCTTCATCAATTATTGTTCGCCCAATGGTTTTTCTTCCATAGACTACATCAATTCAAAAGGCCACATGGTAAGGTAGGTGTGGTTTGACATTAGAAAAGTTAAACTTAGCTATCACACTTGTAGATTCCATACTGCTGATGGCTGCCAAAAGTGTATCTTGCTGCGAATGACAAATTTGGAGCAGTTCTAAGGATGGAATCACACAAGGATTATAGCCTAGATCTTTAACAACCAATTTGTTGGAAGTGTTCCTCATGTTAGGATTGTGAAATGTCTTCTTGAAAACACCTTTCGGTATTTTTGGCATAGGATCAGTCGATTTCTCAATCGAGAGTGGGGCTGATGTTTTGACAGTCTATTTATCCTTCTATGATGACTAAGGTTCATATATTTTGGCTCTACTCTACATTAATATTTTTTATTAGACCATGTTTATATATGCTGGATAAACAGAGGTAACAATCTACATGCCCCTAACACTCTTTGGATCAATAGAAGTTGCATTTTGTCTTTGCGGGAACGGGTCCTTGAGAACTACAAGTTGTTGTTGTTTCATTAAAGTTTTGTGCTTGATCCATTAAGGGGCATTGATAGGTCAGGTGATCTTCCAAGGATACCTTACAAGGAAAATTTACCTTCTTCTTATCTTTCTTCCCATCCTCAACATTGTTTGCGGGTTTTTGTTTCTTCTGACCTCCCTCACCCTTCTTACCCTTATTATTTTTCCCACAGGGATGCTAAGTCCCCTTCTGAGTATATTTTGCATAAAAATTTTCAGTCTAGGGCTAAGGAGTCACAGCCTTGGCTACCTTCGCTACAGATTGTTTCACTAACAAATAATGGATCTACTTGGCTAGTGATTCTACAGTCGGTGACTAAACTGAACCCACTACACCATCAACATGTGGTCTAGGATTTAGTTTAGAAAATTATGTCATTGAACTTGGCTCGTAGGGTCTAATCTCATAGAGAATCCCAGACTGAGATTAAATATAATCCAGTTGTTGGTCCTTGAGTATGGATTCATCCTTCGAGGTCACTCTCGAAGTTGAAACGTCCTTTGAAATGTAAGGTAGTGGAGACTTCAAAAACCATTCCAACAAGAATTCGAGAGGAATATTAGGTTTAATGATATTTTTTCTTCTTCTCTACTCCAAAATATGGTCAGATATATCAGTGGCCTTATTTTTTTGAAAAATATGACAAAAGGGATGTACCGACATCATATAAGATAGGAAGTTTAAAATGGTTCAGAAAAACAATTTCTAGGTTAAGAAAATGGCCATAGGTGACAGATGAAAGTTTGATATACTATTTTACCACAACACTAGTTAATGTTCATTGAAATAACCTCAGTCAAATTGAATCATCATTATACAAATTAGAGGAACACCACAAGTGAATCGTCATGACATGGTGACTCAGATCCTCCCTAGTTTTTCCCTCAAATTTGGGAATGTGTGAAGGTAATTTGATGGGGACCAATGGCCAAGTAGAATCATGGCACACATGGTCATTCATGAGTTTTGAAAGGTCTAACAAGTTTAACATTTCCAGAAAGGGTAATCTAGGCTTAGTCGTAGCTTGATATTGAGGATTTTGGGATGAGGAAGGTACTCCACCCAAGTTCCCAAAAGGTTGGATGGGTTTTCCCCCATCCACTGGCTATGAAGAAGTAGCAACATATTGAAAGGGGTTCCATCTAAAGGCCAAAGGGTTACTCACCTGAGGTTTTCTATACATTGTTCGACTGATTCTAGTTGAAGCCAGAGACATAGATCACAACTACTTTTCGACCAAAAACACGACGGCCGTATTATTGGATTTTCAACACTTCCATGTCGCATGTACGATGCTATGATTTTTTTTAAGCATCGGTGGATTTTCGTTGGTTATCCGACATCTTTCCAATCTATCGGTTAAGCGACAGCTCAGTTTACCGTCGGTTAAATGTAAATCATCATTTATCCGACATCTAATTCATATTAAAATTTAAACACGCGTTGCTTAACCGACGTCTATCCGATGGATTATGAAAACTTAAACATCGGTTAAGCGACGGTATTGAATTTTAAAAAAAAAATCACCTACAGGCCGTCGCTTAAGAGACGGCTATCCAATGCTTAATCACCTACAGGTCGTCGCTTAACCGACGGCTATCCGACGGATTATGAAAACTTAAATGTCGGTTAAGCGACGGTATTGAATTATTTTTTTTTAAATCACCTACAGGCTGTCGCTTAAGAGACGGCTATCCGACGCTTAATCACCTACAGGCCCTCGCTTAACCGATGGCTATTCGACGGATTATGAAAACTTAAACGTCAGTTAAGAGACGGTATTGAATTTTTTTTTTAAATCACCTCCAGGCCGTCGCTTAAGCGACGGATATCCGACGGATTATGAAAACTAAAACGTCGGTTAAGCGACGGTATTGAATTTTTTTTTTTTAAATCACCTACAGGCCGTTGATTAATCGACGGCTAAAAGTGTTTTAAAAAAAAAATACAAATGCCAGATTACCTATATTGCAACATTATTCATTACGTAAAAACAATATACTTAAGAGTAAAGGTAATGGTTATTTGTTCATTAATAACCATGATGGTGATGTTTAACCACCATATGTCCAAAATCAAATATTTTCATAGTGAAAACTTGAGATGCCACAAAACAAGAAGTGACTCAATTTTGTAGCTTTCTTAACATAAACTCACTTGTCCAATCAAACAACAAACTCTTAAAAAATATGGAATATGGAGATATGTAGTTTGACTTCATAATGGCAGTAACATTTAAAATGTAATCCAAAACAATACGCACATTTAGAAATGAGTTTTTATTGTGTCCACCTTTGAGGTGTCCGATGTGTTTCACCTAAACAGAACAAATCGTAACTAGTATTTATTTTACATAACAAAAACTAGCCTTCACAGCACAATATGAATTTTGTGTATGGAATTAGAATCCTCCTTACATGTTCTTCAACTATCGGAACAACTGGGTGACCATAGCTATCAAAGGAAATTCCAAGATCCTGCATTACATCAAAGCAAAGATCAAACTAGTTGTCTAACACTTCAAGTTAGTAGATGTTTTCTAAGTTTACCTTGTGAAGAGTAATTACCAATAGGTTTAAAATTTAAACTACTATAAATAATTAACTTGTTGATCCAAATATCATCCCTGAGAAATTATATAGTATACCAATCCCATGCTAAAATCATAACATTTCTCATGTGCATGAGCAGAGTCACTGAAAAAGCATGGGGAACTGAAGAAATAGGTAATGTATAGAGATTGGAAGTCTATTAGAGTGAATTCCAAAGAACCTTTCTCATAATATTATTTCCAATATTTATGGAATGGTAAAATCATGCCATCTAGGATTTCATATAGAAACATGTTAAAGAGATCCACTTAGTACAGAAAATTGATGATGATAATCAAATCACATAATAGAGTTTTATTATTGTCCACAAAGCCACAAACCCTATGGAACCATATGTGGTTGCTTGACAAAAAAAATTAAGGCTAGGATTCCTTAAGTGATAAATTTAATGAAGAAAGACCAAGATGGAAAGGACAAGAATCATATAATGAATGACAGAAATTTGAGGATGGTAATAAAAGCAAATAATAGAGTTTTATTATTGTCCACAAGGCCACAAAGCCTATGGAACCAAATGTGGTTTCTTTACAAAAAAACATTTAAGGACGGGATTTATTAAATGATAAAGTTACTAAATAATTACCAGGGCATAATGGATGATGATAATCAGATAAAGAATGATAATATTAGTGATTTTCCTTCCTTTCCTTGCTGGATTTCCCTTGAATCTTCCTCTCGGGACAAAATTTTATTTTTCAAAAGTTGTGCAAAGCTTGAGAACTTTCATTTAAATTTACATTTTGCCTCGCCCTTAGATGTTGGGTGGGGACTGCACTTAAGAAAGAAACTTTCATGGTTTTCACTTCTCTTGAAGTGTATCTTAGAGTTGTAGAACTGCAAAAACTAGGAAAAAAGACCTTTGTACAACAGGAGGAACTTCTACATCAGATCCTTAAACATTATAAGGTCCATGCTAATATGAAAAGACATATACAATCCCAAGAGAAACTTCCAAGGTAGTTTGCAAATCAAGATAACTTTATAATGGACTTTAAATTCAGCTACACGTGCAAATGTTGAAGTTCACTACCTAGGTGGCAGAATAAGGTAATACAATCAAATCCCTTAAAATCCCACTGTGGATGCTGGAAGAAATAATCTTCAAGCCCCACGTCTTTCAAGGGAAGGAAACCCTTCATAACAAGGTCTCCACCATCAAAGATAAACACTTTTAGATAATTTTGCAGAGAGAGCATATTCAGAATGAGACAATTGTCCATCAACAGTCTCTACAAAAGAAAGTTGATGAGCAGAACTCTTGGGCGCAAGTGGTCAAAGGTGTTATAACCGTTCCATTGCCTCATACAAAATATATTTAGAGGAAGTGGTGCAGTTATAATGAATGGAATGGGGTTGTCAGTACAAGCATGCAATGCCTTAACATGTGTGGCAACAAGTTCTTTAATAAGCTTGTGTCGTTGTTTTTACAATATTGCTATTTTTTTAAACTTCCACTTTTAGAAGTGTTATTTTTAGACAATGCATTGTTTCCACAATAATGTTATTTTCAAACACTTCATGAAGTGTTATTTTTAGTATGATATTAGTGAACATGTATATTTTTTAGAAAAGCATCATACATGTTTATTTTTTAAAAGACAAATTTTATTTTTGGAAGTTTCTATTTATATACAAGGCCACTGCTACTTTTAGAGGTAGGATATATTTAAGGATACTGTTATATTTGGAAGCAATGACTTTATGCATGCAAGTACTATTATTAGTGGACTAAAGTACCCTTTTGTTTCTGAAGAATTTTTTGGAAAGCGTCTTTTTTTTAAGAGTACAAGGGTGTTGGTTTTGGACATATGTAGTACAAATCCCAATAAAAACATCCCTCATTGATATATTGTTGTGGGGGAGATATTTAGCATGAAGAAAATTTGGCAGAGAGAGTGAAAATCACAACACTTATCGATCCCAAATTCAATAGTAAAATCAGCGAGCTGAAATGGATTACACAAGGGTAAACCAGCACTACTTTTGAGGATAACATGTTGATTTAACATAGGTTGGGGTTGTTTTTGTGGCCACATTTACTATTGGTGATGGCTTTGCATGAAGGAGAGTGTAGAATTTGTGTTAATTTTGGCATGTAGATGGCTAATGAAAGTGTTGTTGTTTTCATGGTTTATAATTATTGCCGATAGGATGCTGATTTTGTGGGTTTTAAGTGTTGGTAATATGTTATTTTCAGAGGATATCAACACTACCCATTTTTTGTCCAAACCAACATGCAAACAAGGCAGAATTAAGTGTTGATTTTGAGGACTGATTGTTGTTTCTTGTGTGCTTCTAGCAGTTGGGTAAGAGTGAAGAGGTGGTACATTTGTTATTCGTCAAGGGACCTAAATTAAAACTTCATAGAATAAATTTTCCATTATAAAACATTCCAGAATCTTAAGGAAATGCAATTAGTATCTGTGCATCTTCCATCCTTCTATTTCCCATCTTCTTCTCTTCATCTCATATGCTGAATCACTATGATACAATCCAAAGTTTACAGATGGTTTTATGTTTGAGTCACTGATTAAAGGGAATTGCAAAATATGCAATATGGAGGCAGCTCTAACATTGTTTCATGAAATGGAAAGGAGAGGAATTGCATCAAATCTCTTTTGCTACACCAACCTTATTAATGGGCTTTCCAGTAAAGGCAGGATGGAAGAAGCAAGTAAACTTGTAGAAGAACTGCTTGAGAGGGATTTACTTCTTGGCATCAATACTAACAGTAGATTATACTATGAATATTTTAGAAGATTGAATTATGTGGGAACTGATAATTTGTTTGTTGGGCTAGAGCTTGATATCTCATTTGTTGATTTCATCAAAAGGCTTTACCATGAAGGAAAGATACAGGAAGCAGCAACTATATTAAGGGAATTGGAATTAAATAATCCAACTTCTGGTATTTCAAGTTGTACTGTGCAACTTGATAGGCCAGTCAATGATGATAACATTGATACAACTTCCATGCTGACAGCTAATACAGATGAAGAAATTCCGAAGGAGGTTTTGGCCACTCATGTCAGTTCAAAGGATATGGAATCTATCATTAGGCTTTGTAAGGAAGGTAGAATGCAAGATGCATTGATGTTTTATGATGAAATGATTAAAAAGGGGCCAGTGCCAAACTTTAATACTTTTAGTGTTCTCATTAGGTCACTTGACACAAATGATAAGCTACAAGAAGCAAACAAGGTAATGAAAGAAATGCTAGTATTGCTCAGCCATATCACTTGAAAGAGGAACACTATAAATTATGGATAATTTATTAATTTCTGAGGTATGGTAAAAATTTGACTACTTGAAAGACTCAAGAGAAATGGGAGAGGATTTAGAATATGTTCCATTGGCCCTCAATTCACTTAGTTGATCTACTTCTGGAGAAACTGTCTTGACTCTTGACAGTGGACTTATTCTCATTCATTTTTGAGGAATACAGGTTTAGATATTATCAGGTTGAGATCTTCTTCTGCACTTAACTAAGAACACAATCGGAGGGAAGAGGGCAAGGCTCTTCCACAGATTATTGTGTGACATCAGAAAGATATTGCTTTACCTTGCTTATCGATCAGCACCTTTTTCTGTTTGAATGTGTTAGGATGTTGATGACATTCAAATGATTTCTACTCATGAGAACCGATCTCTTAATTTGGCAGTTTGCTTATACATGTTTAACTTGGAATTTATTATACATAGGACCTGTTTTGAAGTCAGGAAAGTTGCAGAGATGTTTTCAACTAACTTTCCACTTTCAATGCCTGAATAATTGGTTTTGGTAAAAGTAATCCTTTTCCTAGTGTTTCAAGAAGAGTGTTCAAAATTCTCAGGACTGAGGTATGTCCTCACTTCATGCAGAAAAGTCGACATACCTGATGAATAGTATTTCAATCTTGAGAACTGCTGTTTATTGCTGACTAATAAAAAAATTGAGCATTGTGCTTAATACTCTTGTATCAGTAAAATTAAAGGCCATTAGCATCCTAAATGAGGTAGAGATGAACTATTACTATTACAGAGGAGCTTGTCTTAAATAAAGTTAAATAGGGAAACTTCCCAGAATTGAGCAATTTTGTTAAGTGCAACTTGAGAACAATTTATCCTGTGAACACCTGCATGAAGATAAAAATGCACATAGATGAAGGTTACAAATGGAGATGTAGTGGACAGTTA
>LPNX010859349.1:160248-179989 GCA_001517045.1 Pseudotsuga menziesii | reverse complement strand
CAAGTCATTACAATCTATTACTTTGCTGGAGGGTATTTATCTGTTTAAAAACTAGCACTTTTAACTCTATTT
Source organism: Pseudotsuga menziesii (assembly GCA_001517045.1). Taxonomy (NCBI): domain Eukaryota; kingdom Viridiplantae; phylum Streptophyta; class Pinopsida; order Pinales; family Pinaceae; genus Pseudotsuga; species Pseudotsuga menziesii. The sequence goes on along the minus strand of LPNX010859349.1, from coordinate 179,917 downwards.
TGTCCTTTGAAATGACAAGATTATAGATGCCATTGATTGAATGCAGAGATGGCTTCCAGCAAGAGAGAAATTTCAAAGAGAACATAAACATGGATTTACTCTGAATTTTTTGGGTGAATGAAAAAATGACTAGTACAGAAAGAAAAGAAAAGAGGCCCATCAGATTCATCAACAGTATTCTTGTTGGTCACAGTTGTGGTTTATAAACAATAGCTCCAAGTCACTCTGTATTATAGATCACAACCATGGCTACATTGCCTAGTTGCATGGTAACTACTCCTGGAATCTCCAAAACTCAAGCCTATTGTTTTGATGTTTTTGGGAGCTTGGAAATGTGTAGAAACAATACAATAATGCTTTTCAATTTAAAGAAAAATCTTGTAGAAACAAAAGAAGCACGCTGACTGAAAAAAAATAGCAAAGGTGGGAACAAGATCAACTTTGTCAATTTGTCAAAGCTTTACCCTGCTTTGTTAAAACAACAGCGAGGAATGTATCCTGCAAGCTAGAAGTGGTTTTATGCTTCTCAACCAATAACCTGGAGGGCTAAGGTAATTTCAGTATTGTAGAAAATCAGTAGTATTGACAAAAGGAATACATATAAAAGACACAGGGGTTAAAGACTGGATGTCTTCTCGAAGTACAGGAAAAAGGGGCCTATCCAACTTTTGTTAAGAGTATGTGGGAATCTCTAGAGCTCTATCTGCATGAATTTATAAAAGGAGTGTTGATTGATCGATTTACTTTCTGGTAAACTTAAAGTTATATATATTTTTATAGAGAGGCGTGGCATTACATGAGAAAATGATGTTTAATAACAACAGACAAGCAAGGGCTTTAATATAATTTATGAGTGCGTAGCTTCCCAGTCCAATGGATAAATTAGTTCTACTTCCTACATTAAGAACTGGAGAAATGTTAGAGTGGTTTCACAATGACCTGTCTTCCAGCATTTACAGGTGAATGCAACATCATACATGCATTTAGATGGCAACATTAAAGAGATGTACACGGTATGAAAATTTATGCAATGATCAATTAATATTGAAAATTAAGAACCTCAAAAGTAAAAACCAAATTGTACTCTCTAACCTTTCACTCCTCCAGCTGAAAGAGTCAAATTATCATTTTTGCTGGAAAACATGTAGAACTAAACATGTTCTATCTCCATGTTCCATGCAAGTAATTTCTAACTGACCCAATAGGCTCTTGAAAAAGAAAGATTACCCTGTAAGTTGAGCAAAATCCAAAGAGAAAAGCATGTTAAAATTTATATAATTTGTCCAGTTATGTGCTTGCAACTTACAATGTTTTCAGGTTAAATATCTCATTACCAATTACATATGCAAATAAATCTTAAAGAGGGGACATGACAGAAGCAAGTACCAACTTCCATGGAGAAAATTTCAAATTTACAAGAAATAATTAACTATGAATTTTGATTCATTCACTGAAGGAAAAGAGAACATAAATGCAGTTTCCACCGAATGAAAAATATTAAGTTTTAGTCCTTCCCTATGAATACAATATAGGGTCTACAATTTTTTAGTGAGCTTAATTGCTAAGACTGTTGATAACTTGATGTTATGGATAATGGACCTATGTTTGAAGAATTCACTAGTATATGACATGGGCATACATAAGTTTTCAAATCTACAGAGATGGCATAGTAGTTCATTGACTGTGGGCATTGTCTAGTTGCAATACTGATTCTAGAGTAAATCAAATTCTCTATGGAATTGAAATCTCAGTATTTTACCTATAAAAAATCACAAAACAACAACTTGCAAAACTAGGGGGAGTTATTGCACTGTAACACTAAGCATCTATCATAATGAAGTTTTACATGATAGTTTGAAGCTCATTTTCCATTATTAAGATAAAACCACCTCGTTTTGTGATTCAAACACTAGATACATCTTTCAAATACACATACATTTATTTGGATCTTCACCAAAAGATCAAACAAAATTTTCAGCACTATTATTATTAGTTGGGTCATGGTTTAACCATAAATAAATGGAAATTTATCACAATTAATCCAGGTTTGATCCTCAACCCATTTCTTAGTATGGGGTTGAATCAAGTATCTAGATTCTGGACTATGACCCAAACTCAATTCTAAAATATACCAGAAATGAACTTGCATGGAACAATGGAAGAATCCAATTGTAGCGGTAGAATTTGACAACAATTAAATAATCTCATTTCTTGCAGCCTCATATTGACCTTGGCACTTGAAGGAATTTGACACCTCTCAGGAATATAATAGCTCTCTATGGGAAGGAACATTATTGATGGGGAAGAATGTTGGTGTGAAGCTTGCTAAATGTGGCTCTGGCAAGAGGGTTTTAATAAGAAGGGTTAGGAGTCCCTAGAACTGAGGAAACCCTTAATGGTTCTTAAGGTGGTGAACCAAGTGGATTTGGGGCTTCAGATATTTATATACCCTTAATTAATGGTTCTTGAGGTGGTGAACCAAGTGGAGTTGTGGCTTGCTTCTGATATTTATATTATGAATTTATATAGCAGGAGGGCACTGCTATATGTACTATTGTTTAAGTTATCAGCTAAATATGACATTTAATTTCCTCCAGCGAGTATCTTGCAGCTTTTGAGAAAATAAAATGCTATCATCTTAAGTATCAAGGCCTTTTTTGCATCTAATAGGAACTCAAATTTTTCCAATAACTTTTGGATGGCTTCATTTCAGGAATCTGTACATGATTGAACAAAATCCATACTCATGATAGAGACATTTAAGGAGCTCCCTGCGCCATAAAGATGATAGAGACATATAAAGGAGCTTTAGCCCCTCTTGTTGTATGCGATAAAATCACCTTTGGCATGTAAGAAAGTTTGAGATAACTGTTTCAAAATCTAAAGAATGGAAGGTAGCTATCAATGTATCCTACAATATTATTTGTAGAATGAAGTGGAATCATTGCAAACAAAACCAAATTGACAAGTAGAATGGTAAATATTATAAAAAAACTAAAATACAATGCAGTTTTGTAAAATTGAAATCACAACGTTGAAACTCTGGCCTTCAAGAAAGTTTGCAACACCCATTAATTAAATATATATAGGCTCCTTTTATTTTTTGATGTATAACTAGCTACCAAACTCAGGTAAAAGACAAGAAATGAATAAGCTCGTATGAGTAGTACATTAGAGCACAGGTTTCATTTCATGCTTCCTTTGACATTTAGGCTCATGTCTTGTTTAGAGCTGTTTTTGACATGCATTATATTTCATGGACATTTTGTATTGATTTTGATTTCATAATGTAGTCGGTTGGGGTGAGTCTTTTCACTGCCAGAGGATCTTACCTCTTTCACATTGAGCTATATTAGGTACTGACATATTTTGGAGTTCTCATGCAATCGATTCCAGAGCACATGTCCTCATGTGGAGCCAGTTGTTAACTCTCATATTGCATGAGGTTTCACCTTGTGATTTTCATCACACATGACAGAGAATTTTTGGATGACACTGATGGATTATTTGACAGATACAAGGGTGTTGTGCTACTGGAGCTTTCTTGAGCTCCAAACAATAGTGAAAAGGAACAAGTAGACTCAAATGTCCCAAAGAGAAGAAAAAAATCACACACTATCCAGTACACATGGGACACAGCTGTAGTTACATATACATATTATATTTTGCTAGCAAGTGCATTCCGAAGAAAATTCTCAACAAAATTCTTTTGACATAAGTTTCAGCACATTGAAATGAGCAAAAAGAAAGAAAATAGAGGCATTATCAAAGAAAACAGAGGCATTATCGAATGAAAAACAGAAGAGCTCACCTACACAATTGCAATATGCAAAATGCGGCCTCGAAGACCAACTGCAATTGAAGCAACTGCCATAACTGCTGGTCCATTAAGGAATCGAAGAACCATTCCAAATATTGCGTTTGATTCCCCACATGCTATAAGTCTTGTTTGAAGAGCCATGAATAAGCCTGTCATCCAAAAATTTATGTGAATCATTTGCAGTAAGCTCTGCATGTTTTGCTAAAAAAAAAATTGAGAAGATTCAGAATTCCCACGGCTAGAAACACAGTTTCACTCCTAATGTTGTTTCTATAGTCCTTATAGCCATTGGCCAATGCCTGCAATATCTTCTGGAATTGGGGTTAAATTGCCAAACTCAATCTTCCAAGTAACAAGACATGTCGTGAAAGCTATTTCCAATCAATCAAAATTATATATTGAAAAACAATCAAATGCAATGGCCAAGCGTATGTGAATAAACACTTCAATGACATAGGCAACTTCCAAGTTACTTTTGTTTTTCCAAAGTGAAAATGATTTCACACTAATGTCAAGACAACTATTTCCAGCCCAAGCAAATTGTATTGTAACAGCAGCAATAGTACCTTTCAGTCAAGAAATGATGGTGTCCATATTCTTATATTTTTGACAAAGAGATTATAAGAAAGTTCCAATTTCCTTCCTAAATTCCTCATAGTAAAATTTTTTGTGAAATTATTGTCAGAACAACTTGGTTATTGGTTGGGCATGACAGTCCTCTTTGGCAAGTTTTATGACGGGTTCAAGGCTTCTTTTAATGAAGGAATTTGATAGGCAACTATGGGAGGAGTGAAGGAAATTAAGAATGGATTTATGACCGTCCATGACAATGATAGCTATCTGGGCCAACTGGCTAATTTGTAAGGAATTCAACATGGTAGAGCGAAAACAACAAGGGCAGCCTTCTTCCTCACCATTGGATCCCCAAACAATGGGAGGCTTGGTTCAATATCTGGTCCAGCTTAGGTATATATAACCCCAATGTCTCTATAAGGAATGATTCCTTTTATTTGTGTCCAAACAGAGTATTAAAGCAGCACAACTGGGTCCATGCTCTCGAGCCAAAATGTCTTCGCTTTGGACTATCAAGGCTTCATGTATGTTCAACTGTTGACCAAAGCTACTTTGTCTGACTACTGAATTTTTTGACATCCTTTAGGTGGGTTGCAAGTCGTGTCTGTCGAGATCACGCTAACTTCTCAATGTGTATCACCTTGAAAACCGTAGGTGTCTGTGATAGTATTCATCTCCTTATTTATCAACCCTACATTGATATTTGGTTTTGAGTACATCAAAGGGAACTAGTTTTTACCCCTTTAGTGTAGTAAACTATCCTATCAGTTGTTATCGTAGCCCTTTTTTTAATATGCTCGTTGTATATATGTTACATTAAATGAAAATTCAAAGCATATTGAACAACAACCAAAAAAGCGGACCTAAGATTCTGGCTGCTCAAGCCTTCAACCACAGAAATCCCCTAAGCACACCGATTCAACGTGTAATGCTTAGTAAAAATCCGAAAAACAATAAGCATTCAAGCTTCAGTGTGACCAAACAGATGCTAGATAGCAGCAATTTGAACCACCCAAATTTTCATTGAAAATTACAGATATATGTCAATTCAGACACAGTGAAGACATGGATTGAATTTTAGGGTTTACGTAATATGTGCTCTAACACCAAACTACGCATAGCCAGCCACCTTCTTGGCTCTAATCATACATGAGACGTCACCGGTTCAAACTCTTGGAATAGAATTATCAAGCAAACCAGGCATCTACGCCCTGGTTCAATTAAAACTAGGGTTTCCATAGTGCCAGCTAGAGGTCAAGAATTCGAATCCCAAACCTCAAATTCATTTTGAATTTAAAGAATAAAGCAAATGGACAAAAAAATGTACTCACACAAAATTTACCATCTGTGTCTTCTCAAATATCATGGCCTTGTCTCCCGAATTGTGCGTCATCAGCACGCCCTCACCCTCATTCTTCCCACTGCTCTCCACAGACGCCATAGGCTGAACCTTCCCTTTGACTATAACCAATGGCTGCGCCTGTGCCGGGTCGTGGGTTTGATTCCCGCTATCGCCACCATATTCCTCTGGAGGGGGAGGAGTGACCTCAAGTCTACTATGTGGGAGACGGGTGTGTGCTGTATGCGTTGAAGGGATTTGGAGTGAGAGTGGAATTTGAACCATGTTCTCATGGCGATCACTGTGAGGCCAAGCCCCAGCACGGTGCCGTCCCCTGCGAGGGCTATTCGAGTTATTTCCTGAGAGATTTCACGGTCATGGGATGCCATTGTTCATTCTTATTGTACCAATACCCTATCCTACTTTTGAATATGGAACTGCTTCTGTTCAAGGTATTTCCCCGCACTAAAACCCTAGACTCCGAGAATGAAAAGCTTTGAGAATAAAAATTTATGTGCTAAGTTTCAAGTTTCCTATTTATATTGTACTGAGTTGTAATTTTAAGTCTCCTATTTTTATGGGGGACATAAAATTTGTAGATAGGCCATGTTTTACTAGTATGAGGAGTTAGCTTAATCAGTTGTGATGTCATTAATTTTGTAAGGCTTTGATTAATTATGTATGAAAAGTAATTATACATGGACTGTCATAAATCCATTCTTAATAAGCCTCGATTACTAGCACTGTGCTCTTAATACATTTCATGTAGATAATAAACATATTTATCCAAAATTTCTAATGTGAAAATGTGCAATCAGTAGTCTTCTACATTTGAAAAACTAGAAGTTTATAAAAGATAAACCCATTTGTAACAATTAACCGATAGATAAACTGCAAACAAACTATGACAAGAAGTTGTTAGAAGCATTCTTCTTACTTTACAAATTTTGGAACTGCCTTCAGAATGCTTAGGATCTGATATAAATATGAGAACATGGAAGTCAAATGTAGTAATTATGCTAAAATAGGAGCCCGAGAGTGCTCTTCAGGTACTGTACAGATGCACCAAATTATTCAAGCTGTACTACAGATCAATGGAAAAAATAGTCGATCTTGATATCTTGATCAATGGCAAAAAAATTGAGCCTCCACCATGAGTATGATTCAGCCATTTAATATGCATAATGTATCTCGAGCATCATGGAAAGACTGTAATCATGAATATTAATAGTATCCCATGATATAATAATATTCAAAACTGTGTGATGTTGTAAAAATCAAAATACGGCAAAATAATATGTATCTTGTAATACTTAAACTACCTATTTGTCCCCTCAAAAATTATTCATATATGATGTATCTATAGTTGCCCTTGATCGATCAAATTATTCGCATGATATTTCTGATAATGGATATGCCCTTCATCTATCCTAACAGCTTCCTTGGATAATTTGTCTGTCATTTGATTGTACTACATGTATACATATAAAGGATGAATTCTCAAAAGAGGTCATCAAAACTCTGATCTTCTGCATCCATTGTAAAAGGCTCATAGCATGAAGTCTAGATTTCTCATTTACCCAAACAATGATAACCTTGGAGTCGCCTCCCACGTGTATATCTTGTATCCCCAGATGATTGGCAAAAAACAACAACATCCATAAAGCTAATAACTCACACCTGGAATTTGTCTTCTCACCATAGTTCATCTTTAATTTGAAGGATTTGTATTCATTTAAGCATATAATCGCGCTTGCACCACCAATGCTATCATTCCTTTGTGAAGCTCCATCAAAGAGTCCTTTACATCCATTCTCGGGCATTTATGGTGGACTCTTTAATCTGTTGCTAAATTTTCTTGCTTGAATTCCATCAGGACACCATTCTCTGAAGGCAACCAAAATATTTATCACTATCACTCGTATACTCAAGCTTATTCCTTTGAATGTCAAAAGATTGCGGGCCTTCCATATCTCCCAACTTACCAAAATTGGGAGAATGACATATAATTGATTCATGTGTCTCCATCGATTCATACATTGTTCAAGAGAATCTCCTATCCACTAACCAATGTTGATGAATTTTGCTAATTCCATTCAAATCTTCTAAACTGTGTTACAATTGATAAGTAAATGTGAAATTGTTTTTGTATCTTTCCCACATAAAATGCAAAACATTGGGCCATAGTATCCCCTTTTGATCAAGTTCCCCTTTGTTAATACATTATCCCTACCTTGACGATTTCTATTATATTGCAACTTCCATATGTGAGGTGTCATTCTTTGTGGTTTTAATGCGGTCTCCTCTTTCCCATTAAAAATATGTTTTTCGATAGTTCGATACCTATGATTCTTAGAGAGGAAGTGCCTATACTCATCAAACAATTCCTTTGACAAACTCTTTGAATGGCGAGATTTCATCTTGGGACCACAAACTGGACATGCAAATTTTCCCTTTGTTTGAAGACCACAAAAATGTGTTAGCCCTGGAGCATCGTGAATTGTCCAGGCAAGCTTTGCATGGAATTGAAATTTCCTTTTCCCTACTGGTCTAGAGACATCATACATAGTGACACCATTCCATAACTTAAGTAGTTCATCAACAAGAGGCTCGATATATACATTCATATCTTTAACTAGGTACTTACCTAAAATAAAACAACAAATACAATACATATAAGTAAATGAAATATATATATGACATGAATATGCAACAATATTGATCTTCATGACAAATTAAATACTAATGCATTAAAAAAACATTGTTCTAAAGTACAAATTATACCTAGAACAATCATTGCCAAAAAACAAACCCTTAGGAATTTCGCATTTCTTGTCCAAGAGATAAGTGCGAGAGTGAGTGTGTGAGATAATGAACCTAGGCCTTCATCTATTTATATTAGTGTGTGTAGGAAATGAACCTAAGCGTCGGATATGCAACAGCGCTTTCCATGTTAAATAGTTGACCAATTGAAGGCTCCGTCGCTTAAGCGACATTTACTAACGCGTCGTCACTTAACCGACAGTTATGAGAATAGCCGTCGCTTCACCAACGCTTGTGGCCACATTTACAAAAAAAAAATGTATCCTTGTGATTTTTGGTAAGTTTAAAAAGACAAAACCACGTGCCATCGGATTTTTCCATCGGATTTTGGATCGAAATGTAGTAGTGGATATGGTAGTTGTAATTCCTCTACTAAAAGTGAGAAAGGGGAGATTCAAAAAGGTGCAACTAAAACTTGACTGGAGGTTTTAAATTTGAACCCTGGAAGAGGTTTTTGGATTTAGGATGACACACCAACATAGGTAGGATAGGGTCCTACTTGAGGTGAGGATGGAAGAATATTTCCTCCATACCACAGAAAACCTTGGAAAAATAAAGTGAAACCACTAGGATCACTTTGAGTGTTTTCAAATAGAGGAGAAGAAGTAAAGGGTACACTGGGTGTCCCTATGAGAATTCCACTAGACATACCAACATTGTTTGAAGGTGCCGAGGGACTGGCCACTAGAGCACTCATAGAAACCGAAGTTGAAAAGTTTAAAGACACCAATGGTGCGGTATACACATTTGGACTTGGTGCACTCACAGGTGAAGGAGAAACTCCACTGGAAACCATGGATGAGGTGGGGGTTGAAATATCCCACAAACCTTCTCTCGATATAGACATAAAAAAACTAGAAATAACACCAACTCCAGGTGAACTGAACAGATGTACATGTACCAACACAAGATCTATTAGGTTAGTAAGAGTAAAATTGTAGTTCCTTGCAAACCCTTCAGCTTGCAAATATTCGATGTCTACTGGAAAAGTATCATTCTAAGTGTATCTAAGTTAAAATTCCCCTCAAATTTCACTAACACCAGTCGATTGAAAACAACCATTTATGTCCAATCATCACCTTTGAGGTGGCGGTGGAGGATGCACTATTGAAAGGATAGGAAGTTTTTGAAAAATTATAGACCTACGAGTAGGTTGATCCTCCACAACTATATATTTTAATCACGCACCTATAGGTCATACTAGATCACAAGAAGTCCACATACCACACCACTAAAAATATATTAAGTATCAAAAAACAAAGGCAGGTAAAAGATATACCTTCCAAAGGAGTGTGTAGGATGATTAGGGCCCAAAAAAAACAATTAATATCAAAGAGTAGTTAACGAGGGTCTTGTGATAATTTTTTTGTGTGTAAGCATTTGAATCACTAAACCACCTTCCCAAATTGTTATCTGAGGTTTCATCCCATGCACGCCCTAGGTATAGTGGAAATAACCTTCCACCTTCACCTGTGAAAGACACCTAAGTCCGGATACCAAGGTTAGTGAGTCTACAAAAAGAGTCTGGTGAAATAGTCGCAGGTATGACCGATGTGCATGGTTAGGGTAGATAAGCCCGAAATACAAATAGTACCAACACTCCACGGGGCCAAAGGGTGGTAGTGGATGAATCCACAAATGCACAAGAGTCTTGGTGTATCCTCAAACAAAGTATTGAAGGGGTATCTCTGCAACTAAGTCCTCACACAACCTCGTGCTTAAATCTCATGTTAGAGGATCTTTCTAGAAAATCCTTTGTAAACTTGGATTCCCTAAAGAAAAATCACTATGTCTGAGTTTTAAACGATCTTGGGTATTTTTAGATCACCTACTCCAAGATCCTAGCCTAAGCTAGTTGGTGTAGTCCCTATAAAGAAAATGCTACTAGTTAATTTTAATTAATAGTGTTCTTTTTAGGGTAGTTTTTACTCAGGCCCAACGGAAATGAAACTAGTGGTGTTATGACTAAACTGAAAGTAAAATAATAAAAATGATGCAAAACTTTTCAAATCCAATTGCTATTCAAATTTTTTCTTTCTTCAAAACAAATGACATTTACTTAATGAAATTTGAAAAACTAAAGACTTTTTTTTGTTTGAAAATGATTAAAAAACAAACGAGCCTATCTAAGACTACCAATGCAACTAAATGCTTTGTTTTTTTTTTGTTTTCAAAAATAAAAAATATAAATGCAACTTAATGCGCCTAATTAACTCAGAAATATGAACATGTATAAATGCAAGAAACAATAATCATCTCTTACAATCACAAACCTTGAAGACTCTGCAAAGTTGGGCCAAAAAACTACTTGGGATGAACTATTGAAATTGGAAACAAAGTAGATCAAAAGATTGGAAATAGCAAGAAGTTCAAACAACTACTAAAGTAGTTAGACATAGGAAACAAGACCATAGTACTAACAGAGATAAAAAAGTCACATAACCACTTATAGTTGAACCAATAAATCCAAGAGGCAAGACCTAAAAAAAAATTTGCACATGCATTCAAACATAAAGCTTGTAAAAACAAGTTAACAATCAGTTGCACCAGACAACATATCAATAAAGACGTAGGAAACAACCCCAAAATGTATTCAAATTCCAAAAATGCTGAAAATTTGGAAAACCCTAGAGCTTGGACAATATCCTATAGGAACTCATGACTGTCTAGAGGGAAAACAACGAGTCACTTACGACTATTCTTTAGGGAACCCGCGCCTTCAACTAAGAAATTGCAACTGTAAGTACAAAAACCCGCAAGTGGTTGTAAAGACTCGAAATAAAGCTCAAAAGAAGAGACCCCAAACAAACTAGACACCCCAGCAGGGTCATTAGTTCTATTGTGAGGGAATATCTACCCTATGACTAGGGCAAAAGGGTCACGAACATATTGTAGGTGTGACTTGCATACAAGCAATATTTAGAAAAAAATGACTAAGAATAAGAGATAAAGGGAGGGGTACCTTGTTTCGGATCGTTCCTCTAATCTTTAAGCCTCCTCCTTAATGCTCCAATGCTTTATAACTTCAGCACTTGTAACAAATATTTTTGCTTATTCATGGTACCTTCTATTATCATACAAAAGAGATATGAACATATAGTATTTGTATTTGAAACCAAATAACAATACAGATCATTACCCAAAATAACAAAAGCATGTATTAAGATATTTATGGAAGAAAAGAAATTTTTATTTCTAAAATTTCAGGAAACATTACAACCCTATCTGAGACAAGCAAATTCTTTCGAACCAAGACCTAAGTCCTCTGTGCTCCTCTCTCCAATGGATTCCTCTAGCATAACCTTTCTCTTCCATTTTATTCTCCTATCCTCTACCCCTCCCCTACATTTATACGTGCTGCTAAGGGGAGGTTTAGAGGCTTAGGATGGTTGGTAAAGTTTGGTAAGTTACCCAACCAAGCCCAACTTCCCCAAACTAATCATGTTTTTATTTTCAATCTTGTCTTAATGGAACTCATGGGTATATATAAGGAAACTCATGAGTGACTCATGACTTCACTAAAGGAAAGTCGTGATTACAACTCTTTAGGGATAACTCATGGGTTTCACATGAGTTAAACCGCGAGTGACATGTGAGTTTCTTTGAGAGGACCCGCGAGTGCAAGGAATTTTACTTATCAAAAAGGTTAATGTTGCAGAAGTAAGTATGTACCCATTGGCTAACTCACCTATAGTGTTAGGGTCACTTCAATCCACATTGTCTTTTTTTGTATCGACACATTTGGTGTCAATACTCAGACGTAGAAGTGCCATTTCATTGTATAAAAATGTGTTACTTAAAATATGTACATATAAATGAACAAAAAATAGACCATGGCCATGGAAAAATAACTAACTATAACTTAAAACTAGCTCTGCTAAAGCTAATGAATCGTAAATGGGTTAAATTAAAAAAAATAAAGTGAATTATAGAAAATAAATAACGATTTAAAGATAGAGGCATAATGAATTTCACCATCCTATGTGACTTGTCCATATTCAAGCTCCTTCAGTGGACCATTTCGACATGATGCATCTCAATCTTGATCTAGCCTGTGACGCTTATGCATGTTCTTTCTATTTGAATTTGATTCATATCCATGGAGGATGACATAAATGACATGGGTGAGATAAGTTAATGAAATCCATATATTAAATTTCACTACTATATAAACTTCCATGATAGAAATGCAAAAGAAAAAAAACCTTCCCTTTCGAGAAGACCTCTTCCAATCAGTAGTCTAATGCAAATATTTAGGTGTCATTGAAGCATTTAAAGATTGAATTGCAAAGAGTTTCATTGGTTTCACTTTTATGGATAGTTTGGACAAGATAAGAATGTTATGCATTGGGTTGATCTATCTCTTAAAGAAAATAAGTCAAACACCTATCTTGTCCCTCACGTGTATTTACTTGTTTCTTCCCCCTACCAGTTCTTCCTCCTATAGAGCATAATTAAATCCAAACTTCCTATTAATTACTATAAGTAGAGATATATAGTGCATTGAAGTACTACATCTATATCAACATAGTATAGACTTGATAATTGCATCTATGTCACGTCCCCACCTTCTACTGGTGAGAGGACGTGACTATAATGCTAACAATCCAGGCAAATTAAACCCCATGAACACAATATAAAATGCATTGGAAATAAGCATACACAGATGCATAAATTATTATTAAATAGTGAAAGAAAATTCATTCATTCATAGCATTTAACATGTTCATATAGATTTATAAAAAAAATATAGTTGCAAGGATTTAAACACAAGGATACTTATCTTAGAAGAAGCTTGTCCCACAACCAGCTATGTCGTTGCAACGTTCCTCCCAACCATAGGCCAGTGTGTTCATCAATCACTCAGCAACACTACCACCCCCGAGATGGGCATGATTCCACAAGGAATAAGGGGAAACTAGCAGGCTCACACGTAGCCAAGGATACACAAAACTCATCCAAGCCAACACAATTGGGTTTATTAGGCTAATAGGGAGCTAGAAAGGTTGGCTACTAAGATAGTGAGCTCAATCCAAGAGCTATGGACACTGGCACCAGAACTAGTATTACTTCTAAGACATCCACACACACCCAACACAAGGAAGCATTGCCTTCTCTGCTATGTAGTCCCTCAGGCCATGCTTCCCTTCCAGTGCTATTCAGGGGGTACAGAGAAGGAATTCAGCCCTCTAGCTATGTTTGTGAGGCTCCTACACACACTAGGTTTATCAAGCAGCCTCAAACCCCATCTCGACTCCAAAAATAGTTCAACCAAAATAGCAGAGGAATACACAACAATTTCCAGATCTCGAATTGATGAAAATCAACTTGGGAGCCAAAAATGAATTTGCATATGGATAAAACAACCCCCTTAGCAGCAATTTGAATTCCATATTCGTTTATGGCCCTAACATGGCCAAAATGAACTCAATTGGCACCCAAAATCATGGGTTTGTTCTTCCCCTCACTGGGCATTGCTAGAAAACAATTTCCAACTTGGAAATAGTGGGGAAAATGTAGCAAAACATGGGGAAGTAAACTCAGCCAGTGATAACCACCAAAAATTATTTCTCCTCCTGAGCAAAGTGAGGTAACAACCAAAAATGTGAATGGTTTCACATACAAGAAGTTCTAAATGACTGAGAGAGATCACGTGAAGGAAAAATGGTGAGGAAAACATGCCAACATGAAAGCATGGTAGAATGGCCTATGTTTTTGGGTTTTAACTTTCCCAAGGAGTCAAAACGCATTTCCCAAAAACTGATGGCTTCTCCAATTCGAATTTGGGTTGTCATACCTTTCCCATCCGATGCAAAAACCAACCCAACCAATTTGTGGCAGTAATAAATGATTTGGTTAATGAGACAAGAAAGGTAGTTGATAGTTTGATGAGTTCTCCCTTTGACATTTGACATTTTTCCATTGCCCCAAAGGTTAAATATCCCCCCCCCCCCTTATCCTTATGAAATCATGCCCCTTCTCATTATTGTTTCATTGACATAGCTGGTTGTGGGTTTTTAATTAATTGCATATTTACATGATGATTTATAATCATAACGTGCCTTGCTAGCACAAAATACCATCAGCACCGATTTAATCGCCGGAACATAAAATGATAATTCATGGTGGGGCTTTTTCCTGCAGCTCCACACCGTGATTAATTTAATGCAAACGGGGTCAAAACTGAGGTGAATTGCAAGTAAAGAAAAAAAAATTGAGAATTAATGAAACTTTAATTCCGGAATTACTTAAAGAAGCTCATGCTATTTCCATGTTTTATCATTTTTCAAAAACAAGAATGAAAAGACAATGTAGAAAACAGAAATCATAATTAGATATATATTAGCATTTTTTTAATGATCATTTCTATCTATTTCTTCCTAGATGAGAGTGAATCCACAAGGAAATCCAGACAACAATGTGGTCCAAAATGTATACCAAATATTAAATGACCTAGTTAAGGAATGGCCCAAAACCTTATTTTATATCTTAATGATCAACAATATTACTTAACAACTCTTTGCATATATATTTATAGTGACATAAAAAATAATAACTCAATCCATTTATACTAAAAATACAACCTTTATTACAGTGGATCATGTACATAGCCACCCATACAAACTAAAAAAAAAATGATTCTTGTTCATCCTCAACTATTATATCTACCTAGGAATACATCCTAAAGAATGACTTAGATAGTAAACATGGAATTACTAACTTCAAAGGGGTACCACCATGCTCCATCAGTGAAGGCGTGGTGAGATTTACCTAAGCTAGAGAAAGGTTGGGCCACAAAAAAAATTGTCCTTGCACCTTCCCCAGTGACATTTCATAACTCCACACAAAACTTGATTTTTGTGAGCTAAAATTGAAAAACTCTTGACACATGATGTTGTGCACCCAAACACATGTTTTGGAGGAGGATACAATGCTAAGTACGGTGCATTCCTCAACTAGATGTTGTTGAATTAGGTATTCTATGAAAATCAAGTTGTGTGTTGTCATATAACTTCAAATATAAAAAAACAAGCAACCCCTTCCCTCCTAAGCTACAATATTTTGAAGCAAAATGAAAATAATTGAATTCCCATAATACATATTAGTTATATAACTTTCCTTAGTTGATATATTGAATAGTGCTTTGTGTAGTTATGTCATTGCCCTACATTTCTAGTAAGTGAAAAAGAGATCAGTTCACAAACACAATAATGCTGAACAAGAAGTATATTATTAATGCCTACCGATCTAATTGTATTAGAATCTATGAATATTGATACAACAAACAAAAACTATTAGTGTGTTAAATATATTTGAGATTATATCTGTTGTACTAGTAGACTTGTATAATATATCTATTATACTAGTAGACTCGTATAACTTCTTTATTATACAGGTATATTAGTCTATCAAAGATATTTGAGGTATCAGAGATATTTATAGAGTAAGAGGTACAAAATATCTCATTTCTATGGAAGGTCTCTTTGCAATATCCTAGAAGCAAGCCTTGGCCATAAGCTATGTTAGCCCCATTTGTATGTCCAATTGTAGTTTGTTTGGGGGTTTTTTGGGCAGGTTTGAAGCACGAAACAACTATAAAATCAATTTTGGGAAGTGAATAAGTAGTTGTGGCCGGCTTACTTGGGATTGAAATCTTCTGTAAAAATCAGTTTTAATGTCTTAATTGCGTATCTCATTAATTCTGGCCACATGAGTAGTGGTAAGAAATAATTATTATCATGTAGTGGGGTGAATTCATATGATGGAATCAATAAAACACAGTTTTATGCATACCAAAAGAAATGAAAGGGAATGTTCGTTAGAATGAAAGAAATTTAAACTTGATCTATGCATTGATCTCAAGCTGAATCAAGTTCTTTGAGAATTTGATGGAGGAGAATTGCAACGGTTGGTTATTTTTGTGGCTGCAATTCAACATGTTGAGATATATATGTTTGAAAAAAATTCAATTTATCTTGATCCAAGATAGCAAGATAAGTGTTAACGCATACCTATCTCTTTACATTAAGCAAGGGTAGAAACCACATTCAATTAAATCCCCCCCTACCATAATGTTTACATGTTGTATAACTACAAATAATGTATAAGGCTATTATATTCCTAGCCCCCGTGATCCCCACTAGGGTTCCTATCCCCTAGTAAACTCAACTTTCAAATGAATTATTCTATGCTCGATATATGAGACAGGGTGGTGTAGGATATTAAATCTCTCCTCAATAATTATGTCTAGTCCAGAAAAAATGTATCCAACACACATATGTCAAAACAACGAAGACATTATGTTTGACTCTATTTTACACAGCAGCTACTGGTAAATTTAACAAGGATTTTTGTCCCTACATTATACTATTTCTTTTTCTCTTATGATCCAACATGATCTCAAAACAATATAATATCATATACTCTCGCCACAAGAGTTATATAAGCTATATTGAATTCGATACAAAACTATTTAAGAACAATTGTGATTTTCTAGAACACATGAGAATGGAAGATAATTGGTAAAAGGCTTAACCATGTCCAAAAAAGTTAAGATGATGGAAACACTTGCATAATCTTTCCAAATATTATAACTCATGTCTTCCCCATGGATATTCATACAATTTATTTTTGTCTTTTTACTCCTAAAATAAAGTGTCATAAAAAGTTATACAACCAGCACAGATCAAAATCCTAGGCTCCGATCAAGCGACCAGAGGGATCAAATATTTGGAGGTGCAAAACTCTTCTTAATTATTGCACTCAACTATCAGCTTTGGTGTGATTTGGACCAAAAGACACATCTTTTTATTTAAGTTTGACATATAATATGTTTATTATTAATATTTATCACTATTTATGGCTGACATATAATATGTTTTAGTATTTTTTATTTTGTTAGGAAAGAACATTACATCTCCCCATACATGGTTTTAAAACCATGTGCAAGACCCTCCTAAAACCATGGGTTGTTTAGGATGCCTTGCACATGGTCTTAAAACCATTTGCAATGACCTCCTAAACCATGTACAATAAAACCATGGGTTGTTTAGGAGGCCTTGCACATGGTTTTAAAACCATTTGCAAGGCCCTCCTAAACCATGTACAATAAAACCATGGGTTGTTTAGGAGTCCTTGCACATGGTTTTAAAACCATGTGCACGACCAACATTTTTTTTGCGGATAATTCTATTTTTTATTTTTTATTATTTTTTTAAGTAGGAACATTACAACGTCTCCCTCATGTTGTGTTGTTTTTGTGGCTGACATTGTTTTTGGACGATAACTAATTTTTTTATTATTTATGGATGACATTTACAAGAGAAACATTACATGAGGAATGTTACATAACGTTACAATATCTCCCCCATACTAGGTTGTAGAGCTCCTCTCGATGCAATAATACAAAAGTATAAGTAGTGTCACAAATGATCATCTACAAATATACTAGGAAAAATGTAAATCAATAAGTTGAATAGATAAAAAAAGGTCAATAATGACTATCAAAATAATACAAAAGTAAATAGGACAACATTTCGATGGACATAATAAGAAACCACATTCAATTGTGGCCTGAGAAATGTTACTTTCTCAAGACAAGTATAAATGGAATTCAGAGTACAGTCCACCCAAAGTTACAACAACATTGAATGACAATGAAAAAGTGTTGATAAAGAAACTCTAGCATAGCCACAACTTGAATAAATAAGAGAAAAGAACCAAACAATTACAACATTATCCATAGAGCACAAAAAATATTAATAATCTCTTTACTCAACTCATGCATGACCAACATAGATGGAGGTGATGCATGATATACAATGAGAACCCTTCTTATATTTTTGGAGAGAAAACATAGATGATCATGGATAATAGTAACAAACAAACTGCAGAAAGATCATTGGCATCAATAGATATAGATTCTTGGCATTGAAGCTAGTTGATCAGTGTGTGAACTGCATTGTTTGTTCCTTGAATGTAGACATAGTTTCAATTAATTAATTTATTCTTCTTGTTTTCACTCCATGGCCATGTGCCCATTGATTTAACAAAATGTAGTGATAATGTTTCATTAGGGTTTTATTTCAAGGTGTGTCTCAAGTTTCTCTTAGCTCCACAAAGAGTCAGAAATATTAAAACCTTTAGGGAATCCACGCATGACCATGAATGGAACCTTAATAAACTGATACCATTATTTTTGTAAAAAATGTATAACAATGGTAACCAAATCACACTACTACATTTCGATCCAAAATCCGACGGTTACTTCCGACGGCGTGTGGATTTTTTCTTTTAAACCTACAAAAAATCACAAAGATAATTTTTTTTTGTAAATGTGGCCAGACGCGTCGGTTAAGCGACGGCTATCCTCATAACCGTCGGTTAAGTGACGGCGCTTGAGGAAGCGTCGCTTAAGCGACGGCGCTGACAAACACCAATTTTAACTTTTCTCTTCGAATCGAGCTCTCTTCTTTTTGTTAGGGTGGAGGTAACTTCGCAGAAGAAAAGAATGCGGACTCATTGTTGAGTGAATCGAGTTCTCTCCTTTGTGTGAGGGTGGTGAATGCCCTCTCAACTGTTGCGTGAAACGAAGAATTCTAGTTGGGCTGAGATAGGGAAATATCCCCCATCGGATAGTAAGCTCTACTGTTGCAGAGTCTTGAAAATTAATGCTTTCATGTCCATGGAATTGGCATGGAAGGACGAAGCCAATGTGTAGGAGAGACGTAGATATTGAGCCACATTGGTCTTCCTGAAGAAGATAACTTGGATAACGGACTTAGGTCTTGTTTCGATGTGTCTTGGTGATTGCTCTCTTGAACATGGAGTTGGTCCAGTGTCAAGGGTTACCTTGAACCCTAAGTTGGTGTGACCTTTGTGTTAAGACTGCGTGGAGAACCCCTTGAGTTGCCTCTGCGTGGAGAATCCCTTGACTTTATTTACAGAGATACCCTTCCAAATTTAGAGGAACATGCAGATTTAGGAGAGATTTCTGATCCATCCCCTTGCTTTAGGAGAGTTGGGGTTGTGGTTTCTGCTATTCAAGGCCCCAGATTGCACTATATTCACATCCCTGAATCAAACTTGGGTCAACAATTTGGGGAACTATTTGA
>LPNX010859349.1:102533-154163 GCA_001517045.1 Pseudotsuga menziesii | reverse complement strand
GAAATCTGGAATTATGTTCTTTTATGTAGGCATTTACATTGACAGAGATGGTGACCTCTTTAGGGTGACGTGATGCAGTTTGGTTCAATGTTTTATTTTGACATGTTGTATATGGGACATGTTAATATGGCATTCTGTATATGGCCAAGGATTTGGTGTTTTTGACAATGAATCCCTTTTTGGCAAAGGATATGTTTAGTGCTTTCAGTATGGAAAGTTTTGCTATGGTTATATTTGTTGTTAGGATCCTACACTCACCTACACTTTGTGGAATCAGTCTACAAGCAATCTTGACATGAAGGGATGGCACCCTGTTACATTTAAAACTGCAAATGTTGATGCCAGACTGATTAAGAATATAAAGGTACTATGCAAAAAATTTAACTACACTTCCGGCACTAACTAGTTGCCCCTTTGAAATACTATTTTTTAAGTTTTCTTTTGTATTTCATTTAGAAATGTTTTGCAGGTTGGCATGTATATTTCTATTAAGTTTCTATTTTCAGACCTAGTTTAAATGTTAATTTGGAAACTATACAAATGGTAGATCAGAAACATCTCAAGCTGTGACATATGGCATGTCTCCTATAGCTAATTCATACTATATTTAGATATATTTTTGAGTGAAAATAATCATATAGAATATGTAGATACCTTTGACTAACTTAATCTATACAGAAGGTTTTCTTTCTATGGTCGATTGTGATGATTTATCTATTTTAAGAAGCTACACAAAATTACCATATTATCTGTAGAAATGTCTGGCTCCAAATGGCAGGACAGGGGATGAGATTATCCTCAAGTAAACTGCTAGCTAAATCTAGGAGAATATGAAGAGATAAGATTATGCACAAAGCAGTTGAGACACCAAATGTGGTCAACTATATTGGTGCCTTTTTAACATTCCAATAAACCATGACCTGTTTGAGGTACTCTCTCAATAGGATGGAAATCCAACATGATTTTTTTGCATGGTCTTTTCAGGGGTCTTCGACTAGTAGGAGACCATCGGGTTTCACGACCTATTGGAGATTCGACCAGTTCAAACCTGACTTAAGACATAGCTCCAATAGGATTCTATTCTGGCGATGGGGGGGGGTCGGTAATTGGGATGAAAATAATTGACTTTTAACTCTGTGAAGGAGGTATAGAACGCTTACTTAATGCACCCCAATGGGAGTTGATTCATCGCGGACAGGACTGTAGCTCACCAATAATTAAGATGGCTGGAAGGCATAGCAGCATTGCAAGCAAAATAGTTGAGTAACCAACCAGGTTGTTCTTCACACCACATTCCAATATTATAATACCTCGACATAATCAATAGATATAATACTAATGCCGCCACCCCCAATGCATTAAACATTCAACATTTAAAACTTTAAACTTTAAACATATGTCACCACCCCAATCAATAGCAATTTACAATTAAATTTTATTTTTTTTTAAATTAGCAGTCGTCGCTTAAGCGACGCTTATAAGTGTCGCTTATCCGACAGTTTACAATTATTTTTTAAATAAAAATTAACAGTCATCGCTTATGCGACGCTTATAAGTGTCGCTTATCCGACAGTTTACAATTTTTTTTTTTTTTAAATTAATAGTCGTCGCTTATGCGACGCTTATAAGTGTCGCTTATCCGACGCCTAGTGGGTCTAAAAGTTTTTAAAAAAATTTCATTGTCGCTTAATAAGTGTCGGATAACCGACGAGTTAAATTCAAGCGACGGTTAACTAAGTGTCGCTTAAGCGACGGTTGCTTAAGTGTCGCTTAACCGATGACAAGTTTCCGACGCTTCAAAAAAAACCAAAGTGTCGTACATGCGACGGGGAAGTGTCGAAAATCCGACATGACGGCCATTGGATTTTTGGTCGAAATGTAGTAGTGTCACAATCCATCCCCAGAAACTAGTGAATTTTTTTTTGTGTTCACATGCACTACCTAGTGCATAAACCTACACCCACACTTGTTCGTGTGATAAATCAATCATATGACCTATGTTTCGAACATTATCTTAGTGATATTAGTTCTTATTATGTTGGGGTTTTGAAATTGGGATTCCACCTTAATACAAGTATGATAGTTCTGTCTTTGGTACATGAAAACACATCCACGAAAAATTGCATGTATTGTTCGAGCACGAGGGGGCATTTATCCCCATATTCATTCCAATCATGGGAAGGTAGAATGCATGTGTAATACCACTGGCCCAAATATTATAACTGATACTACATTGTAAACTTTTTTCCTATGAAGCATGTACATAGCATGCTTATTATTTTAATATAAAATTACACCTAGTTGTGTGATCGAGATATTACGAGAGGGTGGTGAGGTGGTGAGGGGGTAAGGTTTACCCTTGTACCTTTTTACCTTGGTCAATTGTTTTCTAAACCTTATGTTAAATCCCCCAAAATCCATGTTCCTAATCCGAAACCCAAAAGTGGAGTGTTTAATAATTAAATATTATTAAATTAAATTTCGGTGAACTTGATTAAATTTAATTATTTTTTTTATTAATTATTGGAGAAGGGTAACGTGGTTCCTTTGGACATCCATGTGGAAACTCATGAGGACACTCATTCCTCGTGAGCATGGTAGGAAAAACAAGATAGGATTTTTGGGGAATAGGAGAGTCAGGAATAGAAGAATCGAGAGCAATAGGGAGATCCTGGAGAATTCATTATGTCTGATAAATTCACTGATGTACCAATTGTCTGCAGTTACATTGCTTGATATTACCAATCTCTAGTTGTTACAGGCATTTGTTGTTACTAATCCCTTGCATTTACCAATTTGGTGGTTGATATATTTTACTTATTGTTATAGTTGCATGTGTAGCTATTGTGGTGGCTAAAACCTTGAGGGAAATTTAGACATTTATAGTGAAGTGTATCACCGTGTGTCTTTCAATTCCTTAGGTGGAAGAAAACTATTTTTTAATATACCTTGAATTTTCATTGTATCCATTTGTTTGAATAGGTCAGTTGTTTCACAATTTGTGCAAGAAACCCTGAGTGGAATTATGTAGTGAAGCATATCATTGTGTGTCTATGAAGGAGCTCTAGTGGGTTAATTGTGAAATTTGCATGGAATTGGTTTAAATGAAAGTACCAATTTAATCAAAAGGAAATGTAAATGACTATATTTTGGCATGAATGTAAATGCCTTAACTTTCATTTACTTATTAAATTCTTTTAAGTTAGTAGTATGGTAAAAATTGTGAAAAAAAAGAATGAAAAGGAAATGGTTCATTTAAAAACCAGAACCTAAAATAGTTTGCATGGTTCTGAAATACCATGAGATGAGTCATAAATCGATGCTTGTTTTGAATTGGTTTGTATGGTTTTTTATTTGATTTTATTATTTTGAATGGTTTATGTGCATTTACAAACCATAACTGAAGTTATTTGCAAATTTTACAAACACCATGGGTTTTATACATGTTATCTGCATTTTCATTTTTAAGAACCAGATTTCTTAATTTAGAATAAAAACAATGATTTGTTTGTGTGGCTTCAAAAAAAGCATGCATTGCTTTGTTGATGATAATTATTGTTATACTTTATGTAAATAGGAATGAGATTTGGTAGTTAAAAAATTAATGTGAGAAATAAGTTAAAGTGGAATGAATGTTATTCAATTTTTAAATGAATGAAATTTATCTTAAAAAGAAGAATTATGAAGTTTAAGTTTTCATGGTTAATGGGAATTTATAGAAATATATGAAAGTGTTATTTAATAAGCCTTGAAATTGATGGTAAAATATCATGTTGTTACTTGCTAAAATTGTTGCTAAAGGTGAT
Source organism: Pseudotsuga menziesii (assembly GCA_001517045.1). Taxonomy (NCBI): domain Eukaryota; kingdom Viridiplantae; phylum Streptophyta; class Pinopsida; order Pinales; family Pinaceae; genus Pseudotsuga; species Pseudotsuga menziesii. Next base: position 150,357 of record LPNX010859349.1, on the reverse strand, counting down.
GCTCTTAATTTATGAAACTGCTGTTGTTATTTGCTGAAATTGTTGTTGTTACTCACTAGCAATTTTAGAATAATTTATAGTGTTGTTGTTACTTGCTGAAACTACAACTATTACTCACCAGCAGCCTTGAAATAATTTATTTATTGTTGTTGCTTGCCTGTAACTGTGGTTGTTACTCACCAGTAGTTTCAAGAGTAACACATTTCATTATTAGAGTTAAAGTTATTATTCATCTATGTTTTAAAACATATATTTATTATGCAATTAGTATTTTTCTATGTAAATTATGGATATCATTAGAGGCTCATATTTCAACTACTGTGTGCATAATGCAATTATGCATGTAATTAATTTACATCAAAAAAATATTTGTGTGTGTTAGTTTAGTTGGATGTAATGCAAGGAGGCATTACAACATGCACTCTTGGAACAAGATCCCAATGCTTTAGAACTTGATAATGAGTAGAGTGATCCAGTTTAGAAAAAAAAAAAAACCCGCTATAACTTGACTTGACTTGGTGTCTCTTCCAAGAAGAAGTATGGCGGATTCTTGAACACCACCATTGGCAAAGTTTTTGTATCGAACATATTACCATAATTCCATCCCTCTTATTGAACATTTGAAAAACAAGATGATGAAAAGAAACAAAACTCGATACAATGGGTCGGGTGGCTAATCATCTTAGCTACGATTTTGTTTTTCCTTAACCCAGTAATTAGCTCTAGATCATAGGGAAATGGTTTTGGGAATGAAACTACACATACATTACATGATTAACTATGGGATTACCTTGTGAAGGAAATAAAATAGTTCAAGTCCGTGACAAAGGGTAAGTGTATGCCCCAAGGTTCATTGATGGCTAGAGGTAATACGGTTTTAATCATAGATCTGGTTCCTCTAATTAGATATAGGTTTCTCTAATAGGAATGGTTTGTTTTTCTTCATTGAATTTGAATGTACAAAACACCAAACCTTAAAAGCACTAAACAATATTTTTTACATGTGTAGGAGTCTCGTAGTCTCACATAAACAGTGGGTGATGCTCTATTTGGAGGTTTGGTATATGCTCCATCTACACTAAATAAAAAAACACCAAATAAAACCTAATTGGGAACTAGAGAATAAATGTAGAAGAATAAATGCAAATCATAATCCATACCTTATGCAAGAACGACCAGATCTGCACCTAGTGGTAAAGTAAGAACCACTAAATCTAGGGATGAGCCAATTTCCAAAACTTATGTAGTTGAACACAATATGAATGTTAAACTAAAAATACTACCAAAAAAAACAAAAGGGTCAATTTATTTTCTCCTATTCCCACCTTTTGTGCGAACTTGATTTTTTAATTAATTAATATTATTATATTATGTATAATATGATTTTTAAAACACATTATATATTAATATTAATCTTTATGTTAACATTAATATTAATTTTAGAGACACATTCATACTTATACTAATATTAATTTTAATATTATATTATTATTATTAAAAAATATAAATATTAAAATGGATTAAAAATATTTTATATTAATATTAGTTTTTGAAAATAGTTATTTTGAATGTATTAATTCAATTATTTTGCTTATCTAATCCAAGACTCGACTCAACCACACTATGTCGAAGTACAGGAGATATTATTTTCTTGAAATATGGGTCATTGGCGCTTTCAAATGTATGGAGATAACCTAGGGAATAATTTTCAACTTTCTGAGCCTGGACAAAGTGAAAATCATGGAGGATGGTTGTGGCTTGTAAATTAATGGAGGATGAGAAATTAACACTTTTTGGAAATCATGACTAAAAATACATACACTTGTTGAAACTTTGACATACTATTGAAAGGGTCAAATGGTGACAATTTTCATCAAATGAAACATGGACATGACGGGCATGATGATCTCAGCCCAATAATATAACAACCATGATGTGATTATGGTCATAGAGAGAAATGACTAACTTCATGGCATGACTAAACATGACACATGGAATGAAATTTGACAAGTGTGCCAAAGGGGGCATATATAACAAAAAATAATGAAACAATTTATGGACATGACAAGAACATCACCTTGGATATGAAAGTATAAATGAAATGGAATTGTGATAAATTTTAATAGGTTCTCATTTTGATACCCATTTCTATACCATTGATTAACAATGCTCCTCAAACTAATTGTAATTGGGGGATTAAAATTGGACAATAAAAACAATATATCAAACAGAGGGAATTATACATTGTTTTAACAAAGGATAATAACAAAAGATACATTCTCATATATCATGAAAACAATGATCAATCTAGTTGATAAAACATTAATGAGGTATAACCCACTAAATCCATCAGGGGGTAATAAAAAATTTACTAAATTTTGACACTATAGATGGATTCAAAGACCTCCTTTCTAGGGGTCTTTGAACTTATATATAATGTTAAAATTTAGTAAATTGTACAAATTCGTCAAAATTACAATTTTTCATTATCGGAGTGAATCAACTAACAATGACCAATTCATATTCTTAATGTTATTTTTATGTGGTCATTTTTAGTTTAGTTACTTGTTGTCTCATCATATATTTTATCTCGTGGCCGAATCGGTCACTCCTATGGTCATTTTTAGTTGGATAACTCAAGTTTGGTCATTTATACCTTGAAAAAATTATGATGAACAAATTTTTTGGTCACCTCGTCATTTATCTCTCATTTTCTAATAGAGGATGTTGAAATATCCAGATCTGTGGACAAAAGAATAAGTGGATGAATGTTTTAAAAGATTCTTCATGGATTCTTCACTTAAACTGTTTAGATCACTTCCCTACATAGTCTCTTGGGGATTGTGGATAACTAGAAATGTAGTCATCTTCAAGGGTCAGCCTCAACCTAATTTTTACATAGAATCATAGGGCTTCTTGCGATTTCAATTCTTCAATCCTTATACTTCTTATAGAGAATGAAGAATTGTTGAACCTTTGGAAGTTGACGAGAATAAACCTTGTGGTCCTTCTTTAATTGTACAACTCAAGAAAACAATCAAAAGAGTGGATTTGGATTCATCCTGCATCTATCTAAGCGAAATGGATTCTGGTGGTAGTGGAATATAGGTCTAGGCACCAACAATATGGTTGAGTTAAAAGGACTTATTTTTCTCTTAAGGAAAGTGGTTAGGTACAACATCAAGAATACTTAAGTATTTGGGGACTTAAGTCTCATTATCAATAGGATGTTTGGATTGGCGGGGGTAAGAAGAATTTTACTTATGTCATTGGTGGATGAGATGAAGCAAATTGGCAGGAACATTCTAGGGATTAGTCATTATCACACATTTCAAGAGATCAAATATGAGCTATATTTCCTGACAAAAAAAATTCTGGAGGTCCATGTTGGTAACCTCAAGATAGAAGAATTCTAGGAGGGTGCCTCTTTCAACCTTTCAGAATTCGTATTGACATTTTTTGTAATTAAACTGCATTGATGAGATATCTTGATAGACAAAATCTATAAAATTTTCTATTATAGAATTTCTAATGTTCTTTGATATGGACCTTGAGATGGGAAGACTTTCAGTACTTTCTGATTGCTATATGGCAATGAAAATTGCTTTGACTATTAAGGATAAACAATCTCTTTATCCTTATTATCAATACATTGAAACACGTAATGCCATTTTTTTAAGCTAACTTAACATTATATTCCTTCTAGAAATAAAATATATACATCCATCAAATGAATGACTTATTGCAATAATTGTAGTTACCAAATAGCTAAAATTACTATAGAACTAACAATTTTGAAGCATGAAAACTAATCATTTAACGAAGACAAAATCTATATTCGACATATTCCCTAAATAATAGACGATAAAAACCATCTCATCGCCTTAAATGTCATCAGGAAGTTGCAATGGCATGCACCTAAGTAAACGAAGGAGGCTCACTTGACTATACTTCGACAGGTTTGAGCTTAAACACCATGCTAATAGTGATCTTAGCCAGAACATTGATACAATTAATCTCCTCCTTGATCATCATAGCAATGAGGTTTAGATTGGAATTCATCCTTAGAATATGTCCCTTATTGCAGTCATGGACCTTCCCTATTTGCTTCAGCCACTTATACTATCCTCCATGGCTATCCATCAATGATTTTCCTAAGGGGGTTTTGTGTGTATGTATAACTACACTGTCATTACAAGCTTGGTGTCCCAAGTCCTCGAAGAACCAAAATCTATAACCCAAGCATCAAAATCTGCGGGAAACGCCACTACTTCAAGTGACACTTGCTATTGCTTTATTTCTTTCTCAACACTACCCACAATTTCTAGAGTATCATCTGCATTAGCCCTTAAAAAAAATCATTTGCCTTTACAATCTCTCACTACACTCTCAGCATATGTGTACCTCGTTGCACACACCCAAATTTGTTAAATTTTCATGGTTGCACCATAACATCAAGAGACCTTCATTATGATCTACCCCCATCCCAAATAAGAAACAAACACATCCATATAATATCCCACATCCCCACATTAAGCCGCAAATTGCACCCACCAATTTCCAAGAGATTGAGATCAAAGGAAACTCATAGAGAACAAGAAACCAAGGCCATAGCAACATTAAAATAGAACATGGAAAGTTTTAGGTTATTATTTCCCTTAATCGACTTACACCAACTCGAGTCGGTAATAAACTCACAATTTGCCTCCATAACCCCCAATGGGATAGAAATCAGAACCTATGCTTGGAAACCTCTATGCATGATGACCTCACACTTCAGCTTGGCCTTTGCAACCATCCCCCATCCTTGTCTCTTATACAAGAGCCCTCCACACAACAACAAACTAGGACACATCTTTAGGGATAATTTTAGGGTTGAATTTTAGCCGAGTGGGCTATTTTTCCATGTTTTCCTCTCAAAAAAGATTCTCCATTTTGCATTTTTTGAAGCCCTGTTTCACCCAATTTTGAGGGGGTAAAATTTTTTCGCCTTAAAAATCACCAAATTATTATATAAACTATATAAAATCCTTGGAAATTAAAATATTTTTTGCAAAATATCGCCAATCATTTTATAGTTGGTGTTTTAAGAATTGGTAATATTTGCCAACATTTATACACTTCTAAATAAGTATGGTTCCTTAAAATCATCCCTCCACATTGTATGGCTAAATTCAATCCCCACTTAGAGGCATTAAGCCATCTACCCTTTTCCAACGTAGTTATCCCATCGTGATGGAGGGGACTAAGGCTCATAGTCACCTCACGGTCACTCTCTCACACACATATATGTATATATATCAAATTAAATATTTATTTATATAATATTATTTTATATTTCACAAGGTCATTACGCTTTGGTATTACAATATAAAATATCATTTTAATGTTTTAATAAATTAATTATATATTATAATATATAATTAATTTATTAAAAAGTTAAGAAGAATTTATATTATATTATAATAAAAGTTGTATTATTATAAATTAAATTATTAATTTAAAAAATTTATTATGAACTTTTATTATATTATAATACATGTGTAAACACTTGAAATATAAAATAATATTATATAAATAAACATTTAAATTAATTTAAAATTATATATATTTAATTTAAATTTAAATTTTTAAGTATTTATGAAAGATTTTAACTCATGACCTTTTATTTACAACTTCTTATTTCAATTACTCATTACTAATCTATTTGAATTTATTGAAATTAATTATTAATTTTTATTTATTTTTATAATTTTTTTTTTCAAATGGTGCATAGCCTAGAGAATAGATAGGCACTTTAAGGGGCTTATCTACTCCAATTTTGGGACCATAACCCCAAAAAACCCAAAAAGAGTTTAATGAGAATTGAACCTATCAAAACCTCAATATGAAACAATCTTTAAATTAAAACTCCAATTAACTAAACTATTCTTCAAAACTATTTTTAAAACTATTATTACACATCAATATTATAATATAAAAATATCTTATTTACTAATATATATAATAATAATAATAATAATAAATTTTATAATCTATTTTTTTTCACATTCCATATTTCCAACTACTCCAAGCAAACAAACCAACAAACGCCAAAAAAAACTTTTTTCTCATTCTTATAACCTAACCTTTTTCTCTAAATAAGTATTTTGTTTTTTCTCAATCTCTCCTTAACAAAGCGTGGGTCCTATACAATGCTCTTTGGTAGGAATTCTTTGTTTCGATAATAGAAAAAGGAAAGAGTACATCATCTTTGACGAGATTATCTTTAGATCATTATTAATTTATATATATATATAATTAATTTTTATTTTATATGAATATTTATTTTAATAATTGAGAGAGTTTTTTTTAGGTCTTTTGATAATCTTCAACAACCCTTTTAAAAATTCCTCGTATGATATTATTAAAATAAAATAATCATGAAAGCTTGTCAAATTCAAAACTGACTTAAATTTAATGTATTTCAAAGGTTATATTCTAAGTCTGACTCCTCATTCTGAATCAGCTACATCCATTTCACCTTGAAAAGGAAAGATGATATCGATTTAATATATTTCAATCATATTTTTTTCAAGGTGACTCAGCGTTACATATAAGTCTCTGTAACGTAAGCTTGATCTAATGTATACTGAATTTGACGACTTTGGATTTTAAGGGTTGCGTGCATATTGTGTTTCTCAAGGTTTTGAATACGGCCACTCTTATCTTCTGCTGTACAGCAATCACATATTGCATATTTGACACTAGTCATAGTGTCCTCCATCATATTGGACATCAACAGATTGTTCTCCATGTAGCATCCCAGAATCAGATTGTTCTCCATGTAGCATCCCAGAATTGTGAGGAGTGGCGTAGGCGAAAAAGAGTCAATTGGCACCGGCAAGATATTACTATATCTTTGGTTGCGGTCATGAATATTACAACCCTAGTCGTTGGACTTGTCTTAAATTGTTTGGAATATACAACCAAATTCCATCTTTGAAAGTTCCAAGCTTTGAAACTTCTTAACGAAACCAGTTACAGCTTTGAAAAGACAAAAAGAAGAAGAAAATAGCCCCATGGGCGGCGGCGGCTATCACAATATTCAAGTGGCGGCGCGAGTTAATTGGTTCTGCGCCATAAGCAGTCAAGATTTTTTATGGATGGTCGGGAATCGGGATCGATTCAAAATTGGAAAAATGAAACGTGACGCTTACTTAAATTCTTATTTTGCTTTAAACCTCTGCCTAATCATGTAAATTTTATGACCGAAAGAGGGTACGAACAAGATTTACTAGCGGATAATTAGCTTACTCTCTGCTGTCATTTGTTTTTCACATGAAATTTTCCACAGCACGCCAACCAAAGAAAATAATCTTATCTGAATTCCATCCGTGTTGTATACGCTACTACCAGGTTTTCGCGATCTACCCTAAATCCATTGATCTTCACGGTTCTTGTCTGTGGATCACTGTTCGTTTGGGTAATATATAGAACGTCTCACCTTCGTTCTTTGTGTTGTGTTGTATTAGTGTTTATTCGTTGTATTGTGTTGTACTTGTGCTTAATTTGCAATGGGGAAAAGAACAGTAGCAGTTTCGGTTCCACTTGCAGCAACATTAGCATCAGTATTATTGGTTTATCTCCAAGGTAAGGCCAACGTTGCGGTACCTTAATTCTACTCTACTTTATTAGTACTACATAAATAAGTGATCGGTATGGCTTAATATATCATATATAAATATATGTTTCCTGAGTAACTGCAGGAGTTGGATGTGCGAAATTTACTATCCAGAATCAGTGTTCATTCACTGTGTGGGCGGCAGGAATTCCTGTAGGCGGCGGTCAAGCGCTGGCACAGAGCCAAACATGGATTGTCCAAGTGCCCGCAGGAACGAGCGCGGCCAGATTCTGGGGGCGTACCGGCTGCTCCTTCAACGCATCTGGTGAAGGCAGCTGCACGACTGGTGACTGCCGTGGCGTGCTCAACTGTACAGTCTCGGGACAGCCTCCTGCAACGCTGGTTGAATATACTCTGAATGGAGCCAACAATTTAGACACGTATGACATTTCTCTGGTTGATGGATTCAATCTTCCTCTCTCTATAACTCCCTCGGACAGAAGCTGCGAAACAGTGGGCTGCAGAAGCAACGTCACTGCCAATTGCCCGGCGGAATTGAAAGTCGCGGAGGGATGCAACAGTGCTTGTGCAGCATTAAATACTCCTCAATACTGCTGCACGGGGAACTACCTGAACAACTGCCCTGCCACCAGTTATTCGGAATACTTCAAGGGGCAGTGCCCACAGGCGTACAGCTATGCCAAGGACGATAACACTAGCACCTTCACTTGCCCTTCTGGTGCCAATTATTACATCGCTTTCTGCGGTTAATACCCGAGGACGTTATCAATCCCAGTAAAGATATATAAATTAAAGTCCTCGTAGAATCATATTCATAATAGGCATATCATTGCATTCACAGAGCAAGGTCTTTGGCGTTTCGTTCAATTGAAATTGAATGATTATATCTTGTGATAGACAAACTCAAGATCCACATATACAGAATCATATTCATAGTAATAATAATACCAGTGCAATCACATACAATATTACATGCTTGTTGCGGGCAGTGTCGAAAGTGATACAATTTGAAATTTATTGATATTATGATAGTCAGAACTAATTATGAATTTGGAATTACTCGTCCGGCATGGCTTTCATATATATATCCAGACATGTTTATAGTTTTTTAATCTGAACCCAGGCTCATGTATCTTCGAAAGTATCCAAGGTTTCTTTACTAAGTTTCTAGTATTACTTCATCACAAATTGTGCAAGATAGAAAAAAATAATGAACAATCCATAATATCAACACTATCAAAGTATTCTGTGTTTGTCTCCACATCCATGCAACAAGATTGGCATTCGGTCGTACATGTACAGTGGACTACATTGGGTGTTTTTGCAGCTTCACATTTCCAAAAGCAAGATAAGATCATTCTAATCTCCCTCAAGACAAGAAAGGTCGATCCTTGCTACCAATTACGTAAACAAAAAACATGATCCAGCAAAAGCAACAATCCAGAGAAGAGGAGCAAAATCCTAGATTCACGCAGGAAACTTCTCCTCCGAAACTGACCAAGAAGGAGAAGAAAACACATGTATACTATAAAAAGCTTAACCACGAAGAAAATGATCGATCAACTGACAAACCATCTTGAGTAGAAAAACATAACAATTCCTTAAACATCAAGAAGAACAAAGGCAACATAGAGATCACAAAATGATAGAGGCAATGCTCTTGTTTCCCTTTGCTCCTCAATTTCACCTTCATGGATCCTTGACTTGGGATCTTCAAATCACGTGGCCACATCCGAGGACATGTTCTCTTGTATGAATCCATGTAACAATCACAGTCTCGCTGGAAGATGACACACCAATATAGGAATGTGGAAAATGAGTAATTAATCAAAAGGATGGACAATTTCAAGATGCACTTTGTGTTCTTTCCTCGTCCACAAATCTCTATTCTTTATACTAGATTATTCACTCAAGCTTCAGAACAAACAAATGGAATTTACCTCAAATTCTATAGTTATGATTGATATGACAATTGGATTTAAGGTTTCTATTGGAAAACATGACCACCAATCAAGATTGTACGTTTTCTCAAACTTCATTTCAAAATTTCTAACCTCTATGCTTTTAACACATTAAGTATAACACATTGTGATGAAGTAAGGGGGTTATGGCATGAGAAAATTATTGATACTTACAATGGCCAAGAAAGCAAGTTATAGTGGTAGGTTTTTCATATATCAAATATTGTGATGGTTTATGTTTAGATTGTGCTCTTGGAAAGCATCATAAAGGAGAAATTGAGAAGAGAAAAGCGTAATGAGCCTCTTATATACTTCAACTTATCCATAGTAACATAACAAGCCCATTTTGATACCCATCCATGAGTAGGGCCAAGTATGTCTTGTATTTAATTCATGGTTGGTCAAGATATACATGGGTTTATTTCCTCAAGATGAAATTTGAAGTCTTTGAATCTCCCAAGGATGAAGTACTTTGGAAATGGGATTAACATCATAAGTATAAACAGTGGGAGGGAGCATGTCCACAAAAATTTTCAACAACTATGTGTAGAAGCAGTCATTGAGTTGCAACATAGAATTTCATACACATCATAGAATGGAATTGGGTACTCGCAAGAAGCTCCTACCCAATTATGATGCAATGGGAATGCGCTAATGGAAAAAAAACAGGATCTCGCATGTACACTTGGACGCGTGCACGTGTTCTTGCTTCGGCAATGGTGAACCTCCACGTCGGCTTGCCGATGTGGACAATAGGAGCGTGTAAGTGCCCCTAAACACGCACATGTGTGTTTGGACACACATGCATGTTTAAGTGTGTAGATGTTAAATACACAGGGCGTCCCTGTGTTTAAAAGAAACAGTGGACAGTTTATTCCACTCACATCCCAGGAGCGTGCAAGATACCCGAAAACGACACCCACGGAGGCTAAAATGACACCCATGGAGCCCAAAGAAACTGTCCAAGCACCCTAAAATGACACCCACGACTGTTAGAATAACGTAGGTGGATTAGTATTTTCATTTTCTTGTTTTTTCATTTTTTTTTAATGTTTTTCATCTTTTTTCAAATAAAATATAAAATTAAAAAGAAAATGCAAATGAATTGAAATGGAACAAATTTGATATTGCAGATACATTACGTCTACCATAATGACAAATGCCAATGAACCATCCCACAAAGGAGTGAAACAAACCATCAGAGGACCCAATAAACCCTGAATTAAATGAAGAAAACCCTAAAGATGGATTTGGTGAACCACTAGAAAACCTCGAAGATGAATTATAGGGGGGATTTAAACCACTTAAGGATATTGAGTGATGAACTAAAGAACACCAAAGAACCCTCTCAGGTTTCCCTTGCCACATCACTACAAAACATAATCGAGTCTATCGACACTGCCCACAGTGAGATAACTGATTTGAGCCAATATAGGGCTTGAATGGAAGAAAATTATGCCACTAGTATGTCCAAAGAAGATATAAAAAAATATGAATATCACAAAATCCCAAGTGTGGAGAAAATTGTAATGTCCCCAAAAATTGAAAAAAAAAAAATTATTAGGCTTGTAAAAACTACCTATATAGAACATTATTGACTTGTGAAAATAAATATCGTACACTACATGTACAACTGTTTACTAGTAAGTTGTTCTTACTTTCTTTCATTTTACATTTAGTCATTATTATTAATGTATTTTCTTTACGATGTCGTACTGTTATTTACTGCTTAGTTCGTATGGTTATACATTTGTTGTGTATGTGTCGTTTACTTGATTAAATGCTTCATCCTTTCTGCATAGTCTTACTCATTATTTATAAAGTCCTAACCTAACTTTGTTTGTGGAAACAAAGTGCACAGAGTGGTAGGACTCGTTCTACCATGACGGTCTGAGAGGTAAAGGTGTTTACTTGTTCGCAGGCTTACTTAGTTCTTCGAACTAAGGCAGCTCTTTTATTTCATACGGAGATCATACTTTGCGACAGAGTCTTATTTAAAGAGAACTCATAATCTCGATCCTGCTAGACCTGCTGCTTGTTGCTATGGTTCCTTACCGGCTTAGATTTATAACATGGTAAGTGTTATTTTCATCAATTTAGCTATGACAGCTAAATTTCGTAGGTACTACTTACACTTCAATATGGTTTATATCTCGTATTTTATGTCTTAGTATATTTACGCTCTATGTTTATTTTATTAACAATATTAACATTTCCTATGTTTTCTATTTGCAGGTTATGATCTTGGCTTAAAAAACACACCTTTGATTTTTATAAAGTTTACTTATTAACAGGGCATATTTCATATTCCATGTTTACTATGCATTAAGCTTAGGGAAACGTATTGTAATAAGGCTTTAAGCCTATGGTTTACATGTTATATTTAATACTTATGCCTCGTGGATTGACTATGGACTAACGCTTACCATGCATGAACTATGCACTAAACATAACCTTGCAATGTATTAAACCTTGTGATATGTTTTGGGGTGGCGAAAATACCATATGGTTGAACCATATGTTGATGGGGTTTAAGCCTTGCATGGCAATAGAGACCAATGTTATAGCGACATTACCAAACTATGGAAAAGTGGGTTTTGGCCTTGGAAGTGGATACCAGCTGGTGCCATTAATGCACCTTGGCTTTTGTGGCAGCCCAAGCTTAGGACTTGGATCACGATGGACTTGTCACTTGCTTAGTTGTTTGGGGTTTGGTCTTGGCTTTGTGCAGGAAAAATGGAGGCGACCTCCAAACTTCGAAGGTATTCTTTTTTTTGGGTTTCATGTCTATGATTCATTTTTGTTTTTTGAATCCTTGCATGGCCATGCTTCTCAACCTAGTTTCTCTTGGTGTTTGTAGGTGCCAAGGTATGGTGAAGAGCAGCATGGATCCAGCTCTATTGTTGGTTTGAATGTTGTGCCAAGGTGCAAGGTAATCCTTGCCAAACACGCCTATGCTTGTTGTCTCTTGTCATGTCTATGTTTTGTTTGAGTGGTTTGGTTTGGGGCTTCTCTATGGGGTTTGATGAGCCTTCAGGCTTGTGTAGATAGATTTGTATTTTTAAATATTCATTTAGGCTCTTAAGCCGTGGAGTGAGTCTATTACAGGCATGTGTAATTATTTTTTATGGTAATTTGTATTTTGGGATTTGGGGTTTTCATGCCTGGGAACCACCATTGTTTGCAATGGTGCCAAAGCCCATGGCGTGTCGGTGTAAAACTTGACTGCGATAATGACATTACTGTGTAAATATATATACTGTGTGTTTATGAAATTGGCAATGGTTAATGTGCTTACTATGTATGTATTGGACTATTTCTGCGCTATTTGTTTGTTGTGTGGGTTAAAATATTGCATCTTTCATTCGTTAAGGGACTGTATATAAATGGTTTAATTACATCATGGTTGTAATAGGGGTCAGCGCATGGGTTGAGTACATGCCGTGTATGGCATGAACCCTCCCACGATTGCTACGATAACTTGATTTGTTAAATCCCTTACTATATCGATTTAATTGATGAATTAAGGAGTGTGGAGAAATGACGAGTATGATCCATGATGGTTCTCATGGGTGAAATCGTTAGCAGAGTTAGTTTGATGTTTATATCCATACTGTGTATTTTATTTGGTAATCCATGGCTTGGGTGAATGTTGCGCATAGCTTCATATGGTTGTTTTACTATTTATGATTTCGTTGGTTTTAGAATATAATGTGGATTATATGCCATCCATGGGTGCAAGCCCTCGATGGCCTTCTTTGCTGTAGCTAGAATTTTAATGAACTATGTAATATTTATTCTCGTCGAGGCCGTGCTTACAGCATTGGGCATAAACTAAGGTCTTACGACCTCGTTGTAGCGTAATGGTTTGTTATTTGTAATATTATTGAGTTTATTAATGTATCTCGCATACGTTGTATGTGTAGCGTGGCCTTGGTAACAATACACAAAGGGTTTGAATCTTGTTCATGTTTAATTAATGGGTTGTATTTTTAATTAGATGAGGGTTGGGCTTGAATGTTCACAGGATTTGATTCATGTTCCCATTGTAAGTATTTGGAACTATGTAGAGATTTTTATATGGTTTATAATTGAAATTGTTTCATGTGTGTGATATGGTGTTTAATTCGTTATATGGGAAGGGTTACAGAGTTAGGTAATTTGTTACTGTTTGTGTATATATAAGTTATGGTTGTTTTATAGAGGCCTGCAACTTAGGTTTGTGAACCCATAGGGGTCAATATTGTGACCACTTTTTAAAATTACAGAGTCCTTAATTTGTTTTAAATGTTCACTTGGTTAGTTTATAAATAATGGTTATGATATTTATTAGATGGGACCTTTGAAATAGTTGTGCATGAAAATATGACGTTATTTATTTTATATATTAGGACTATGGATTTAGATGTGAACCTTGGACCAAAAGAATGGTCACGATACTTCTTGTTCATTTATTTATAATGATGTTATATAATGGAATGATTTAGTAGTTACCAGGTATTTAATGTGCAGACCTTAAAAGGTATTTTAATGATTTATTTATCTTAGATCTAAATGTAGAATACTTATCGATAGTATTTTGATTTTTTTATGTTTGATGTCTATATATGTGTATATATATGCCTATTAGTTCAGTTTGTAGATAGTACCTTAGGCTATCTACATTGTAAATTATACATAAATGTATTTAGAACCTACTTCTAAGATTAATCTATTTAAACCTTTAACATGTCTCTACTTACATATGGAATATGTTAGTAGAGTATATAAAGACTAAATAAACAATAATAGCAAGTCTAAAATAACTTAGTTTGTACATAAACTAATTTTATCAATACTTATACTAAAGAAATTAAACTAGGATGTAGAACCCTTGATGAACATTAGTAAATAAATTGAACTTGCAAAATAAACCAATAAGTAAACCCTAGATAAACCTGGTGTAAGAAATCACTTATAGCCTAGGGTTAATATTTTAAGATGCAAACCCTAGCATTTTTAAACAGAGAAACATATACATTGGGTTAGGAACTGCAAAGTAATCATTTGCGTAACATATCTAGCATTTATTCTAGGAAAGTAGAATAGACAGTCTAGGGCTTCATACCTGTAAATTGAAGCTCTGTTAATGGCTGAACCTACACAGTCAAATAACTAACATTAACAATTCAAGACAGATCTGACCTCTATTTTTGATGACCAAATCACTTGGGAACTACCACTTTCCACCCAACCTTGACCTGGAACCATTCCTAGTTTAAATCCAGATCCCCCCGAGCTAGACTCCAACATGCAAGTAGCTTAGAGCTCCTAAGGTAGTGTTTCCTATCTGGTATATCATATCTGGATCAGTTCTCCTTTTTCCTTTCCAGGAAAATGTTCTTCAAGAATTACTTGAGAGCCAAACATGAAGAAAATGACTCCTCTAATGATAGATCAGAACCCCAAACCTTTCCTTGGATTGAGTCTTTATAGACAAACTTTTTAGTCAAAGGGACATTTAAATCAAGAAACCTTGGTTTCTTGATTTAACCCTTTACAATTATTTTGGGTAATTTATTAATATTTTAACTTAGGAACTTTATATGAATTCCTAATCAGAATTTTTACATTTTTGGATGATTTATTATCTATACATAATAAATAATAATTGAATGGAGCTTTTCTTTCTCTTTCATCATTAATATTATAATTATATTCAACTCTTTATACATAGCATCTATAAAGTACATAATAATATATCACTTGTTAAATATACCATGATCCCTAGACTTAACGACACTTCTTCATTAAGGTCATGCAGTTAGATGGTTTAGGTCTACTAGGCTAGGAAAATGTAAACATCCTTGCATGTTGGATTTCCCTCGTATAACATGGTAGCTCTTCAGTACTTTGATGAAAATACAGAAATCCAAATTTTCATTAATCACTTATAAATAAGCATGATGAGATCAATATTTTTCTTGAGTCATTTTCACTCGAAAGTTTATTAAATTCTTTTCAATAACTCCTAGCGCTTACCAGAGCCCATATTGAATGCTTTAAAATGGAGTTACAATTCAGTGCAATTCTAGAGCTCTTCACTCAACACTAATGCTAGGATGTACTTGTATGATACACCTATGGATGTGGCCAAGGATCCGATGCTCTAGAGCTTATGCTCAACATCAACATGGAAGGCTCTAGAGCTTATTCCCAACACTTAAAATTATATTTTCATGTGTTTTAGATCCTCTCGCTCAACACAAAGGTAAGTAATCATGTGCTCCAGAGCTCTTCGCTTAACACAAATCATCGATCACTCAAGTTCTCCAGAGCTCCTTGCTCAACACAAATCATCAATCACTCAAGTGCTTGAGAGCTTCTCGCTCAATAAAAATCATCAATCACTCAAGTGCTCCACAACTTCCAGCTCAACACAAAACATCCCATCAATCATGTGCTTCAAGGTCCACGCCCAACATAAACAAGCATATATATATATATATCATCAATAATTGGCTAATGCCCAATATGTAAAACAAATCATCATGTTCATATGCAGTGGGTTATTTGACCCAATATAAAAATAAAACATCAAGATAATCATCGTAATAAATAGTAACATGCCTATAAGTGTTAGGTCCAAAATTTGGGATATTACATTCCTCCCCACTTAGAAAAACACCATCCCTGGTGTTCTAGGGACTCAGAATGACATCATGAAACAAGGTGGTGTAAGCCTTTCTCATGGTGGCTTCATTCTCCCAAGTAGCCTCGTCAGCCTCAAAGTGATTCCATTGCACTTTCAACTGGACTACGATGTGCTTCTGAAGCTACACCTCTGTCTTGTCTAGTATATGAGTAGGCTCAGGGGAAAACTCCCCTTCAGGTTCCACCTACAATAGGGACCAATCAACAACATGTTTAGTATCATAAACATATTGCTTTAATAAAGATGAATGGAAAACATTATGGACTCTTACATACGTGGGAAACGCTAGTTCATATTCCACTGGCCCTTTCTAGGCTAGTATTTCAAAAGGTTCACAAAATATAGGCTAACTTACCGCACCTACCCAAGCTCAACGAGCTTCGTTTGGCTTTTACTTTCAAGTAAACATGATTTCCTACTTGAAATTATTTATATTTTATTTTTTGATCCGTGTAACTTTTATGGCGGTCTTGTGCTTCTTTGAGGTTCACCTACACCTTGGTAACCAACTGTTCCAAGTCCATCAACAATTTAGGCCCTAACATGAGCCGATCCATCGGGCTATCCCAAGTAACCAATGTTTTACACTTCCATCCATAGAGTGCCTCAAAGGGGCTCATCTTGGCGGAAATCTGAGAAACATTGTTATACACAAAATTTGCGATATGCAGGTAATCCTCCAACTTCATGGGGTTGTTCATGACATACATTCGAAGCATGTCATCAAAAATATATTTTACTCTTTCTGTCTGCCCGTCTATCTGTGGGTGATATGTATTCCTAAAGTTCAACTGTGTCTCCAATCCAAAGAATAAATATCTCCAAAAGTTTCCTGTAAGCTTAACATCTCGATCCGAGATAATTTCCTTGGGTATCCCATGCAATCTAAATATCTCTTTCAAGAAGATATCAGCAATGTTCACTGCTTTGTAGGTCAAATTCATAGGAATGAAGTGTACTTCTTTCGACAACTTGTTGATGGCCACAAAAATAGAATCATTTTTCCTCTTACTTTTCGGTAAATAGGTGATGGAATCCATACTAATGACCTCCCACTTCCATTCCAGAATGGGTAATGCCTACAGCAATCCCATAGGATGTTGATGCTCAGCTTTGACTAGCTGAAATTACTAGCGTTTTGCAATAAATATTGCAATGTCGGCCTTTAACTTAGGCCAGAAAAAGTGTCTCTTGATGGCGGATATCATCTTTTGATATCTCAGGTGCCCTTAGTATGGTTCCCGATGAAATTCTGTGAGGATGCTGGACTGAAGGTCCCCTTTTTCTGGAACATACAAACGATCCTTAGACCATAGAAGTCTAGATTCATCTACCTTGTATTATTTTTGTTGTTGAAACAACTTGTCCTCCTGGACTTTCTTGAGGATTTCCACATAGAAAGGGTCAACTCTATTGATCGTTCTAATCCTCTCATGAAAATATTCATTGGTTTGACTCAAAGTCACCTTGTATATCATATGAGTTTGTCGGATCAAAGCATCGCCAACCTTATTCTCTTTACCCTTAATGTGATTTAGCTTGAAATGGTACTCACTAAGGAAATCCAACCACCTAGCTTGCCTGATATGGTTGATCAAATAAATATTTCAGACTCATATTGTTTGTCTTCAGAAGGAACTTTCTTTCCATGAGGTAGTTCCTCGACATCCTCAAAGCATGGATGATGGAAGCTAACTCAAGATCGTTTGTAGGGTAATTATGCTCATGTTATTTTAACTTCCAGAATTCATAACAAATCGCGTGATCGTTCTACAAGAGGACTCCTCCAAGTCCTTCCTTGCTTGCATTTGTGCAAATAATGAAATCCCCATTGGGATCCGCAATTCGTAACACCGGTGTGGTCATCAAAAGCTGCTTAAGATTTTGAAAAATTTCTTCACATTTAGTGGTCCATAAAAAATTACTTGCTTTCTTCTGTAAAGCAGTCATGGGGCAAGTGATTCTTGAGAAGTTCTCAATGAACTTTCGATAATATTCGGATAATCCCAAAAAGGAGCTAATGTTAGTGACACTAGTAGGAGTAGGCCAATCCTTTATTTCTTTAATCTTTTTTGGGTCCACATCTATCCCTATCTCAAAGATAATGTGACCTAAATACTATATCTGTGGTTTGTAAAAATCACATTTACTAAACTTAGCGTAAAGATGGTATTATCTCAACACTTGTAGTACTATGCAAAGGTGTTATTCATGTTATTATTTATTCTTCGAATAAACCAGTATGTTGTCTATAAAACCAAGATGAACTTATCCAGATACCTACTGAAGATGTTGTTCATCATAGACATAAAGTTTGCGGGTGCATTGGTCAACCTGAATGGCATCACTACAAACTTGCAGTGCCTGTACGTTGTACAAAAGGAGGTTTTGTGAATATCCTCATCACGAATCCATACTTGATGGTACCTGGATCACAGATCAATCTTTGAAAATATTCTGGCTCCTCCCACCTGATTGAACAAATCATTGATCCTAGGGAGTGGATAACAGTTCTTGATAGTCATTTTATTCAACTGACGATAATTGATGCACATTTGCATCATACCGTCCTTCTTCTTTACGAACAATATCGGTGCTCCCCAAGGAGACACACTAGGTTGTTTATACCCTTTCTCTATCAATTCTTGTAGTTGCAGTTTGAGTCCCACCAAATCAGGTGCACTCATGCAGTAAGGGGATTTAGAAGCCGGAACTGATCCGGGGGTCAGTTCGATGGAAAAGTCTAGATCTTGTTTCGGAGGTAATTCGAGGATTTCCTTGGGAAACACATCCTTGAATTCTTCAAGAATGGGGAAGTATTCTATGCATTGTTCTCTATCAAACTCTATGTATCAGATGTTCACTGCAAACAACTTGCAGTCTTTCCTAATGAATTTCTTCTCTTGTAAGGATTATATTTGCTGTACATAAAATTTCTTTGGAATACCCTGAACCTTTACTTGGTTCCCTTGGCTATCAGTACTCAATATAGACTTGTGCAATCAATCGAGCATGACATGGTGATGTTCCATCCAGTCCATGCTGAAAATTACATCATACGATCCTAAAGGTAGGATGTTCAGGTTTACTTTCGTAGGAAAACCATTCAGGTTTACCTCACATTCTTTAACAATTTCTAAAACTTTCTGTTTTGTACGTGCGGCTAACTGAACCAACCAAGGTTTATCATGTTTTACTTTTCCTAGTTTGCATTCGTAAACAATTTTTGGAAAAACATAGCTTCAATAAGCACCAGGATCAATAAGTTATGTGTGCAAGATATTACCTTCTATCTCAACCATTGTATCTTGATGATCTTCCTGTCGGCCATCCAATGCTGCATAGATTTGGGGTGTTCCAACTATGTCCTTAACAGTTGGTTCTTCTTGTAAGTTGTGCAAGACCCCACCGGTCTTTTTCTTACAATATCAGGAATAATGAGGCCCACTACATTTCCAGCACTCGATATGTAGCGGGGTAGCATTGGCTCCACTTGTTAGTGGTTTGTTAACATTAGCAGCTAGTATATAAGGATTTGTATGAGATTTATTAAACTTCTTGCTCACTTGAAGTCTATTATTTTTCTTTCTATATGGCTGTGGGTTGGACCTAGGTTTGCGGTTATGAGATAAGTTCTTAGACTTGTCTCGATTTCATTTCATGTTCTCCTGCCTTAGCTCTCCATGCTCATAATAGATTCTAACTTTATGCAGTGTGGTATCCAAGGTCTTAAGCATGTCAAAATCAATCATGTCCCAAAAATTGGGAGGAAGACATCTTAGCAGCTATTGGTTCTTTACTTTTTCTTCTTTGATGTATGTTACATTATGCAATAAATCTAGAAATCTATTAATAAATGCATCCATAGTCATGGATCTCATGCATAGTTCATGAAACTCTTTCACTTTTCTATCGAATAACCTTTCTGACATTTATTTATCTTTTAAAAGTTTTCAGAAGGTATCCCAGTGTATTTCTCTTAGCTCATCTGTCTTGGTGTGTTTTAAATCTCTCCACCATCTTGCTTCCTCGCCATCCAAGATATAGATGGCAAGATGAGCCTTCATCTCACTTTAGTAGATATGAACCTGGAATATTTACTCATGCCCAAAAGCCACTCTTCAACCCTCTCCCCAGTATTTACTTCTCCTTTATAGGTCGGGGCTCTTATTTTTCTAAACTCCCCCTAAATACTGTCATTGCTTCTTTGTTTCTTTCTTCGAGGAGAAGAGAGTCATCACTGGAAGGACTATGATGATCTCATTTCGGTGCTTCAGGGGGACATTCCTCTTTTTCTCCTTCTCTTGGGCTACTGGACCATTTATGGTAAGGTTATATTTTGGAACTGTTTTTGGACTGGATAGGTTTACCCTACGGGCTTCCTCCCATCATATTTCTTAGTAATGCTTCATTTATAGCTTGCTATTCTTTTCTTTCGTTCATACTGTCTTCTCTAAGACTTTGCAATTACGCTTAAAAACTATGTATAGTCTTCAAAATATCATAATTGAGATCCACCACCAGTTTCTCCTTCTAGGGTGGGGGTGTTCATTCTTCCTTGCTGGCTGTTATCTTCCTCAGTGTTCATAAACTAAATTGTTCAATGAAAGTTTCCTAAATTTTCAAAAAATTTAAATAAAAAAAAAATTTCCTGTTAGTAACAAATTTAATATCATAATTTATTTTCTTGGCAGTAAATGCTTGGTGCACCCATAGGTCTCTTAGTATTAAAACTGGGCTTCGATACCACTCGTAATGTCCCCAAAAATAAAAAAATAAAAAAAAATTATTACGCCAGTAAAAACTACCTATACGAAACATTATTAACTTGTGGAAATATATATCGTACACTACATGTACCACTGTTTACTTGTAAGTTTCTCTTACGATGTGTCATTTTACTTTCAGTCATTATTGTTAATGTTTTTTCCTTATGATGTCCTACTATTGTTTACTTCTTAGTTCTTATGGTTATACATTTGTCGCGTATGTGCCGTTTACTTGATTAAATGTTTCGTCCTTTCTTCATAGTCTTACTTGTTATTTATAAAGTCCTATCTTAACTTTGTTTATGGAAACAAAGTGGGTGAAGTGGAAGTACTCATTCTCCCATGACGGTCTGAGAGGTAAAGGTGTTTACTTCTCTGCATACTTACTTAGTTCTTTGAACTAAGGCACCTCTTTTATTTCATATCCAGATCATACTTTGCCACGGATTCTTATTTAAAGAGCATTGAATATCTTGATCCTAGTAGACCTACTACTTGTTGCTATGGTTCCCTACCAACTCAGATTTATAACATGGTAAGTGCTATTTTCGTCAATTTAGCTATGACAGCTAAATTTCCTAGGTACTACTGACACTTCATTATGGTTTATATCTCGTCTTTTATGTCTTAGTATATTTACACTCTATGTTTATTTTATTAACGATATTAAAATTTCCTATGTTTTCTATTTGCAGGTTATGATCTTGGCTTAAAAACCAGACCTTTGATTCTTATAAAGTTTAATTATTAACATGGCATATTTCATATGCCATGTTTACTAAACATTAAGCTTAGGGAAATGTATTGTATTAAGGATTTAAGCCTATGGTTTATATGTTATATTTAATACTTATTCCTGGTGGCTTGACTATGGACTAACGCTTACCATGCATGAACTATGCACTAAACATAACCTTGCAATGTATTAAACCTTGTGATATGTTTTGGGGTGGAAAAAATACCATATGGTTGAGCCATATGTTAATGGAGTTTAAACCTTACATGGAAATGGATACCAATGTTATAGCGATGTTACCAAACTATGGAAAAGTGGGTTTTGGCCTTGGATGTGGATACCAGCTGATGCCATTAATGCACCTTGATTTTCATGGAAGATCAAGCTTAGGGCTTGGAAAATGATGGACTTGTCATTTACTTGGTTTTTTGGGGTTTGGTCTTGGCTCTGTACAGGGAAAATGAAGGTGACCTATAGACTTTGAAGGTATTCTTTTTTTGGGTTTCATGTGTGTGATTCATTTTTGTTTTGTGACTCTTTGCATGGCCATGCTTCTCAACCTAGTTTCACATGGTGTTTGTAGGTGCCAAGGTATGGTGAAGAGTAGTGTGGCTCTAGCTCTATCATTGGTTTAAATGTGGTGCCAAGGTGCAAGGTAAACCTTGCCAAACAAGCCTATGCTTGTTGTCTCTCAGCCTATCTGCATTTTGTTTGAGTCATTTTGTTTGGGGCTTCTTTGTGGGGTTTGATGAACCTTTGGGCCTTTGTAGACAGACTTGGGTTTTTAAATATTTATTTGGAATGTTAAGCCATGGAGCGAGTCCCTTACAGGCCTCTGTAACTATTTGTTATGGTAATTTGTATTTTTGGATTTGAGGCTTTCATGCCCATGAAACACCATATCTTGCAATGGTACCAAAGCCCATGGCACGCCGGTGTAAAAGTTGAATACGATAATGGCATTAATGTGTAAATATATATACTGTGCATTTATGAAATTGGCAGTTGTTAATGTGCTTGTTGTGTATGTATTGGACTATTTAAGTGCTATTTGTTTGTTGTGTGGGTTAAAATATTGCATCTCGCATTTGTTAAGGGACTGTATATAAATGGTTTAATTACATCGTGGTTGTAATAGGGGTCAGTGCATGGGTTGAGGCCATGGAATGTATGGCATGATCCCTCCACAATTGTTGTGATAGCTTGATTTATTAAATCCCTTACTATGTCAATTTAATTGATGAATTAAGGAGTGTGGAGAAACCATGAGTATGACCCATGACAGTTCTCATGGGTGAAATCGTTAGCAGAGTTAGTTTTTTGTTTATATCCATACTGTGTATTTTATTTGGTTAGTCATGGCTTGGGTGAATGCTGGGCATAGCTTTAGATGGTTGTTTTACTGTTTATGATTTCATTGGTTTTAGAATATAATGTGGATTATGTGAGACATGGGTGCAAGCCCATGATGGCCTTCATTGATGTAGATAGACTTTTAAATG
This sequence comes from Pseudotsuga menziesii, assembly GCA_001517045.1. Classification (NCBI taxonomy): domain Eukaryota; kingdom Viridiplantae; phylum Streptophyta; class Pinopsida; order Pinales; family Pinaceae; genus Pseudotsuga; species Pseudotsuga menziesii. Next base: position 127,071 of record LPNX010859349.1, on the reverse strand, counting down.
GAACAAGCAATATTTATTCTGGCCGAGGCTATTCTTACATAACTGGGAAGAAACTAAGGTCTTACGACCTCACTGTAGCGTAATGGTTTGTTATTTGTAATATTATTGAGTTTATTAATTTAGACCGCATATGTTGTATGTATAACGTGGCCATCGTAACAATACACACACGATTTGAATCCTATTCATGGTTAAGTGAGTTGTATTTTTAATTAGGCAAGGGTTGGGCTTTTATGCCCATAGGATTATATTCTTGTTCCCATTGTAACTATTTGGAACTGTGTAAAGATGTTGATATGGTTTATAATTGAAAGTGTTTCTTTAAATGTGTAAAGATTGTGATATGGTGTTTAATTCGTTATATGGGAAGACTTGCAGAGTTAGGTAATTTGTTACTATTTGTGTATATATAAGTTATGGTTGTTTTATAGAGGCTTGCAACTTGGGTTTGTGAACCCACAGGGGTCAATATCATGACCTCTGTTTAAAATTACAGAGTCCTCAATTTGTTTTAAATGTTTACTTGGTTAGTTTCTAAATAATGGTTATGAGCTTTACTAGATGGGACCTTTGAAATACTTGTGCATGTAATTTTGACATTTTTTAATCTAAATACGAGTACTGTTGATTTAGATGTGAACAAAGATGTGAATCTTGGAACAAAAGAATGGCCACGATACTTCTTGTTCATTTATTTATAATGATGTTATATAATGGAATGATTTAGTAGTTAGCAGGTATTTAATGCGCAAACCTTGAAAGGTATTTTAATGATTTATTTATCTTAGATCTAAATGTAGAATACCTATAGAGGACCAGCCGACTTTTGTGTTTCTAAATAGGACCAACCTTATCCTCTTAGGTTGGTCCTTGAGGACAATAGTTTCTAAATAATGAGATTTATTAGTTTATGAAAATATCATGCAATATTAACGAAAATTAACATAGGAATTATATTTTATGAGTTATCTTACTATTTAAATGTTGCAGGGTGGAATTTCTGAGAGACTTGGATCACAAAGGAGGGTATCCCGCTCACCACTTACGGTCTCTCCTGAGGTGAGCTATTTAAGATTTGAAAACTTAATTTTTATTTTTAAATTGTTTTTTATACTTGTGTAATTTCCTGTAGGAGTTGACATTTGATTGTTGTTGTTTTAGAGCCCAAGAGGAGGTGGTCGAAGCGGCAAGAAGGATCGAGCTTCCTCTAGCTCGAAGAAGAGGAAGCTCGATTTTGGAGGTGCACCTGAGAGATATGAGGGTGGGAAGGAGGATTGAGAGACCCTCTTATGTACACTATCCATGCTGTGGCATTTTGGCATGAGTGGCCATATTTTGTATAGGGAACAAGTTGCCATATTTTGTATAGGGAGCGAGTTGTCATTGTATAGACATTGGAAACGATGTTCCATTTTTCACTACTACTGTATATGATTCGAAATTTTTGTATATGAATATATAATTTTGCACTTCTTTATATTACTTTTCCTTTGATTACATATTTTCATACATTATGTCGAATGCAGTAGTAGATTGCAATTGATGCGTTTGCAATACTTATTGTTGATGAAGCAACAAAGTCTGTATGTTCACAATAAAATGCATAAAAATTCTAACATTGTAGGTTAGTTAACAAAAAAAATAGACAACTGCATAAATGTGTGCAATAACAATGATAATTTTAAATACTAAATACCTGATCTTGTAAATCATAGTGAAAATAATTTTTCAATCTAGCAAATTTTTCCATGAAGTATTCCTCTTGCAACCAAATAATTTTATCAACATATTTTTCTAGTTTTCCAAGCCTCCCTTCACCCCTTAGCCCTTCCATTTTTTGTCTCGACTTTTCATACCTATATTCGGCCATGTTATTGCAGAACTAAACCCTAAGGACCTAGACCTAACTAGACACCTAACGTAAACCCCTAGCTTTCTACCCTTCCAAACCCTTCCTATGCTCTCCATATCATAGACCTAGTTTTTTACCTTTCCACCTCTCCTCTCTTATTTCCTAACCCTAAGCTTCGAATCTCATACTCCTATCCTCAACCTATAGGATCATACCTTGCCCCCCTTTCAAAACCCCTTCTCTAGCCTTAACATCCCTCCTAGGACTCTACATGTCAAGCTCTCTTAAACCCTATCTACCAACAACTCCTAGTTAAGAATCAATTGTAACTAAACTTGGTCACTCATTCAAAGAGTGTGTAATATTATTTCCTTATCTCTCCTCCACAACAAACACACCAAGTAACCTTAGGGTTTCTCAAATTCCACAATCCCTAGCGTTCTTCTCTCACAAAAGCTACAAATTTAAATACTTTCTTTTCTCCTCAAGGTGAATTTCATGAAGAATTTCATATAGCCCTTTGTTGAACCATAACTCTTATTGAACCAACATACTAACACCTACCCTCTCCCTTCTCAATGTTACCTTCCTTTGTGAAAGATACACAATCCTAGAGGACTGTGTATATTAATGACATTTTCATCCATACATAAGAAGTTTTGACTGTCATCTACAAGTACATTTGCACAACTAAAATACCAAAAATAGCTCTAAAAAACATGTACAATATACCATATTTGTTGAGAACTATCATATAGGTGCATGTTGGCACTCTTCGAATGACTGGAAATTACCATTTGGGACAATCATAGTGAATTTGTCTTATCTGGAAAATACATTTAGCTTGACAGTCCCATTCATTAACCAAGTTGGAATTGACAATACTTGTAGTCGACTTGCATTTACCTAACAATTGTCTTCCTAATTGCAAACTTGAAATTGACATAGCTATTGCATCTTTAATTTGACTGGAAGTAACATTTTGGGACATTCAAACTTGGCTGAAATTTAACTTAGGTTTGATAGTCTTATTCACTGTCCAAAGTGGAATAGAAAGAACTTGTTTTCCTTTAGTATTTACATAATAATTATTGTCTCATTTTGCAAGCTAGAAATTGATATTGGAATGATCTTCTCTTACCATTTGATTTACTAGAAATTTCATAGTATTGATGAGCTGAGAATCATATTGAACATGAATGTTGTTGGCTTGCATTTGTTACATCTACTTGGAAAACATTGAATTTGATAAATTTGATAATTTATATCTTTTGAAGATGAAGTTGACATTGCTTAATCTCATTGAATGCATACATATTTGTTATGCTATTGTTGATCACTTGCAATTATAATTATCTCTTGTACTTGTTTCTTTGGCATAGGTTAACTGAAGTTTAAGGGTTAGCATGCATAACTTAGGGTTTAGAATCAACGAGGAAACCATAACCCTAACTGAACTTTAAAGGTTAGCATGCATAACCAAGGATTTATCATCAATGAGGAAACCCTAATCCAAATAGTGTTTTTTGGTTATCATGTATAACCTAGGGTTTATAATCAATGAGGAAACCCTAAACCTAGGAGGGAAACCCTAACAACAATGCTACCTAACCATGCCTTGTGGCCTCTTATAAAGTAACTTTTTGTTTGTATATGAGCATGCCTAGGATTACAGTCATGTGTCACATATTCTTTGTAGACTAATCAAATGAAATTCTCTTTATGGTTTATCATGCACAAATTGCACAAGTTGATGTTAATAAATGGGGAAAAGTTAACCCTAACAAGGAAACCATTTTCACTTGGCTAGAAATCATTCTTAGTTTGACAGTGCTATCTTCATGAAAAGTGAATTGATTGAGGTTTATGTCAATGTATGTCGGTTGCAAAAGAGGTTGACTTTGTATGATATGTTGATAACGTCCCATCAACACCACTAACATGCTTCAACCACATGCATAATTGAAAGGAAAACTACATCCAATGTTATTCGTAATGACCCAACCAACCATTAAATAAAATATTGAATCATCCTTAGTGTTTGACCCCCCTCTTTCACAATAAATATTCATAATGGTTGTTGTCTTTGAAGCATATATTCAAGGTATATGATCTATTCTAGGTATATGGTCTATTATAGCTACATATATTCTATGTATATGGTCTATTGGTTTCTAGTTAAGTGAGACCAACAAATCTAATTATCTAAACCTAGCGACTTCATGAAAATCTAGTTTGTAATTGTATGTGTAAATGTGTAAACACTGTTTCTTAGGTTTAAGGTTTGTACTTCATGAAACACTATATTTTTTTCTATTCATTCTTGTATATTAGGTATATGTCTATGTTTCCAGGGTACCCATACCCAGGTATAGGGTACACGTACTACATATGGACTTTGGTTCAGAACTTATGTCAAACACTTTGCAACACTATTCAAATTCCACTGAATATTGTCCAAATCTAGTAGATTGATTTTACATTGATTTACAATGAATGTTTTTTATGGTTTTGTGTTCATTGCTCATTGAACAAAATTTGACTACCAAATGTGCACATAAAAAATATACATATGTATTCAATATTGAGAAATACACTCACATCAATGCATGAATATATTTGGCAATTTTCAAAATTTTATTTCGCAATTCATGAAACCCTAGTTGGCTTGATACTTGTAATCCATGTATGTGTCTCTACTTCTATTTCATACAATTATTTGTTTATACTTGTAATTCATAAAGCCTTGGTTTCATTGTTGTAGTGAAGGTACATATATTCTAGTTATATGGTATATTGGTTTCTAGTTGAGTGATACTAACAAATCTAATTATCTAAACCTATTGAGTTCATAAACCTTGGTTTTTATTTCTATGTCTAAAATGTGTGAACCATAGTTTTTAGGCTTGTGGTTTGTAGTTCATGAAACCCTGTCTATGTTGTAGTGCAGGTACATATCTTCTAGGTATATGGTCTACTAGTTTCTAGTTGAGTGAGACTAACAAATATAATGATATAAACCTAATGAGTTCATAAACCCTAGTTTGTAGTTCTTTGTCTAAATTTGTGAACCCTAGCTTTTAAGTTTGTGGTTTGTAGTTCAAGAAACCCTAGGTTTCTTGAAATTTGTTCTTATATATTAGGTATATGGTCTAAGTTTATTTACGTGCGTATGTGGTCCTAGTTTGTAGATGTATGTGTAAATTTGTAATCCTTATTTTTTAGGTTTGTGGTGTGTAGTCATGAAACCCTAGTTTTTTTTCTATTTGTTCATGTAGCTTAGGTATATGGTTTAATTGTTTCTACATAAGTGAGAATAAGATAGCACATGATCTCTATGTATGTGAATTTCTACTTCATAAACCCTAGTTTGTAGTTGTATGCGTAAATTTATAAACACTAGTTTTTAGGTTTATGGTTTGTAGTTTGTGAAACCCTAGTTTTTTTGTTGTTTTCTCTTTGAGCTTAGGTATATGGCCTAAGTGGTTCTACATAAGAGAGACTAAAATAATACTTCATCTCTATGTATGGGAAACTCTTTCAACCCATGAAACCCTAATTGGCTATATACTTGTAATTCATGTATGAGTTTTTATTTCTAATTCATACAGTTATGTGTTTCTACTTGTAATTCATGAAACTCTAGTTTATTTTTGTTGTGTAGGTACATAGCTTATAGGTATATGGTCTATTGGTTTCTAGGTAATAGCATTCCAAGAGACCAACGGAGTCATCGGTTCATCGCTACAACCTCCGGTTGTCGATTTATGTCGAGTGGAAAGTCACATGAAAATGTCATTTAGGGACTCTTGCTGACTCTCAGGCTAGGAGAGAAAAAAAAAATGAAGCAGTAAGATTGCATGATTTTGGATCCGGTCACGTGTGTATGGGCAATGTCGATATGGGAAAAATACCGACATTGGAACTGTGGATGGTTTTGCATAGTTGACCCACCAATGCAAGAGTTGCATTGAAGGAAGTTGAGAAAAACCCTAGTTTATGAAATAGATGCATAATAGAGTCACTACGTGATGAAAACATGTTGGAGAGGCCCCCCTAGATGTAATGGCATTCTAGGAGACCAATGGAGTCAAAGGTTTGTCGATCCAACCTCCGGTTGGCGAGTTATGTCAAGTTGAAAGTCACATGAAAATGTCGATCAGGGACACTTGGTGACTCTTGGTGTCATGTCCACACCCCTCATACCAATGATGGAGAGGACGCAACCATCAGACTAACTTTCAAATGGGAAGTATAGTCCCATGAACATAAGGTAAACATGAATTTGACTAAAAACACAATTAGATGCATACATCATTAACGTACAATGGAAGAAAATACATTCCATTCAAGTATTCAACATGTTCATGATAATTCATAAGCAAATACAATTGTAGAGACAGAATACACAAGAATACTTATCTTTCAATGAATCTGGCCCACAACTAGCTACATCGTTGCAACATTCCACCCAACCATAGGCCAGTGTACTCATCAATCTCTCAGCACCACTGCCACCCTTGATCTGCGCATCATTCCACAATAACATATGGAACAACCATAGGCTCACACATAGCCTAAATCATACATCCATGGTAAATCCAACACACAGTTGGGTTCCACGGACTTACACAGGAACATAGCCAAATTTTATACCAGTCACAGCCAAGCCAACAAATGAGTTTAATAGGCTATCAGCCAAGCCATCCTTTAATTTGGGTTTGTCAGGCTTCTAAGGAAGTGGACAGGAAGAACTGCTAAGTTAGTGAGCTCATCCATAGAGCTAAGGAAACCCTCACAAGATCTATCTGGCCCAGTAATCAGATGGTATACACACCTAACACAAGAAATTTTCCTCTTCTCTGCTCAACGATTCGTCAGGATACCCCTTCCATTCCAGTGCTCTTCAAGGTGTGCATAGGAGGTCAACCAACCACTCTTATGTTATTGTGAGGTTCCACACCAATTTTATCAAGCACATTCTACATTTCTTCCACTCCTAGTCTTGTATATAGTTCAAACCGAAACAATGATGGAATACCCAGTAATTAAAAGGTTTTGTGACTATAGGAAAACATCATGGGATCCAAAATCCAAAGTCCAATTGAGGGAAAACAGCCCCCTAACATCCATTCAATTTCCCCTAGATGTTTTGGCCCTAATGTGGAAAAAAAGGACTCAATGTGCCCAATAAATCATGGTTCTCTTCTCCCATTCATTGGGCAACACTAATAGATGAAAATCCCCACCGTCGGCATGTAGTAGGACACCAAAAAACTCAACAAATATCCCAACCACTAGATCTTAAAGAAAACACCTCATAACCATGGTAAAAATGCATGAAACCATAGAAAACGTAACTGGGGAAAACACACAACAGATCCAAGGACATAAGGAAGAGAAGGTTGTGGATGTCGAAATGCATCACACACTCACAATGACTGAAAAGTGAGGGAAAAGAACCCTACGAGCTTCCAACTACATGAGGAAAACCCCCTCCATGAGTGAAAGATTTCTGACCTCCCTGCCTCCGAGATGCGGTTGGATTCCATCCCATGAGGAAAGAAATGGGTGAATACTTCTTGAGGATGCATGAGGGATACCCACGTGCATGAGGGATGGGTATTTAATACCTGACATGGGATCTTACTTGCCCAAGAAGACAAGAAAATGTTATTGGATGACTGGGCAGAAAAGACAAAAAACGTAGATGAACCATTTTATGGGTTTTCCTGTAATGTCCCCAAAAATCAAAAAAAAAATTATAGGATAGTAAAAACTACCTAGATGGAACATTACTTACTTACAGAACTCTATCATGCACTTTATGTATCTTTATTTAGTCGTAAGTTGTTCTTATGTTCTGTCGTTTAAATTTCAGTCGTTACTTTAATGTATTTTACTTATGATGTTGTACTGATGTTTACTACTTAGTAATACGTTTACACTTTTGTCGCTTATGTGTCGTCATTGGATCTATGTGCTCCATCCTTTGTGCATTGTTGCACTTGTTAATTATGGAGTCCTAACTTAACTTTTTTGTGGAAACAGAGTGGGTGGAGTGGCAGGACTTGTTCTCCCATGATGGTTTGAGAGGTAAAGTATTACTTTGTTACACAGGATTACTTAGTTCAATCGAAGTAAGGCACTTCTTTTATTTATATGCAGTTCATTAATTTTGCGAAGGGATCCGGTGTAAAGTGTGTTGACAGTATTGATCCTAGAGGACCTGTTGCTAGTTGTTACGTTGCTTATCAACTTGGTTTTATAACTTGGTAAGTGTTGTTATCATCAATGTAGCTACTACAACTGAATTTCCTGTACACTAACTATTCTTAGTTTGTTTTAAATTCGTTAGTCTATATGTCATTAATACTTTTTACGTTCTATATGTATTTTCACTATACCTAATAACATCTCTTATTTTCTTTTATTTCGAAGGTAAATATATTGGCTTAAGAGCAGACCTTTGATTTTGATGAGGGTTAAAAAGTTAACATGGGATATTGCATATGCCATGTTCACTAAGCCTCTAAGCTTAACACACTTCATGTTGGATTTAATTTAAGGCTATAAGCCTAAAGTGCATTTTATTTAACTTATAATATGTATGCCTTATAGAATTACACCTTGGACAAACGCATCCTATGGACTATGTATTATCGAACTCATACCATAATCCAATCCTTGTAATTATATTAACGCTGTGATAGAGTTGGGGTGGCAACATAACATATGGTAGAAACCATATGATAGCAGGGTTTAAGCTTGCATGTGGGAGGTGGCCATATGTTGTAATGAAACAAATCGTAAACTATAGAGAGTGCATTTTACATGGGTTTAATGGTTTCCATCTGGTGCATTCAATGCGTTTGGAAAAACGTGACAGCCTTCCCTTAGGCTTGGCTCAATATGGTTGTGTGTTGTTTATCATTTGGGATTTTTCACTTTGGCTCTACGTAGGGGAAAGACCATGGAGGTGACCCCCAGACTGTGAGGTGTGTCCTCATTGGGTCTATACGCTTGCACATTTGTTTGGATTAATTCTTGTTATCATGTCCATACTTCTCATCCCTAGTTCTACTTGTGTTTGCGGGTACCGAAAGGTAATGAGGAGCAATGTGGCTTCAACTCTCTATGGGATCCAAACATTTGCAAGTGTGGCCATGGTAAGCTTGTGAGAAAAACTATACTTGCTACCTCTCGACCCTCTTGGGACTCGACTGCGCATAGATTTGATTGGTTGGGGTTTTATGTTGTGGGTTTCGATGTGGGGATTTTTACTATTCTCCTTCGGGCATATGATTCCAAACTTGGGTTTTGAATAGTATCTTGATGGCTTCGACCGTGGAGTGAAGTCGCACTCCCTCTGGTTCTATGTATAAATTTGGGTTTGAAATTTTACTTGGGTTTTTTAGCAGCGAAGAGAGGAAATTTTGGGCTTCTTAGCACATTTGGTTTTTGTTTATGCAAATCGTGTTTTTAGTTGGGGATTTTAGCCATAGGATGCACCATTTCTTGCAATGGTGCGTTAGCCCATTGGCATGCCTGTGTAAACTTATTTATGATCTTTATTATGATGACTGTGTATTTAATTTTGCAAGATCTGTGTAAATGGATACATATTATTTTTATTATTTGTTTTATCATGATTTTAACTTATGAGGTGCATAGCATGATTTTGCTGCGTTATTTTTTGGTTATGGTGGATTTATGTGGACATTAATCAGCTTGAAATTTCTGTGTATCATGTTGTTACTTAGTTTGTAATGTAAATATATGGAGAGCATGGGTATAGGCCATGTCATGAATGACATGAGCCTTCCCACAGTGCTGTGATAGTATACCGTACGGTTAATTTTGGAATGAATGTGTATTAAAACAAAACTTGGCTGAGGCCATGACTTATGTGAGTGATGTGGAATCATTGGTTTCGTAGTGTCAGGGTTTAAAGAAACTTGATGGCATTTTTTGTTTAATATGTATTGGTTGTATTTTAATAACCATGGCCCACATATGATTTGATGTATAGCGTGGCCTATGTAAAATGGTTATAGGATTTGGTGGTCGTTTTCTATATACATTACTTATGGTTTTGTTATTATAGCTTTTCCATGGGAATCGATGTCGCGACCTCTAATGGAAACCAGGGTTTTTAATGTAATGAAATGAATGTATTTTGATAAATAAAAACAAACTGGACTTACATGCCCGCAGGATTTGATTCCTGTTCTTTTTTGCAATACATGGATTTATAATATGATTTTGATGTTGTTTTACTATGATATGTTTACTGTATATGATGTATTATTTTAATTTGGATTATGATAATGTTGATGACTTATGTAATTTTGTTTATGGTTATGTATAGATGGAAAAGTTATAACTGTGGATTCTTTTGTATGAATTATGATCAAAGATTTCTAACAGACCACATGGATGGTCACGCTGCTTCCTTTGTTTATTTAATTCTGATACTGATAATTTAAAATCAAGTTTCAATACTAGTATATTTTTATTATGATAGACCTTGAAAGGTCTTATATGAGTTATTTAATTTTTTGAAATTAATTGTATAATTAGTTTTCATAATTGTTTATACCTAATGGCCTTATCTGTATATATATATAATTTTTATCTATAAAGTAGCTCTGTTTGTAAATAATACCCTAAGGTATTTATTTAGTATACTTATTTCTTTAAACTTGCTCCTATGATTAAATCTACTATAATTGGAAACATGTCTCTACTGACAAATGTAATATGTTAGTAGAGTTATAAATAATAGGTGAGCAACAAATAGCAGGTCTGGATTTACCTAGTGTACAATAATAATTTCTGAGTATTGAATGAATACATGAACAAACTTTACAGATGAAATCCTAACTATATACATACTATCATAATATTTACAACTCGAGGGAGTATTGAAGAGAATACAAACCCTAAAAGATTCTAGGAAGAACATCAATTACATAGGGTTAGTAGATACATTGGAAATATCCATCTAACATATTCATTATATAATCTAGAAGATAGAATAGACAGTCTAGGGTTAGATTTTAAAATAGGTAACCCTAGGAGATATGGACAGAACCATTATTTCCAGGGTTAATAATATATAAAGAGAATTTATATAAAGTAGCTAACATTTACCCTAGAAATGAACTTAACATACTCAGAACTCATACCTATAATTTTTCTTCCTGAAGCTCCTTTAATGGATGAACCTACACACTTTTTAAATAACTAGAATTATCAATTTAAGACAGATTGGACCTATTATTTTGATGACCAAATCACTTGGGAACTACCATGTTTCTCCCAACCATGACCTGAAACCATTCTTGGTTCCAATCTGGATCCCCCCGAGATGGACTCCAACATGCAAGTAGCTTAGAGCTCCTAAGGTAGGGTTTCGTAACTGGTATTTAGTTATGAATCAATCGTCTTTTCCTTACACGAGAAAATTCTCCAAGAAAACACTTAAGAACAAAAACAGGTAGAATAATAATTCTCCAAGATAAAATTCAGAACCCGAAGCCTTTGCTTGGATTTAGTCTTTATAGACAGGATTTTTAGTCAAAGGGACAGTTAAATCAAGAAACCTTGGTTTCTTGATTTAAACCTTTTTAATTACTAGGGGTAATTTTAAATACTTAACCTAGGAACTTTTAACTAGTTCCTAGTTAAACTTTTATAGGTATTATACTATTTATAAATCCTTTAATAATAAATAATAATTGATGGAGCTTCTCTTATTTCTTTTATTTAATTATATATTTAATCGTAATTAATTCTTCATACATACTATGTATAAAATACATAGTATTATAACACTTGTTAACATTTGTCTCCGAGCATAATATACCATGATCCCTCGACTAAATGACACTTCTTCATTAAGGTCAAGTAGATAGGTGGCTTAGGTATACTAGTCTAGGAAACTCTAAACATCCTTGCATGTTGGATTTCCCTCGTATAATGTGGTATCTCTGCAATACTTTGATGAGAATATAGAAATTTGAAATTTCATTTAATCACTTATAAATAAGTATGATGAGATCAGTATTTTTCTTGATTTGTTTTCACTCGAAAGTTATTAAATTATTTCCAGTAACCCCTATCACTTACCAGAGCCCATACTCAATGCCTATAGCATGGAGTTACAAATATAATGCAATTCTAGATATTTCACTCAACACTAAATGATAGAATGTACTTGTACAATACACCTAGGGATACAATGGCCAAGGATATGATGCTCCAAATATTATGCTCAACATCAAAATGGAAGGCTCCAGGGCTTATGCCCAACACATCCAATTATCTTCTCATTTGTTTCAGAGCTCCTCGCTCAACACAAAGGTAATTACTCGTGTTTTAGAGATTCTTGCTCACACAATTCATTAATCACTCAAGTGTTCTAGAGCTCCTCGCTCAACACAAAACATCTCATCAATCATGTGCTTCAAGGTCCATGCCCAACACAAATAAGAATATACATATATCATCAATAATTGGCTTATGCCCAATATATAAAACAAATTGTCATGTTCATATGTAGTGGGGTCCTTGACCCAATATAAAATAAAACATTAAGATAATCATCATAATCAATAGACACATGTCTATAAGTGTTAGGTCCAAAATTCAGGATATTACATCCCTCCCCACTTAGAACAACACCATCCCTGGTTTTTTAGGGACTCGAAACAATGTCATGAAACAAGGGGGGTAAGCCTTTCTCATGGTGGCCTCGTTCTCCCAGGTAGCTTCATCACCCTCAAATTACTTCCACTGCACTTTCAATTGGACCATGGTACGCTTCTAAAGCTATACTTCTCTTTTGTCCAATATATGAGTAGGCTCAGGTGCAAACTCCCCATTAGGTTCCACTTATAATAGGGACCAATCAACAACATGTTTAGTATCATAAAGATACCTCTTTAACAAATATGCATGGAAAATATTGTAGACTCTTACATGCACAGGAAACGCTAGTTCATAAGCCATTGGCCCTTTGTTGGCCAGTAATTCAAAATTTTTGCAAAATCTAGGTGCTAACTTACCACACCTACCCAAGATCAATGAGTTTCATTTGGATTTTACTTTCAAGTAAACATGATCGCCTATTTGAAAATATTTATCCTTTCTTTTCTGATCTGCTTAAATTTTTTGGTGGTCTTGTGCCTCTTTAAGGTTCGCCTGGACCTTCATAACCAAATGTTCTACGTCCATCAACAAATCAGGCCCTAACATGAGCCGACCCACTAGGCTATCCCAAGTAACCGATGTCCTACACTTTCGTCCATAGAGTACCTCAAAGGGACTCATCTTGGCGGAAGCCTGATAACCATTTTTATATGCAAACTTTGCGAGATCCCTGGTTTTATTTGTGTTTGCAGGTACCAAAAGTTAATAAGGATCAATGTGGCTTCAATTTGTTGTGGGATCCAAACATTTGCAAGCATGTCCACGGAAACCATATGAGCAAAACTCTACTTCCTACCTCTTGGACCTCTTGGGCAAAGTACGCATAGATTTGATCGGTTGGGGTTTTATGCTATGGGTTTCGATGTGGGGGTTTTTAAGATTCGCCTTCGGGCATATGATTACAGACTTGGGTTTTGAACTGTATCTTGATGGCTTTTATCGTGGAGTGAAGTCACACTCCCTCTAGTTTTGTGTATAAATTTTGGCTTGAAATTTTACTTGGGTTGTTTAGCAACGAAGAGAGGAAAGCATGGGACTCTTAGCACATTTGGTTTTTGTTTATGCAAATCTTATTTTTAGTTGGGACTTTAATCCATGGGTTGTACCATTTCTTGCAATGGTGTGTTAGCCCATTGGCATGCCTATGTAAACTTGTTTATGATATTTATTATGGATACATACTATTTTTATTGTTTGTTTTATCATGATTTTAACTTACAAGGTGCATAGCACGATTTCCCTACATTATTATGTGGTTATGGTGGATTTATGTGCACATTCGTTGGCTTGAAGGTTCTGTGTAGTACGACATTACTTAGTTTGTAATGTAAATATATGAACCGTGTGGGTATAGGCCATGCCATGAATGACATGAGCCTTCCCATAGTGCTGCGATAGTATAGTGTAGGGTTAATTTTTGTAGGACTGTGTATTAAAATAAAAATTGGACAAGGCCATGACTTATGTCAGTGTTGTGAAATTGTTGGTTTCGTATCTTGAAGGTTTAAATACGCTCGATTGCGTTTGTTGTTTAATATGTATTGATTGTATTTTAATAACCACAACCCGCATACTATTTGAAGTATAGCATGGCCTGTGTAAAATGGTTATAGTATTTGGTTGTCATTTTGTATATACATTACTTATGGTTTTGTTATTATGGATTTTCTGTGGGTTTGGACATCCATGGGAATCGATGTTGTGACCTCTATTGGCAAGCAGTGTTTTTAATGTAATGTAATGAATGTATTTTGATAAATAAAAACAAATTGGGCTTGCATTCCCGCAGGATTTGATTCTTGTTCCTGTTTGCAATACATGGATTTATAATATGATTTTGATTATGTTTTACTATGATATGTTTACTATATATGATGTATTATTTTAATCTGGATTATGATAATGTTGATGAGTTATGTAATTTTGTTTATGGTTATGTATAGATGGAAAAGTTAGAACTGTGGATTGTTTTGTATGAATTATGATCAAAGATTTGTAACGGACCACATGGATGGTCATGATGCTTCCTTTGTTTATTTAATTATGATACTGATAATTTAAAAGCAAGTTTCTATACTAGTATATTTTTATTATGACAGACCTTGAAAGGTCTTTATGAGTTATTTAATTTTTGGAAATTAATTGTATAGTTAGTTTTCATAACTATTTATAACTTATGGCCTTATGTGTGTGTGTGTGTGTGTGTATAATTTTTATCTATAAAGCAGTTATGTTTGTAAATAATACCCTAAGGTATCTATTTAGTATACTTATTTCTTTAAACTTACTCCTATGATTAAATCTTCTATAATCTGAAACATGTATCTACTGACAAATGTAATATGTCAGAAGAGTTATAAATAATAGGTGAGCAATAAATAGCAGGTCTAAATTTACCTAGTGTACAGTAATAATTTCTGAATATTGAATGAATACAGAAACAAACTTTAGAGATGAAATCCTAACTATATACAGCCTATGATAATATTTACAACCCTAGGGAGTATTGAAGAGAATACAAACCCTAGCAAAATCTAGGTATAAAATCAATTACATAAGGTTAGTACATACATTGGAAACATTCATCTAACATATTCATTATATAATCTACAAGATACCATAGGAAGTCTAGGGTTATATTTTAAGATATGTAACCCTAGGAGATATGGACAAAACCATTATTTCCAGGGTTAATAATATATAAAGAGCATTTATATAAAGCAACTAGCATTTACCCTAGAAAAGAAGTTGACATACTAAGAATTTATACCTGTAATTTTTCTTCCTAAAGATCCTTTAATGGCTGAACCTACACACTTTTTACATAACCAACATTCTTAATTTAAGATAGATATAACCTCTATTTTTTATGACCAAATCCCTTCGGAACTACCACGTTCCTCCCAACCATGATCCAGAACCATTCCTAGTTCTAATCCGGATCCCCCCGAGTTGGACTCCAACATGAAAGTAGCTTAGAGCTCCTAAGGTAGGGTTTCCTAACTAGTATTCAGTTGTGAATCAATCTTTTTTTCCTTACAGGATAAAATTCTCCAAGAAAACACTTGAGAGAAAAAATAGGCAGAATAATAATTCTCCAAGATAGAAATCAAAACCCCAAGCCTTTGCTTGGATTCAATCTTTATAGACAGACTTTTTATTCAAATGGACAGTTAAATCAAGAAACCTTGGTTTCTTGATTTAACCCTTTTTAATTACTTGGGGTAATTTTAAATACTTAACCTAGGAACTTTTAACTAGTTCCTAGTTAAACTTTTATAGGTATTATACTATTTATAAATCCTTCAATAATAAATAATAATTAATGGAGCTTCTCTTATTTCTTTTATTTAATTATATATTTAATCATAATTAATTCTTTATACATACTATGTATAAAATACATAGTATTATAATACTTGTTAAGATTTGTCTCCGGGCATCATATACCATGATCCTTCAAATAAATGACACTTCTTCATTAAGGTCAAGTAGATAGGTGGCTTAGGTCTACTAGGATAGGCAACTCTAACCATCCTTTCATGTTGGAGTTCCCTCGTATAATGTGGTAGCTCTTCAGTACTTTGATTAGAATACAAAAATTTTAAATTTCATTTAATCACTTATAAATAAATATGATGAGATCAATATTTTTCTCGATTCGTTTTCACTCGGAAGTTATTAAATTATTTTCAGTAACCCATAGCGCTTACTAGAGCCCATACTCAACGCCTATATTAGGGAGTTACAAACATAGTGCAATTCTAGAGCTTTCGTTCAACACTAAATGCTAGAATGTACTTGTACAATACACCTAGGGATATAATGGCCAAGGATCTAATGCTCTAGAGCTTATGATCAACATCAACATGGAAGGATCTAGGACTTATTCCCAACACATCCAATTATATTCTCATGTGTTCCAGAGCTTCTCTCTCAACACAAAGGTAAGTACTCATGTGTTCCAAAGCTTCTCACTCACACAATTCATCAATCACTCAAGTGTTCTAGGGCTCCTCACTCAACACAAAACATCTCACCAATCATGTGCTTCAGGGTCCATTCCCAACACAAACAATCATATACATATATCATCAATAATTGGCTTACGCCAAATATATAAAACAAATCATCATGTTCATATGCAGTGGGGTCCTTGACCCAATATAAAATAAAACATCAAGATAATCATCATAATCAATAGACACATGCCTGTAAGTGTTACGTCCAAAATTCAGGATATTACATCTCCCCTTAGACATGGATTTTCCCATAGGCTCAGAAGTTTAATCATTCCCCCCCTTCCAATTCCTTCTGAAAACATGCCCCCATCTCTTTAACGTTGTGGCGTGTAGCTAGTCGTGGTATTGATGTATCAACATATTGTGCATGGCTATCATATAAACGATCGGCATCGATTTTAATCGCCAAAACATAAAACAATAAATCCATGGTGGGGCCTTTTCCTTAAGCTCCACACCACGATTCAATACAATATTTACATCACATGCAATTTGATACCATGGGGTCAAAACCGGGGTGTTACACTTGGTTCGAGAGCGAAAAACCAAATAGAGTAGAAATATTGCATGTCGATGGCTCTGGCAAGTGTGTTTGGGAAATTTCGATATGGGAACACTACAAATACTTGCACGCTGGAGGGTTTTGCAAAGTTGAACCACCAATGTGAGAGTTGCATTGAAGGAAATTGAGCAAAACCATAGTTTACAAAACTAATGCACAATGAAGTCACTGGGCCATACAAACATAGTGGAGAGGTACCCTTATAAGTAATGGCATTCCACGAGACCAGCAGAGTTGATGGTTTGTTGATCTCACCACCAAGTCACATGAAAATGGCATTTAGGGACACTTGTTAACTCTCGGTCCAGGAAAAAAAAACAAATAGATCAGCAAGATTGCACATCGTTGGATCTGGAAAGTGTGTATGGGAAATTCCTATATGGGAACACTACCAATGCTAGAACAGTGGAGGGATTTACAGAGTTTACCCACCAATGCAAGAGTTCGATTGAAGGAAATTAAGGAAAACTGTAGTTTATAAAATCGATGCACAATAAAGTCATTGGGCCATGAAAGAATCATGGAGAGGGACCCATAGAGGTAATGGCATGCCAAGAGACCAACAGAGTCGACAGTTCTTCAATCCAGCCTCTTCTTGCCGAGTTATGTCAAGTTGAAAGTCGCATGAAAATGTCGTTCAGGGACACTTGGTGACTCTTGGTCCGGGAGCAAAAAACCAAATGGAGCAGCAATATTACATGTTGTTGGATCCAATAAGTTTGTATGGGAAATTCCAATATGGGAACACTACCAAGACTGACATGGTTGAGGGTTTTCCAGAGTTGACCCACCAATGCAGGAGTTGCATTGAAGGAAACTAAGAAAAACCCTAGTTTATGAAACTAATGCACAACAATGTCACTTAGCCATGAAAATGTAGTGGAGAGGGACCCCTAGAGGTAATGGCATGCTAGTAGACCAACGAAGTCCATAGTTTGTTGATCTAACCTAAAGTTGGTGAGTTATGTTGAGTTGAAAGTTGCATGAAAATTAGGTCCATGCAACCATGGAAATGGTGCACCGACCCCAAAACACACCTATAGGATCCTACGAAATTGAAAAACACCTCCTGGTTTGGTTTTTTGACCCCGGTCTTTAATTCACCCAGGCGTCCTTGAACGACTTTTACAAACCTACTGCAACTTGCCATATAACAATAATCGTGGCTTTGATCGACGAACCATTGGTTCCGTTGGTATCGTGGCATGGGATTATGGCCAGGGTGGCCTCCTCCATGAATCCACGTGACCTAGGCATGCTTCCAGGATAGATTATGCAAAATAGGGTTTCACCCCAGTGGGGTCCACACAACCCTGGCAATGGTGCATCGGCCCTGACCATGCCTCATTATTTGTTTTAACTTAACTATGCAAGTTGAAGGAGGAGTGGTTAACAGATATAAATAGTCATGTCATATAATTTTAAGCACAATTACCCAATCTCATTCAGTATAGCCATGATATGGATCCTCTCTGTTTCTAATTGTCTCCATCAATCTCTTGTGTTATGCATGAGGAAATAAGTAACACACCTTGGATGATTTCTTTTTTGACATTGTCTGTATATGGATGTTCATGCCAACAATCAAGTTTGTGAAGTGATAGACCACAAAACCTGGTCTGTAATCCACAAATACATGCCCTCTAGTTCTTGTTCATTTCCCATCTAGTGTAAGATATTTACCCTCAACCACCATTGATCCAATAGGAAATTCATTTCCTTCATCATCCATCAATGATTTGTTCAATATTTTATTACCTCAAATCCATCATGCCAACCAATAATACATGCCCCGTTCATTGTCTTTCAGGGAAACAACTACATATATGTGTCTTGGCAGTACAAGATCTGAGATATGGTCGTATTTTTTTGAAATCGCTCAATGAACCTCCTCTAATTTGATTGTTTCAATGACTACACGTGGGTCTACTGCAAGTGACACACGATCCCAATCATCAACCCAACCCATAAATTCAGATTCATCTGATTCACCACTGCTACAAGGGTTGCAAAAACAAGCAAGTTTGAGCATTGATATTTCAAATAGGGGGTTGTTTGAGATTCAAACCAAATGAAATCCATGTGTTCCTTGTGCTGTGACACAAATTTAGGAACAGGATCGATCTATGTCAACCAGTTGCCAAAAAATCCTAACTGTCCTTCCTGAACCTATTGATGTATGTTGCACTTTAGTTCCATCTAACATTGTTGTTGAGCACCATTGAACTATGGATTCTGCATTTTTGATATGGGAGTTTCTGGTAAACCTCATCTCATCCCTTTGTAGTGTGGTATTGATGCATGCATTGGCCTCATCATGCTCACCTTTTTTGTTCCCAATATCAAAGTAGATCCATATATGCAGCACATTGTAAGTATTATACAACATACTCATCCATTGAAAGACTCATGAATTTTTGAACTGCCCCACAAAACCATATAACCATATTGAATGCTGATCCATATATATATCTCCCTCCTTTAGCTGATCATAGCAAATTGAAAAAAATGTTGCACATAATGCAGATCATGGCATCTATCATCACTTATGTAAAAGTTTGTCTCATTTTGTATTATCTCATTGTTAATGCTACTCTCAGGGCCATGCCTATACATAATATGTACCATGATGCTTACTTGGTTAGAATGGTACTATTGACTCTGAAATTAATTTTATAGAAGAAGGGTTTAAATTTTTGCAAAATCCACAATTGACAATATAGTGTGGATGGGAAATTTGTCCCTGCATTTTCTATACTGCTCATCATTCCATCGCGCTACATGCACATGCTTAACATACTGCTCGGTTTTATTGTAGAACTCCGTAAAAAAATCACATACCCATACCTCTTGCCATGAAAACAAGGGTCATATTAGAATGTGACCTTCAACAAATGTATATGTAGAAACTGAACATGTAAGAGGAAAAACATGCAATAATCATTTATACATGTGACTTCACCAATGCAATATTTTTACTTTCCTTTCCACTATCCAATTGATAGGTTATGTACTTGAAGCTCTTCATCTCTACGACCATACTACCAAATTGATTCTCATCGCTTCCATGAATGCAACGATTCAAAAGAGAAAACCCACTGCACCTGGAACAATTCCCCTATAGACATGATTTTCCATAGTATTTTTGTCCTTCATGCCTTCGACACATGACATTGCTGATAAAATATCTCGATGCATTTGGTGGTATTACGGATTCATTGCAACCCTACTCAGTGTTAGTATGCAAATCACAAAATAAATGTTTATACGTGCCATAAAAATATTCATATTCTACATGGTATCTACAACAACATGTGTTCTGATCAATGCATATATTAACGTACCATGGTTTACATTTCTCAAAGGACCCTTGGCCTAGGTTCAATTGTGTGTGCTCATTCCTGAATCTCTTATAGAGTTTAGTCTGTGACATGTCAAGGAAGTGTTTGGCATGGGGTTCAC
Source organism: Pseudotsuga menziesii (assembly GCA_001517045.1). Taxonomy (NCBI): domain Eukaryota; kingdom Viridiplantae; phylum Streptophyta; class Pinopsida; order Pinales; family Pinaceae; genus Pseudotsuga; species Pseudotsuga menziesii. The sequence goes on along the minus strand of LPNX010859349.1, from coordinate 106,457 downwards.
GTTTTGTTGAACCTTTTCTCAACTTTAGCACATGTATTTGCTTAGATGAAGGTCTAATATGATCATGCCGAAACTTTTATACTAATCCCTTAATAACATCATATAGCTTAATATCTCGATGAGGAAACCTGATGACAAAAGACCAACAATATTTTCCACCTAGAGTCTGAATATTTTCTCTTATAAAAAAATACTTAACAGTTTTTATGTTTAATTTAAGTATGTGATAAGTGTGTTAAAGGAGGCAACGTTGCTGTGTGGACTTTCTTACAACTAATTCTGATAACACACCACAAGCTGCACAAAGATATTTAGTATGAGATGTCTTCCCAATCGCATTAAAAGTAGATTGGATATTTCTAACAATATGAGTGTTAGCCTTTGAAATTCTAACCATCTTTATGCCCAGAATTCTTCTAAAAACAACTAAACAATTTGATGTTAAGAAACATAGTAATAATTGACATTTACCTGCATCGCCTTTGGATTCAAAATAGTCCTTCATTAATTTGCTACATTTCCAATTGATAGTTCATTTGGAAAACTTACCTTCAAGGTGTGACATGCAACTTTCATCCACATGGATACGTATAGGGGTCCTTTTTCTTGCACTAGACAATCAAGGTAGGGAAGGTGGACATGATGTACGAATCCCAAAGCTTATTTATTGTGTTTCTTCATTCACATGTTGGTCCATATTGGGAGTGTGCTCGACATTATTGCGGTATTCTTGGAAACATTACAAATTAATCATTACTCCTATGTCCAACGCTTGATACTCAACGTCTCTCAATATACCTATGTCTTCAAGAGCTTCAGCATGGATCATCAATGGATTATTTGTTGGAGATTGTGTTGATGTTAGAATTTGAGTTGGGTCCCTTGGACGCAACCTCTTCACTTATGGTTATAAACTAGAGGTCCTTATGTCATCAACTCTGTTAGGACCAGTCACAGTATTAGTGGAATTGTCTGGACCATGTCTCACTCTGTCCATTTCCAACCTGTCCTTTTCTCTTACCTGGTTTTCCTTTTCAATGGCCATATTCCTTCTAGTTTTTCTTACTCTGTTACATGAGTTTCCCATCTCCAAAAGATTCTTTATCAAAACTATGAGGTCTACCCCTACATAAGAAGCAACAAATAAGGTATTAGTTTGATTATACAAGAAACATGACACGTTCCAACATAATTAACTAAATTACAGATATGTTAGTATCGTAATTATTGGCATTCATACATTAGCGATGATTAAAGGTTTCTCTTTATGTTCGAACTAAATTTTCGTTTCTATACTCTATTTGAGTCAAGTAAAGTGATTCAAGTTTGCAGGTATTACAACTATAGGATTATGACATCCTTTTTGTTAAAAACGTAGTGGAAGTCATAAGAATATGAGTGAAATATTCTTCATTTCCAACACCTTTGGATGAGATGACATTACACGTAATATGCCACATTAGTTGTGAGGGAAGACACAAGTTGGTGTTTGGATGTGTTGGGAATAAATTGAATAAATTACAGTCATTAAGTTAAACTAACTAAAGAGAACAAATTGACTAATTCCACAATGAGGAGGTTGCAAATCCCCCGAAGGAAGGAGAAATCATTGAGGTAGAGGCATCCCTATCAAGATCAAAGGCATGTTATGAAAAATGTAGCATGAAAAGGAGAGGATGGACAAGTTTGTGAGCTATTTAATATGGAACTTCTCCCATGATTGCTTCCAATATTTTTATACATATTGAATAGTCTCAAGTGAGAACCTCATCTATGCCATCCCTATGGGAAATCAAAATATATTCATGTGCAAATCATTATTGGTCTACATTGCATACTTCATCTTGTATAGAGAATATGGAAACTTGGTGAACTATTCAATATGGACCCTCTCCCATGATTGCTTCAAAGGTTTTTTTTCAAAATGAAGAGTCTCAAGATATAAGTTCATCTATGCATATTCTTATAGTTGATTTTACAACACATGGTTGATCACATATTTATGGCCTTCCCTATCCCTCTGTAAACTCTATGAACCCCATGAACTTATATTATTCTTTGATGTTCCAAGTTCATCTCTTACAAACCCCTATTTATTGTTGTACATGACTTTTAAACCAATACTTGCATGTACATGCGACTTTTGACCTCAAATCCATACACATCGGGATGTGTGCATAAAGCCAAATAGTTTTGAATTTTTCTGCATATGAGTCCGAACCACTTGACTATTGGCCTTACAAATTCCTTGAGAATGCTCGGATCTGACCCTCCATCACCCTTTTGGAGTTCTATATAAGGAAACCCTTGGATACATTGAAGGAGGCAGTATTGAAGAGAAAAGAAACTATATTCCATTGTTGCCTCAGTTTGCATATACTTGAGTCTGCATCCCTTTGTCCCTTTGGAGCACTTTGTGTTTTTCCCAAGATTTCATTTGTCTTGTGATAATTCTATCGAGAGTTGGAGGATTGAGGTGGTGGCGACCCAGGTGGAGAACTTGATTTCTCCAGTTCGTAGATGTGCCGACAGAGGTTATCACTCTTGTAATATATAATTGTCTTAATACAAATATCTTTTCCTATCCAATTAATGTGCAATTGAATGAATATGGAATCCAAAGATATGTTTAATTGCTTATACATTGTTGAATATATATGTTAGAGTAGGTCTAACACATCATTATATAGAATGCTTGTCTTGTTTGATGTTGTTGAGAGCGAATTGATAAAACAAGCACGAATTGGAAAATATCAACAGGGATCTACTTCAACCATCCGGAACAAGGTACGATTCGATATCCCTTAGTGTTACATATTTGGTTTCTCTTGCATATTGGGAAATATTGATTTTTGGTGTCTAGCTGTCTATTTTGGTACACCCTATTTCATAGGAAGTTTATCTCCGTAACACATATGACAAAACATAAAACGTAAGAGTCTCATAAAATATAAAATATAAAACATAAGAGATAAGAGTCTTAAGAGATAACATAAAACATAAGAGATACGAGTCTTAAATTGTTGTAGGCATATGATAAAACATAAATCAATGAAATGATCTCAAAGCTTGTGAATGAAAATAATTACTTACAATACACCATACCTATTCAAAATGATCTCTTCTTGGAAGGAAAAATTGTTGTTTGAATATATCCACTAACTTCCAAGACCACTGAAGATGTGTGTTAGATTCCAAGAGTGATGTTCTTTCCAATAGATCATAGAGTGCCAAATTGATGATTGAGTGTGATCCAAATTGCAAAGTTCAGGAGCACAAAATGTGCGAACAATGGTAGAAAACCCGTGTAAATTGGTAGCAAACCCGAGAAAGCAGATCTCTATTTTTTTAACTAGGAATAGGTGCACGCACGCATGTCTAGGAGCATGCACACATGCATAAGAGCACGAACTCTTGTCTATGGGTACGTGCATAAACACATGTGCATGCTGCTTCCTAACCTTTATAGAATTAACTCACTAATGTTTATCCCATTTAATGACTAGAGTTCTTTAACAATGTCTTGGTATTCACAGATGTATGAGTATTTTTACAATATAATATTCACCACTACTTTCTTCTTAGTCCCATAGGTGCCACTATGGGGTCTTAGGATCCTTAGCTATGGCTAGTGGAGGGTAAGGGAGGTCTCCAAAATTGACCAAGGATGGGTTTCAAGGTTTAACAAAGGTTTAGTGGCGACTATGGTCAATACCACATGGACTTGAGCCTTGTCACAATAGTAGGGACAGTGGAGACCATGGTATTGACAGTAGCGATAGTGGTGACCATGGTCAATAACACATGGTAAATAACACCATTTTCAATAACACGTGACCTCAATCCCTTGGTCAATAATAGATATATGGCGCATCAGTAGTCCTCTAAAATTTATATTGTTATTGAAAATCGTACAATGGATTC